>CM021108.1:90464241-90683932 GCA_007115665.2 Sequoiadendron giganteum
TATTTCTTCTGATTTTTCTATTTTTAAGTCTTTTTTTCCAGTCAAAGTCAGAACTTATGTTTTTCACTCCTGGGGGCATATCTTTTGCGTCTGAACTCCGTTTTTCCCAAACGAATAGGAATTGGAAAGGTGTTGCAGTGATCTTTCCATATCTGCAATCTATTGCATCAAAAAATTTACCAAGTAAATTTTATTCAGCTTTGTGTTTTTTTACACTTTGCTCAATTACTTGGCCATTCTGGCACCTACATGGGTTTTGTTTGCATGGGATGGATTATATTAATTTGATCTAAATGCAGTAAAGTCAGATTTCTTAGTTTTTTTTTCATTTGAAGAGTTATCATGGGTTTTTCTACTCACCCTTCAGTTGTTATTCTGGAACGTGGTAATTATGAGTCATGGGCAAAGGGTATACTTACACATTGTAGGTGGCTTAATATTTTTTCTTATTTGTATGATCTCATACCTAAACCAGCCACTTCAGAGGGAAAATTAGCATGGGATATCATTAGAGATCACATAGTAGGACTTATATTGTCTAGTGTTGATCATGACACTATGTTGGCTATATCAGATATTGATTGTCCTCACCCACTTTGGAAACGTCTTTGGGAGATCTTTGGAGACCCTAATCTCTCTCCATTCCCAGAGGATCTTGCTTCATATTGTCTCTTACCCATTTCTTGGAGAGAGAATACAACCTTTGAGCATGATACTTTAGAGGAGCTTGAGCATTTAGACACCCTTACATGTTTTGATGGATCAGAGGCTTGTCTCATAGTTCCTACTCTTCAGAATGAGACTTCATCAACATCTCATGTTGTTCTTGATTCAGTGCAGTAGGGCATCATACATCTTCCACACACCGCTACTTTGGGCTCTTATGTTGCAAACATATCTTTCTTGTTTGTTGAGTCTTATATTGCAGATTTGGAGGATTCTTATGAGGACATTCATCTCCTCTACCTTGATAGTTAGGTTATCACTGTATGCCCACCATTATCAGTGCATTCAGAGGTTGCATTTCAGGATTCTCCAGATCAGTTTGGATTTGACATCATTTTTTTTAGTTCAGACAGAGAGATTCCCCAGCATCCTATCATGGCACACATCCTGAGATAGATTGGTTCATCACTCTTCATAGGGTTTCTTCATCATCATCCTTTTGATCTGTTTCTTCCCAAGGGGAGGAATATCATTTTCCATTTCAGGATCTCCTTTTGGATTCTACATCAAGCATCTACCATTGTGATATGAGTTTCTTCATTGTGGAGGGGCCTTCTTCTCTCTTTCTATCTCTCCTATAGAGACCATTGTACATGTACTTATATGATAAAAGTTGTCTATGGGGGTATCATGTAATCCACCTCCTATCCTTCTTTCATTAGTGCATTGTATTTCTTTCTTTTCATGTAGAAGTTGATAAATCTCAACCTCACAGTCCCCAAGAATCACCTACAAGCAATCACCTATCACATGCAACAGATATTCAGAACAAACAATAATGGATGTTTTGTAAACCCTCAGAGCAAAATTATGTGCAAGCATAAACCAGAAATAATTATTGAATGATCTGATAATTACAATGCAATCAATCCTTGTGAGGAGATCAAGAAAACCTAAAATTAGGAAACCCTAGTGTGCACAATTAATAATTAATAAATAATTATTAATGTGCCTAAGTTTAGCTTAAGCAACCTAAAGGAATAAGTGACTTAATTAATTAATAAATATGACTAAATTAATTAAGTGTAATAACTTATTACTCTAACACCCCCCCTTAAGATGAACTTAGGGAGTAGCTAAAACACTAGAAAAAAGATGCATGAAAGCAAAGATGGGTCCCGAGAACAAAGGCATAAATTGGGGACATTTGATTGAGGTCCCTGGATGATAAATCTTTGTTTATTTTTCCCAAAAAGGTTTGATGAGTTAGTTGCCATCGAGCTGGTAGATGTTCCCAATAAAAGGTTTTTTGATGTCCCCATAGAGCTAGATGAGGCTCTAAAGAGGTTTTAGGTATTGGTTCCCATGGTACTATATGAAGTCGCAAATTTGGGTCCAATAGTTTGTGAGGGAATGTTGGAGAGTTGTTGAGGGATTGAATGTGATGTGGTGTTTTTAAGGTTGATGTGCCCCCAATAGATTTTGTTTTAACCACTTTGGATGTGTTGGTTGTTGTTTGAGTAGTGGTAGCACCAATAGCATTAATAGTATGTGAATCATTTTGTGTTGTAGCTCCCATGGAGGCATTATTTTCATTATGTGAAGGTGTTGATTATGATTGACTTATATGGATGGTATGATCAAGAGATGTTGCTCTTATGGTTTTAATGTCAAATCATTTTGGAAATCTAACCCCTTGGTCGAGGAGTAGAGCTAGATATCTAGTTGAATCATTTAGGACTAATTCTTCCACAAAGGAGGCCACTTCAAGATTTTGTGTAGCAACTTGTATATCTTCTTGAAATACTTGTCCATTTTGGTCTGTCTACAGGAATTGTTCAAAAGGATTGCATGAAGAGGATGGAATGGTCATCACATTGAATGGATTTATGAGATAATTTCCCATGTTGGTATTTGCATTCATCTGATTAGGGAAATTATAAAGGTTGGTGGCTTGACCAAAGGGATCCATTAGTCCTATTTTTCTTTGTAGTCTTGTTTCAACCATAAAAAAAATTCTCAAATATGGGAGGATGGAGGGTGACCAAATTTAAATGATATGACACTATGTTTTTATATTTTTTGATATAAGGAACGCTATAATGATAAATTTCAAATGCAATGGAACCAATGAGGACTAAAATGAGAAGACTAAATGCAAGGAACTCTAGGATTCACTCAATATTGGGAAACTTAAGGAGAGGGACACTCAACCATACAAATTTTATGCAATGTCTCAATTTTGGTATGTCAATGGACTTGTTAAAAGGACTAAATCATAAAAATGACAAACTGAGGTTTCCACACTAGACTATTCAATTGGGAAAAAAATTCAACAAAGGACAAAGACTAAAGGAAATGGTTTTCACAAGCCCAATGAAAACCTACTCTTGAAAGCAATGGTTTCACAAAGTATGGTAAGGATTCCTATTCTAAAGTTTACAAAATGAGGACCTAAAATGAAAATGAAGCCTAAGGATGCAACTAAAAGGATGAAATGATAGACCTATGGAAAATTAAAAAATGCAACCTAAAATGCAAGGATGCAGGAATTTGAGTAATTATTGGTTTGGTTGTGGACAAAGACTATAGGAAAAGATGACTAGAAATTTTTTTGCAAATGTTTTTTCTCGGGTTTTTTGATAGTAAATGATGTTTTTCTAGGTCACAGACAAATGTATTGTTTATGATGTCAAATGTGTCACAAGATGACAAAATGCAATATTTCAGAAAGAAAATATGGTTCAATACAACAATTGTGGTCTTCAAGAAATCAAATGCATTGCAGAATAGGTAGATGTGACGTTTGAGATAGAAAATGTGTTTTATCAAAGAAATTATGCTTCAGAAAGTAGCAAATGTGATCCAAAATGTCAATTGCATTGCAGTTTTAGCAAATGTGTTGCAGAGTTTGGTTTCTTGGAAATTTTTTGGTAGATTGTGAAGATTGTTTCAAGTTTAAAGTGTTGCTCCAAATCTAAAAAAGGATGTTAATTGTTCATTTGGTTTGAAAAAAAAAACTTGGCAAACACATTATCTTGGAAATTTGTGAAAATAAACACATAAAAGACAAGTACAACCCTACGATTTGGAGGACTATATTCTTTTGAATTCCACACAAATTTTACTCCAACCGTAATTATTCTTAGCATATGAATTAAAAAGCTTGGGCACATGGTCTCCCCCTTATAGTTCACTCACTTATCAAGTCAACCAAGCTTCCAACCCCCATAAAACTCCCATGGAAGACTGATCAACTCTACTAAGAACAATGAGAATTTGGATACCTTGGCAATAACCATTGTTGCACCAAAGAATAGATAAATATTTTTGGTCTACTATAACAAGGGTTCTACTATGGGAATTTTGTTCATGGAAGAACATCCATGTGGAAAGAGACTATTGTTGTGCTTCTTGTCGAAACAGTTTTCATGATATTTGAACTTTCCTCAAGTACCCACACTTATATACTAGCTGGAAGTTGCTTGGCTTTAGCGTGTTATTAGTTGGGTTGTTCGCTGGGGTGATTACTTTTTCCCACCAAGAAGACCCTCTAAGGATAAACAATAGCAAGTAAGTACATTTGTAGTTCAATCAATATTTGTTCTCATAAACAAAGAGAGAGCACATGTGATATAATTAACTCACACTAGCAAGGTTTGTTCATTTTAAACATAAAATGAAATGTGAAGGGTGATAAAGTAACCATCTCTTAGTGTTTTTGTTTCTCAAGATCACACAAATCGCAAGAGAATTGTATACACAATTAGAAGAGTATCACTATACCACAAGGCACACAAGACACTTGTTCATTTTAAAACCCAACTTAGTGTGAGACAAACAATTGTTTATTTTAAATCAGTGCTATGAAAGAATGCAAGTTCCTTTTAAAACAATGAGTTGTAATGAATTATTGTGTTCTTTTCAATCCCATGAATGTGCATGCATGTTCATTTTAACTGATGAAGTGTAAATGCAAATTTGTAGAGCTATTTTTTTTATTAAGATTGTGAAATAAAGAAAGAATACAAACAACAAGAGGTTAGGCTCCTTTTTTAGCTTGCCACTGTAGGAGTTGAGAAAATACAACACCACAAACCCCGAAGATCACCTACATGCAAATAACCTATCACAAAAGAAGAGATGGAGACAAACAAGCAAGGGTTCTCTGAAAACTGAAAATGTATATATCGGAGAGAATGAGAGAATGAATTGATATGAAATACAATGGGATCAATCCTTATAAAAAGGAGATCATGCAAACCCTAATAAAACCCTAATAGAAGCCCTAATAGGAAAATATTTAATAATTAATATAATTATTAAATGTCACTTTATGCAAACTAAAGTGAAATCTTAAGAAGGGAATAAAGGTAACTTAATCAACATAATTAAGTTAAAACCTTTACTCTAACACCCCCATTTAAGATGAGCAACAGTGCAACCACAAACAAATGCAAGAAAGCAAAGGTAACTACAATGCAAGAAGGCAAACATGGGTCCTGAAAGCTAGGCCAGATCAGGTACCCAAATACAACCAAATCTCTGTAAAATGGAGAAATAGAGAAAACCTCATGGGAAAAAGCTTTGCTCCAAAAAGAGATGCAGAAAGCCAAGAAGAACATCATTGAAGCAGAAGAAGCTGCAAACAACTGTCGAAAGATGACTGTTATGGTGCTAAAGAACCTCTCCTGAAGATAGGATGATCAAGAACAAGAAGACAACAATCTACATAAGTTCCCATACGACACTACTCGAATCAGATGGCAAACAAAGGCAAACACCTGGAACAAAGATACAGATGGCATAAGAACCAATAGTCTAAAACACTGATCAACTGAGAATGGAAGATTCCTTCCAAGGCGAAACCAAGGAAGAATTAGCATGGACAGTATAATAACCCCCCCATAATGCTAAATTGGGAGAGCCTGATAGATCCACTGAAATGGTGTGAAACACCCTGTAGTGCATGAAGGAGAAGAAACATTTGAAAGTGCACAAGAAAGCACCTACAACTGAAAAAGTGGTGTGAAAAACAAAGCACACATGCATGAGGCTGGAATCATATGGATCCATGGTCATCATGGAGGGACATTCACTGGACAAAGGTGTGATGGAAAACAAAGGAAAACTACACAACCCCCCATGGTATGGATTCACTGTAGTCGTGGAGGGATACTCACCGGACAAAGATGTGATGGAAAAACAAAGGAAAACTACACAACCCCTCATGGAACTTTATAATAATAGTGCAAGTACAAAATATGGCACAACCTTATGTGCAAAATCCCCAAAAAATGCATGTACAATAGTGTGGCACTTTATCTCAGTGCATTTACATAAAAGATAGCTTACAAATGATGCTCAAAATGCCCAAAAAAGGACAAAATGCTGGAAATACATGAAGAATAGTAAAAAAAAAAGCATCCCACGCAAACAAAAAGTTTCCAAGAGAAAATATGTCTAGGTAATCCACCAGAGTCTGAAAACACAAATAACTAAATAAAATATACCTAAAGTGAAATCTGGAAAAATGCATGGATGAAACTGAAGAGCTCTGAAATATAGTTCCAACGCCGTTGAGATTGCGAAAAATGGAGAAATTGATCAAAAGTTATGAGCTTGGGACTGAAAATAGCCCTTTTGTCTTCAACTAGCTATAGAATGCACCAACGGAAAAATGAAGTGATGAGACCCACACCACTGGAAAGATGAGAAAACTAGCTTTTTGACAATATCTTGTTTGCCAAAAAATGATATCCTATGCCCAAGTTATGGCCTTTGGAATAAAACAACTCCAAAGAGGGAAAAAAGCCAATGCTGGGTTAAATTTAATGGTCATACGACCGTCGCAACAAAAACACTGGGTTAAATTTGACGGCCAAACGACCGTCACCGTAAATGTGCGATAGGGCATATACATGAAAAAATTGTTTTTAAAAAAAAACAACAAATAAAAAAATATTACAGAATTTTTTTTTGATAAAAAAAAATTTGTGGTGGGGGAGGCATGTGGGCCCACCCCCACCACAGCCCTATGTAGGTGCGGGCTCCCTGCAAAGGCCTGCGCAGGTCCGGAAGATCACCTGCATGCAAATAACCTATCACAAAAGAAGAGATGGAGACAAACAAGCAAGGGTTCTCTGAAAACTGAAAATGTATATATCAGAGAGAATGAGAGAATGAATTGATATGAAATACAATGGGATCAATCCTTATAAAAAGGAGATCATGCAAACCTTAATAAAACCCTAATAGGAAAAACCCTAATAGAAGCCTTAATAGGAAAACATTTAATAATTAATATAATTATTAAATGTCACTTTATGCAAACTAAAGTGAAATCTTAAGAAGGGAATAAAGGTAACTTAATCAACATAATTAAGTTAAGACCTTTACTGTAACAGCCACATGCTATAAAAAATAGATTAGTAAACCAAAAGAAAACCCTAATCTACAATGCTAAAATGAAATCTAGAAAATACAATAGAATTTGAAAGAAAAGTTTTACCTAGGCGAATGTGTCACAACAGAGAAGATGTGTCACACGACCGAATGTTGGAAACACAATCGGCAAATGTGTCACGATCCAAAGCAAATGCAGCTCAGAAATCAGATGTGTTGCTTAGGTTCACTAATGCATCTCAACCTATCAAATGCATCATTCAACTTAGCATATGTGTCGCTCCCAAAGACGGATGCTTTGTGACATAGTGTTTGCATCTCAAAAGGCTGCAATTGTGTCATTTCATACCTGTACCTACAAAAAAACTGAAACAAAACCATATAGAAACTGGAAAAAAAATGATTGTCAGGTTCACCAATGTAACTAAGGGTAAATTTAGGCTAGCATAATTAGATCATAAAAAAATCAAACCCAAATTATGTAATAAAGCGCAAAGGAGGAAACGTGAAAATAAAAGGAAAGAGTTTACTCAAGATCTTCAACCTCCATGATTGATCTCCATTACACCTTCTCTATTTGTTGCAATATGATGTGTTCCCTCAAATTTTATGTGATCAACAATGACTTATGCCAAGACCAAAGAAAATGTTGAAGGATTTGAATAAAGTGAAAGTAAAAAGTAAGCTCTACACACAATACAAAATTTTGCAAAATGACAAGGTTAGCAAAATGACAAGAAGTATGCAAGTATGACAAATGCTTAAGAGATTAAGAGATGAAGTCAAGAGATGTCAAAATAGGAGAAATTTTTCCTTTTATAGAAAATGCAATTTTGGATGAAGGGTCAAGATTGAAGATTGGCAAATGCCCTAGAATCAATGGACAAGATTCAATATGACAACCCACAATTAGGGTTAGGGTGAATTTCAAAATGAGTGAATAATATTTGATTTGAGAAAATCAAATCAAGGGATAAGAATGCATGTGACAGGGAGATAAAATTGTCACAGAAAAAGAGGGAGTTTAAAAATCAAATAATTATAGAAATTACTTGATTTATGGTGGGAGATACTATTTTAAATTTTAAATTAATTTAATTCAAAAAGCTGGGGTTATGTGAGAGCAAATAATAATTTAAAATTATTTACTTGGAAAGAGGGAAATTTAAATAAATTATTTTTATTTAAATTTG
Organism: Sequoiadendron giganteum; assembly: GCA_007115665.2. NCBI lineage: Eukaryota > Viridiplantae > Streptophyta > Pinopsida > Cupressales > Cupressaceae > Sequoiadendron > Sequoiadendron giganteum. The sequence goes on from CM021108.1 coordinate 90,472,506, forward strand.
GAGGAGAATTAAATCGGGCAATTACATAATTAATTTTCATTATTTAATTATGGAAGATGTGGGCCAATAATTAAATACATTATGGGGGATTTATTTAATTAATATAAGACATAAGAATTAGAGACATATTTAAATAAATAAATAAATTTTATTTATTTAGATAATCAAGAGGGAATAATGGATTAATTAAATTAATTTAATGATTTATTTAATTACAAAGGAGATTAGATGTTAGTGGTGTATTTAAATAAAATTAATATGATTTACTTATTTAAATAGTCAGCAAGAATAAAAGATATGAATTAATTAAATAATTAAAAATTATTTAATTAATAGTTGAATCTCAATAGGACATAATCAAACATTTTAATTATGTTTTAGAAGAATTATGGAGAAAATTGAGTTCACAGGCCTAGGTCAATTTTATGTGTCTACACTTGCTATAGATAGTTTTTGTTTTGAAGGTTTACCAATCCTTTAGTAAATTTTGTCTATGTGCAATTTAGGGGAATTCATCTATGTAAGGAAGTTCTCTTAATTAAATAAGTATCTTAGGAGTAAAAATGGGATTGCCCTCCTAGCTTTCACAGAGCTAGAAGAGTAGAAGTAAGGACTCTTAAATTATTACTTACGTGTTGGCCAATCCTTACCCTTATTTATAATTGAACCCTGGCAAGTTCCTAGGTAAGGGATGAGATCAAGTTTGGTTCATAAAAACTCACCAACAAAAATGGTGACTCTGTTGGGGATGAAAGTCAATCTCTATTTGTAGACTATCATATTGCAGAGTCAAGAAGAATTGGAACATCAGGTTTGGCTTCTATAAAATTTTCAAAACTTGAGAATGGTTTTGTTGTAGTAGATCATTGTAATAATTCATGTGCAGCTCTATTGTTGCAAGACCTATAATGATATTCAGTTCTAGAAGATATTATGTTTTTTGAATTTCAATCCTCTACTAAGAGAGGTGGTGACTTTTTCATACAAACCTAAAAAATCTTCGACGACTTCCAGTCAGGAATAAATTAAAACAATTGCAACATAGGAAAGTATTTTTCTATGTTTGAATTCCTATGAAGAAATAAATTTGTATGAAAGCCATTTTTCAAAGAATATAGAAGAAAATTGGGCTCCCTATTGAGTGAATTGAGCACTAGAAAATGGAATGATGATAGTTATTTTCCATACTTCTAAAGTATAATTTGTAATATCATAAATGTTTTGAAGAAGTATGTTTACTCTTGAACAATGCCTCTTAAATTTTTTCAAAGAATGGTGTGTTTGAGCTTTAAAATTATGGTAGAATTAAGAAATGAGGTAGTGGAAAGTTAATTGAAAAACTACATAAGGGTACAAAAGAATTGTATCGCTTCCCTAAATACCCTTGTGAAATAATAAGAAGAAGTATGCAAGGAATGCATCCCCTATTATACCATCCAAAGAAGTTTTGTATGGAGATATATAATCCATTAATTTTCAATTGTATTCACGGTTTTCCTAATAAAATTCCCAATGATGTTAGGAAATATCTACCCAAATTCATAGGGAAAATTGATGAGTTGAATACTAAACACCTAAATGTATTTATAGATTTGATGGATGAGTTTGGAATAGATTATTAGGATGTTGTTATGAAGCTCTTTGTTCAATATTTAAAAGAAAATTCTAATGACTAGTTTTCATATTTGTCGATGCATTCTATAAGTTCCTAGAAAGACTTCATGATAGCATTTGTGGAATAATTTGGTGAAAGGGTTAATCCTAGTGAGATAAGAAAAAAGAATTATGGAAATCCAAAAGGATGAGGAGGAGATGGTTCCATCTTTTAACTTGAGATTCACACAAGCTATAAGAGATATTCCTGAACACCTAAGGCCTAATTATGTAGAGTATTTAATTATTTATCTAGGTGCATTTGATAATGGATAAGGAATCAAAAAAATTACATCAGGCATGTCACATCGCCATGGACATTGAGAATATTGTGAAATATTCCATGATGAGGGGGCATATGGCTGCAAGTGTTTATTGTATTTATATGTGTCATACAAATGGCTTGGAAAAGGATGAAGAGGTTAACCTCAGTAATTATCTTTCTAAAGCCTTATCTAGATCATCATTTCAACATATTTATCATCAAAAGATGCAAGATTAACTACAAAAAAATATGAGTGATAATGATCAAGTGTTACTTAGACTTCATAATATGAAAAGACATGAAGGGGAATCACCCTATGAGTTGCTAGCAAGATTTATGGAAATCCCTAAAAGGATACGACCTAAGGATTCTATTTGTATTGACATATTTTTTGACATCTGTGAGACAGGGATTAGTACTTTTCCTAATGAATTGAAACCATGAGATTTTGATCAAATAATCAATTAGATCAGAATTGTTGAGGAGGATAAATGTGAATTTATGAAAAAATTTATGTCCCAAGATGATAGGGGTGCCTATCCCATTATTATCAATCAAGGTTTTATTCAAGAAAAGGATAGAGAAATCCCTAAAGAACTATATATATTTGGTGGAACAAGTGATGATATTGTTATATTTGCAAGAACTGCTGACATACCTTTGAGAATGCAAGATCAAAGAAATGAAAATGAAAATCTTGATAGTTTCGATGAGTATGGAACTTCTTATGAGATTGACATGAAGGCTTCCTTTGTTCCTGAGAAATCTAGCAGTACTAGTAGTCATTGGATTTTGTCTTTTCCATTAGATGAACACTTTACATGGGGTGAAGTTTTGAATCACAATACAATTTTATTCAGATTGGAATTGCCTGGAGATGTGGTAAACAATGAATTTCAAGACAAAGAGCTCTATGCTCAAGATCTTGAGCTTGATATTACAAATAGTGAAATGGGTGTTGATAGTCAACAAGGTCTTGATTCAGGATGTTTGTATGAAATATAAATGGAATATAGAAGTTTTATTATAGAGGTAGACAACATATTTCTCAAAGAGGAATGTGTTAAGAAAACTTGTCTAGCTGAAAATGAGAAATGTATAAGTTGCAAGAAATTTTGCACATACAAGCAAAATAACTTAATAGTTGATGATGTACCTGAACACCTTACTACTGGTCACACAAAATCTAATTTATTGGAATTATCTTTGGAGATATTTTATTTTAATTTGAATAGTGGTCTAAAAGGAGGATGGGAATGTGTTAATGATCCTGAAATAGAAGTATTTCTAAATACTTGGAAAATTATGAAGAATTCATCCTACAAAAATAACCTTGATGAGATAAAAAGTACCATGTGAATAGAATATGGTGGCATATCCTAATAAATCCCTAAGGAAATGAAGAATATGGTGGCATACTAGTATGTATTTCTCAAATGAATATAAATACCAATTGGAACAAAAGCCTATGTATGAAAAAAAATTATTCATCACACAAAATGAATATGTGCTTAACAAAGGATAGGAGTTAGATGATAATGACCCTGGATTTCTAGATATGAAATCTAGATATTACTCTAGAGGGTTTGGTCATAATAGAAAACCTAAAGGTAATATGTATGGCGATTTCAAGATTAATGAGAAAAATAAATTTGACATCAGTTTGTGTAATGATGGTGAACAAATGGAGCATGAATGACATAATTTCTCTCTTCAATTCGATTAAAATTTAGTGAAATTTCATGGTAAATTATGTGAGAGGGGAGGTAATTTTGATCAGGTATTTCAAATTGGCTACAGTTCACAAAAGAACATGGATAAAAAGGGATGATTAAAAATTCAACACATGTCTTTGATTGTTGTGTACAATACTTGCATTGATAATAGTTGTTGGGTAGTTTATGATGGTGTTTTCAGCCTTAGCAAGGTGTGAATAGTGGAAAACAAGGTTTTCGATAGGGGCAGATGTCAATTTTAAGTTTAATTGGGCCCTATAGCTTATGTTAAAAATGTACATACATTTTTTTCCTTGGTATTCCTCTTATTCCTTAGTTTTTTACCTCTTTGTGCTTGGTCTACTTCACTAGGATTTTGGATTCTTACTCTGTTCACTAAGAAAAAAATGTCCCCAACTGGAGCCACTAATGGAACTCCTAAAAAATCTTGTGATTCCTTGGTTATTTTTCCAAATTTTAGTCATTCTCAGTATGACTAGACCTAGGGTTTCATTCATCATCATTGTCTAAGGATTTTGCTTCTAAAATATCACTTTAGGAAACCCTTGTTTCTAATTCATCATTGATCGGATGCTACCTTTTCCCAATCATTATAAAACATGTTATGTCATCTAAGAACATAAGGTTACTGACCTCTCATGCCTAGTAATGAAAATATTTTAGTTTTTAAGGTTGTTCAATTGGCCTTATTTGGCCTTTACATCCTTTGAAAATGTTATGTATTATGTCCTTGAGGCCTTTTATTCATTAGCCTAGGTGGTTCACCCTTTTAAAAACAAATTATAAGCATGTACTAATTGTTGGAAACACAAGGGAAAACAACTGAGAGGGGGGGGGAATTAGTTGTCACAAAAATTATATTTATGAAATGTATTCTAAGATTTGATAAATAAAAATGAAAGCTAAACCATCATCACATCTGAAACACATAACACCAATATTTTTACATGGAAACTCTGTTAGGGGAAAAACCATAGTGGAGGTTAATCCACAAGTTGATACTCTATTAAAATTATTGTAAATGGGGAATGCAAATGCATTCAGGTACACTTCCTAGAGCTCACTACTCAAATACAAAAATACTTATTCCCCAAAGGAAGACACACTATCTTACAGTCACATTCAGATTACATCCATCTGAGAGATCTTGAACTGAGAAAACAGCATTTGTTAATGCCTGATTACAGTTCTGATTAAGCACATAAATACTTTCTTCTTCTCACTCTTCTTCACACTTACTTTTTCCTTCGAAAGATTTGAAATTTATTCACACACAATACTCACACTTCGAAAACCTTGCATCACACACACACCTCAACTGGTATAAAAAATTGGTCATATATATCTACAACTATGAATAATATCAACTACATGTCAGAAAAACAAAATATAAAATGTGTACAAACTATTGACCCAAATTAATAAACATTTATCAATGCGAATCAAAAAATTTCATCCAAAACATAGTAGGGACCATGCTACAATCACCATGTCCGCCATGAACATGAAAAACATGAACTCATAGTAGAAAATCACCAATCGCGAGCACAACGATTGATGAAAACCAATAACATGGATAGAGAAAGATATAGAAACATCCACAAGCATCATGAATCACTTTAGAATAATTTGCAACAACTCATATTATCATCATCTTCTTTCAGGAACACCAACTAAAGAAACAAAACAACTGTCAAAACACCGATACTCATAACTTGATCAAATCTTCATGCAAACTTCTAGAAATTTTGGTGGATAAACTAGATATACTTGAAAAAAAACCCTTTAATCTGACACTTATCACCATCAATATACTAGACTAGCCAACAATATGATGGCTATGCAGAACTTCATTGCTTCACCGACAACTTACAACTTATTTTATTACAATTTTCTCAATATCCTTGACTTATACAACCTTAAAGAAATTAATGCTAATAGTGTTTAAATCAATGACAACCACATATCAACAATATCCAACAATCTCCCCTTCTGGCATTGATGGCAACACATGATGTGAAAAACACCATCAACGAAACTTTATCATAGTACTTTCTCCCCCTTAGATTTTGAGTCTTTTATCTTTATCTCTTTCATAATTTTTCACATGAATCTTGTCCACCTTTGACATAAATGGAAAAGTTACACATTATCTTTCTCCATAGAATCTTTGAACAACATTTTCTAAATATTTGACTACTCCCTCTGAGTAGAAGCCACCACAAAAACAATCTAGATCATAAGATATGACTATGAAACACACAGACTGATGCAAATCAATGCATCTTAATATTGATCAGGAGGGGTAATCACCCCTAGCTTCCCTCAAAGATACTCAAAATTATCCTTATTCAAGGGCTTGGTAAAAGTACTTTTAATTTGTTCATTAGTAAACATACACTCCTATCTAACTTCCTTTTCACTCACCTTCTCTCTCAAAAAGTGAAACTTGATAGATATATGCTTGGTTTTTTAAAGCAGCACCAGATTCTTAGAAATGTTAATTTCACTTGAATTATCACAAAATATAGCAATAGGTTCATCATACACAACTCTGATATCTTTCAACATCTTCTTCATCCATGGTACTTGAGTATAATTGTTAGCAGTAGCAATGTATTATGCCTCTACGGTAGATAAAGAAATGGCATTTCGCTTCTTACTTAACCATTAAATAAAATTCTTTCCCAAGAAAAATGCACCACCACTAGTACTTTTTTTGTCATCCACATCTCCAACCCAATCAACATCAGTAAAAGCACTTAAAGTAAGGTCATCTTCTTTAGGATACCATAGGCCTAAATCAACTATCCCTTTCAAGTACCTGAAAATCCTCTTCATAGCTATCACTTGAGATTCTTTAGGATCAACTTAAAATCTTGTAAAAATGCATATGGCATTCATGATATCAGGTCTAGTTTGAGTCAAATAGAGAAATCCACCAATCATGGATCTATATCTAGCCTATTTTATTTTGGGAGAATCGTCATCTTGAGTCAACTTACATCTAGTCACCATAGGTGTACCAACCGGATTTGAATCTTCAATACCAAATTTGTTTAGAAATTATTTCATATACTTGGATGGATATATAAAGATGAATTTATCTAGCTGATTAACTTTCAATCCCAAAAATAATTTCATTTCCAATCATAGACATCTGAAACTCACTCTACATCTCATTAGCAAACTTCATGCACAAACTATCATCTCCTCCAAAAATGATATCATCAACAAAGACTTCAACAATCAAATCTTTATCATGATCAATCTTGAAATACAAATTAATATTATTAGTACCTTTGTTAAATCCAAGCTTTAACAAATACTTGTCCAACCTAGCATACCATGCTCTTGGGGCTTGTTTAAGCCCATAAAATTCTTTCTTCAATCGGTAAACCATATCTCCTTGATTAGTCAATTGAAAACCATCAAGTTGTTCAATATACACTTCTTCATTTAGTTCACCATTTAGAAATAACCACTTGCTATCCATCTGATAAACCTTGAATTTTTTGTAAGTAGCATAAGCAAGAAATAGTCTCACAACTTCAATCCTTGCAACAGGAGCAAAAGTTTCTTCAAATTCAATTCCTTCCATTTGAGAATATCCTTTACACACTAGTCTTGCTTTGTTTCTAACAACTTCACCTTGCTCATTCAGTTTATTCTGAAAGACCCATTTAGCTTCAATTACATTTTATGCTTATGTCTAGGAACAAGAGTCCATGTATCATTCTTCTCAATTTGCAATAGTTCTTCTTTCATTTCTTTCATCTAATGTTTATCTCTGCATGCTTCATTGGCATTATTAGGCTTAGTCTTTGAAATCAAATAGTACTCTTCTACAATTCTTCTAGTTTGAACACCTTTGTTCTTATCACCTATAATCTAATCTTTTGAGTTATTTAGTCTTCCATACCTTGGAGTTTTAGGTTATTCTTGAACTTCAGGCTCTTGTGATCTCACTTTTTCATCTTCATCGATTTCTTCCTTTTGATTTTCCTAATTCACCAGAGTGATTTGAACTTTCTTTGCTTTATCTAAACTATCATTTTGATCTTTTGAATCATATCCACAAGTTCTAGATGGTCTAAATGTTTCTTCATCAACCTTGACATTATCACTTTCAATTACTTTCCTCAATCTCTTATTGTAGCATTGGTAGGCTTTAATTTTAGTAGAATAATAGAGAAAGATTCCTTCATCGCTTCTAGCATCAAACTTTATTATATCTTCATCTCTTTTGATATAACATTTTTTTCCAAAGATTTTCAAGTATCTAATAATAGGATTATGACCAAACCATATCTCATAAGGATTCATACCAGTATCACTTTTGACATGTACCCGATTGAGATTGTAAATGACAGTACTCACAGCTTCTCTCTAGTAGATATGAGGAACATCTCCTTCCAGCATCATAGTCCTAGTAGCTTCTTGAATTATCATGTTCTTCCTTTCCACAACTACATTTTGTTGAAGGGTCCACAAGGCAGATAATTGTCTCTTTATCCCATGCTCTTCACAGAAAGAATTAAACTCACCAGAAATGAATTCACCACCTCTATCTGATCTCAAACATTTAATCTTCAGACCTATCTTTGTCTCAACCATAACCTTAAAAATATTGAATTTCTCTAGAGCTTCAGATTTTTCCCTTAATAAAGTAACCCACATCAATCTAGAATAATCATCAATAAGTAACATGAAATACTTGTCACCTTGTAAACTTTTGATTCTAGAAGTACCACACAAGTTAGTATGCACAAGCTCCAATAATTCATTTGAACAATATTGTTTACTTATGAATGGAACTCTAGTTTTCTTCCATAACTGACATTCCTTGCATATAGTGTTAGTAGGTTTTATGAACTTAGGAAGATCTCTCACTGCCTAGTTGTTGACAAGAGAAACTTCTAGTATCACTTGGTGTTTTCATTTTTGACAACCCTAATCATTGAACAAGTACGCACATCATTATTCGATCATATCGGAAAACAAATTGAAGATTGAAAAGGAAGAACAAAGAATTTGGCAGTTCAGTATCCATCGATCTATATGAAAATTTTATGCTATTATTTTGTATTGTGCATCTCAGGAAACTTTTTCTAGTATATCATCTATGTTAGTATTGAAGCGTAGTGGCTTGTATCGATTCTTGTGTAAGTTAGAAGATACGGTTCACTAATTCTCTGTTTTTATCAATACTGGAGCTGACTTCATGAATAAACTATGTTGCGGATGTATGAGAAGTAATTAGATAAGTATTTTTGTGTTTGTATATTTTTTTTGCATCCTAGCCAAGTTGTGGTTGACTGTTGTGGATACACATTGCATATTTCTCATGATTTGAGCCAACAATTGTAATTATTTTGTGTTCTATTGAATTTGAAAAAGTGTAACTAAATTCTATGTTGTATATATATATATATAAGATCATTTGTATCATTTTTTTATGGTGCATGAAGTGTGTGCTGATGTGAATTGTGAAAAAGAGCAGATCAAAAGAGAGATAATGCACAGTTTCACTTGTGCATAGAGGATCTACGTTGTGTATGAGTAGATCAAAGTAGAAGTGAAAAAACAATTTGTAGGATAGTAGATCAATATTGTGCTTAACCAGAACTACAATCTAACATATGTAGATGCTAATTTTCTCAATTCAAACTCTCAAATGGTTTTAATCTAACTTTCTTTGTAAGGCAGTGAGCCTTCCCTTTGAGAGGTGAGCTCTAGGCAATGCACCTGAATGCAATTGCATTACCCTTATTGTAATCTTCATTTGAGTATACTCATATCATAATTATGGATTGGAAATTCACCATGGTTTCTCCCCTAACAGGGTTTCCACGTAAAAATCTTAGTGTTACAGTGTTGTGTTTATTTTCATATTTATGCACTATGGTTGAATATTGTTAATTCTTTGAAGATAAAGGTTAACAAAGTTATTTTTTTTGCACAACAGTGATTCAACCCCCGATCTTAGTGTAGCTTGTTTTGAACAATTGGTATAAGATTTAGTTCCTCTAGAATAAGTCTAACCACTTGGGGAGATATTGGAAGGTGTTTCAATGGATTCAAGCAATCTTCAATAAAAAAAAAATTTGGCCTTGGATGATCTTGATCAGTCAAAAGTTGAAGTTCAAAAATTGCAAGAAAACCTCATGGATGCTAAGAAATTCATTAAGTCTTTGAAAGAAACAATCAATAAGTCTAGAGAGAAGAGAAAGGAACTTTGTGATCAGATCAAGTACAATGAAATTAAGAGCATTGAAGATGAACAAGCTAGTCAAGCCTTGAATGAAAAGATAGAACAATGTGAAAAGCTTTCCAAAGATAATGTGGTCCTAAAGCATGAGATGGAATATATCATGATGGGAATGACCAAGCAGGTTGAAGATAGAAAGAAGAGCGAAGAGAACCCAGCATAGTCATTGAAGGAAAAATTTGAAGTATGTAGCTGACTAGATGATTAACTAGAATAGTCTAAGAATAATGAAGAGGCACTTGAAAGGAAGTTGCATGATCTCAAAAATGAACTTGCTACTGCAAATGAGTACAAGTAGAAGTTCAAAGTTATCTTATCTAAGCTTGATGAACTGATTAAAGGTCATAGGACTGATGATGACAAGAGAGGTGTTGGATATGAAGAAGGAGATAGTTCAAATTTTGGACAAAGGAATGCTAGACAAAGAAGATTCAAGCAAGGAAATCAAATGAAAAAATATGGAAGGTATCCGATAAGGCAACCTAATACTGAGAGATTTAATGGATATTATTTCAATTGAAATAATTTTGGAAACATGGCTACTCAATGTAGAAGTAGAATGAAATCAAGTGGTCCATCATTCTTAGGTCAGTGCTTTAATTGTCATAATTTTGGTCATCAGTCAAATGAATGCAAAAATATTATGAATCAATTCCATAGAAATATCAGATCCTATACATGCAATAGACCTGGCCATACTTATAAGTAGTGCATATCAATAGGAAATCAGAGGAACAACTGGTATAGATAGAAAAATATTGTGTCCTATAACTGCAACAAATTTGGTCACATTGCAACACATTGTTGGAACAAGAAAGGTTCGGTAGATCAAAAGAAAAATATCTAGAAAGATGTCAAGGGAAAAGGAAAATTCACTATAGATGTGGTCAACCAGCAGATGTAGAAGAAATGGGTGAAGTAAGATCCCTCTGTTGAGGAAAATGTGCCAAAACCAGAATCTACTTCTGTTAATTCCTCTGAGAATTTGTTTTAGGCCTTTGGCCTAGGGGGAGTTGTCAAGAAAATTATTTAACCCCCTAACTGGTAAGTAACACAAGATGTGGATATGTATAGGAGGTACACAGATGCTCTAAAGATGATGATAAACTTATTGGAGGAAGTGGTATTTCATATTAGAGGCTCACAAAATATGTCTGCCATAGTACATAGAAACATAGTAATCGAATGAATTAGGGTTGAAGCATTTATTGTGACAAAAATGGTTATGTATGTAAATGATAAAAAGTCATTTCTATTCTTCATTTATAACTTTTTATTTGGAGAAAATAATTTTGGAGAGCTCTAAGGAAAAATTTGGTGATTTAAGGCGAGAATCAAGTGTGCAAGTGATTCAACAAACAAATTGTGATCCAGTAAAAAAGGTATTTATTAGAAAACTTTGGAAAATTGTGATTTGGTCAAAATGAATATTCCTTCGATAGTTGAAGTTAAGGGCAAACCTCATCCTAAATTCAAATGGAATCCTTACAAGTCTCTTGAGACTGATCCATTAGGATAATTTTCATATGTTTCACACAGAGCATTACACACAAAATATATTAGGGTTTACATTCAAACAAATATTGAAGAGCTAGGAAGTTCACAAATGCTGAATTTATATAACAATCAAATAATTGGAGAATATTTCTATGTCAAACTAGAATACAAAACCCTAAAGGAAAAGACATTCCCTCAGATTGTGAAAATTCCTACCTTTAGAGAAAATGAATGGGTTTGGTATATCTTGAGTAGAGTGCATGCAGAATTCATGTGGCTAAACATACCATTCAAGATAACAAGAGAAGATATAAGTGTTATTATAGGTTTTTGTTCCTCTGGTGGATTACTTGTTCTAAATTCAGTAAAGAATCAAATGGTTACTGACGAAACTCGTTCTCAATATGACATAATTGAAATTTCAGTTGATGACATTCCTGATATATAGGTTGAATTTGCTTTCATGGATATTGGGTACAAGATTTATCACTCCAACCGAGACAATTCTATGTCCAGTATAGCAATTTATGTTGCCTACAAGATGGTGAAATAAAATGAAGAATATGATCTATGTAAATTGTTTATGAGTCAACTAATGGAAAATATTGTGAAGATTAAGAAAGATAAGAAAAACTATTTCAAGTATGGAAACTTTCTTTTATGCCTATTCGTCTTTTTCATGGGTGAAGTTCCAAGAGTTGGAAGGTTCATCGGAAAAAGGATAAGCTGATAGCCACTCAAATTAGAGATTTGTTACACAATTTTTCAGACACCAAAATGAAGAATGCAACTATGTGGGGATACTTTAAAAGTTTTCAGAATATGATGCAAGCCATAGAGAGGATTCCTACCTCCATTGTAGCGAAGTACAAAGATACAATCTTCTTCATGGTAGATATGATCAATGTATGATGGAAGTTATTGATCCTAGAATAATTTGGATCATGCCTATGGGATATGTACACTTAACACCTATTGAGAAAACCTATGGATCCAGTAGAAGAGAGGTTTGGTACCTACGTAGATAAGGACATATAGGTGCACAACGAGATCAAAAAACTTGTGGTAACCAAAAGAGTCAAAAAAGATGTAGAAGTTCTTGCAAAAAGTTTAAGGGTATCTATAGATTTATTAAAAGAAGCTAGGCATAAAAGGAAAGAATATAAAGCAACAAATAAAGTAGCTAGTCTGGTAGCACCATCTACCTAAGCTAAATCAACTAGAAGTTCTTCATCCCATTCAACCCCTACAACACAATTGATCCCTATGAAAATTGAATCTAAGGGATCCGGTAAAGATGGAAAAAAGGAAGAAAGATATGAGAAAAGGAGAGAAAAAGAGCCTATGTAGCAATCTCTGAGGATGAAGAGATAGATTCTAATGAAGGAGTCAAATAAATAAGGCCTCAAGGAACCAAGGCAACAACATTAAAAAAAGGTAAGTCTTCTAGTGGAGATGTCCAAGCAAAGAAAAAGACAAAACCTAACAAACCTAGCATGTTAGTAGAAGCAGTTGAAAAAGTTATGGTCAAGGATGGAAATCTAAAACCACTTTGGAAATGGTATGAATATTTTGGTGAATCTAATAAAATAATTCTTGAAGAGGCAACAATAAAACATATGAATATTTTCAATAATGTTTTTGATTGAAATAATGCCAAGTTTTCCTAAAATTCTATATGACTTTCTGGAAATGATGAGACTTAATGCTAGAACTGAAGAAGAAAAAATGAGAGAAAGGATCCTAGTAGAACTGTGTCTAGTAATGTCAATGGATGAAATGAAGGCATTCCTGATAAGAGCTAATAAAGAATTGAAGAGAAAATCAAGGGTCAACAAGCTCATTAGAGGTTTAACTCATGAAGTCATAAAAGAAACTGAGAAAATCTTGAGGAAGGTGTTGCTAAATGATAGAATTGATGTTTTTGTTGAGGAAACATATGTTGAGGATGTTCCCTCTGGTCTGCAAAGAGAAGAAGAAGAAGAGAAACAAGATGGAACTGAGGATACTCTAGTTCCTCTTGAAGTGGACAACACAAAAATGCCTATGGAAGTTGAAATTATTGAAAATATATCAGCTGACAAAGTAGAGATCCTTGAGGACAAATCAGAACTTGCAACTGAAGAAGTAATAGTTGAAGAGAATAAAGTTGATGGAAAGGAAATTTTGTGTCTATTGAAGAGAAGACAGTTGAAGTAAGAGACACTACAGAAGCAGTGAAGAAATTTATGGTGGAACAAAAAGAAGAAATTCATTCAAAATTTATTAAAGGTCTGATTGACCTATCTACTTTGAGTGCAATTAAGAAAATGAAGGTAGCTTCATTTTCTCAAGAAAAATATAGAGAAGAACTATTGATGTCCCATATTGAGGATAGTGAAATTATGAATCTCATGATCTAGAGTCTTGGAAAAGATCATTCCCACTCATGTGAAATATCTGATCGGTTCCTCCTCTGGTGAATTAAAGAAGCTCATAAACTCAGTAAGTACTCACTTTGAGTCACTTGAGAAATTAGCTATTGTGAAAGTGCAAAAATATTTTGACGTTAAAAGGTTTAATGGATTGAAAAAGATGATTGCCAAAGATTAAATATTTTTAGCTACATGTGTGAAGAATGTAAAGAATGCTTTGTTAGAAGGTGGAAATATTTACAAAGCATAATTGTCTTTTTCAAAGTTTACTAAAACTAATGAGAAAAAGGTTAAGGATCTGGAAAAATAGTTGAGTACCATTTCTGAGGCATTTTATCCTTCAACTAGTGGTATTGGAAAAACTGAAGGTGAAGTGATGTCTTTGCTTGATAAAATAAAAAGCTTGAAACATGAGAATGACAAAATTATTGCAAGAACATGTGAACTTAGAGGCATAATTTGTCTGAAAATTGATATATTGTCAAGTTCTCTAAAAGAAGGAGAAGACTCTATGGAAGTTGGTGATCCAGCTAGCTTGGAATTTTTAGAGACATAATCTTACCTGATCCATGGCCATATAACAATCTTGGAGAGTCTCAAAATATTTTGGGATGCAAATCTGATCCAAATGAAAAAATATTTTGTAGACATCTTTCAGCTTATGTAAGTTAAAGAAACATTTTTGCATAATAGTTTTGATTGATTGATCCAATTTTGGTATGTAATCCCCTACCTTTTCCATTGATCTCAAAGGGGGAAAGTAGTAGAGTGAAAAATGCATAATTATCTCAAGGGGAGAATCACATTTTTTAGAATTTTGGAGATGGCAGTGCAAACTATCTTGGAATTGATCTGACACTTAGCCATTTTTCACTAAGTCTTGCCATCAATGCCAAAGGGGGAGATTATTGGAAAGAGACACTGCTAGTATCACTAGGTGTTGTCATTGACGACAACCCTAATCATTGAAAAAGTACACACATCATCATTCGATCATACTGATAAATAGATTAAAGATTGACAAGGAAGAATAGAGCATTCAGTATTTTAGTATGCATTGATCTGTATGAAGATTTTATGCTATTATTTTGTGTTTCACATATCAAATTTTTTTTTTCTAGTATATCAACTATGTTAGTATTGAAGCGCATTGGCTCTTATCAATTCTTGTTTGAGTTAGAATATCTAGTTTGCTAATTCTCTATTTTTATTAGTACTGGAGCTGACTTCATGAATAAATTATGTCATGGATGTATGAGAATTAATTAGATAATTATTTTTGTGTTTGTATATTTTTTTTGGGTCCTAGCCAAATTGTGGGTAACTGTTGTGGATACACATTGCATATTTCTCATCATCTGAGCCGACAGTTGTAATTATTTTGTGTTCTATTGAATCCGAAAAAGTGTAATTGAATTATATGCTATGGATATATATATAAGATCATCCATATCATTTTGTATGATGCATGAAGTGTGTGTTGATGCAAATTGTGAAAAAGAGTAGAGAAAAAGAGAAATAATGCGTAGTTTCACTTGCGTATAGAGAATTTTTGTTGTGTATGAGAAGAATAGAGAAGAAGTGCATAATCAGTTTGTAGGACAACATATCAGTATTATGCTTAATCAGAATTGCAATCTGGCATATGTAGATGCTAATTTTCTCAATTCAAAATCACATATGGTTTTAATTTGATTTTCCTTGTATGCCAGTGAGCCTTCCCTTTGAGTAGTGAGCTTTAGGCAGTGCCCCTAAATGCAAGTGCATTCCCCTTATTGTAATATTCATTTGAGTATATTCATATCATAATTGTGGATTGGCCATCCACCATGGTTTTTCCCCTAACATGGTTTTCACGTAAAAATATAGGTGCTATGGTATTGTTTTTATTTTCATGTTTCTGAACTATGGTTGAATATTATTAATGCTTTGAAGATAAAGGTTAATAAAGTTTTTTTTTTTTGCACAACACTAATTCACCCCCCACCTCTCAATGTATCTTGTTTCCAACACTAGGTAGAAATTATCTTGATAATATTGTCAAATCTTGCATGACACAATCTCCTATACCACAACCAAATTTCATCAACTTGACCAATCAAACAACTTTAACCAGTAGTAATTAGGTGAAAGATATTACCTTTTGCTTTTGTAATAGATGCAATCACATTTCTAGAAATCCCCAATATTTTACACTTTCCATCCTTGAATTGAATATTATATCCCTTGTCAACCATCTATCCAACACTTATAATATTATGCTCAAACCTTCCACATATAAAAAATCATCAGTATTATGCTTACCATCAAAATAAATGGATCCTCTACCATGGATTACACCATCTTTGTCATCACCAAACCTTACAACACCACCATCATACTTTTCCAAGCTCACAAATTTACTTTTATCACCTATCATGTGATGAGAGCATCCACTGTCAATCCCCCATTCATCTTTTTCCTCAACTTTGGCAGCTAGAGATTTTTCCACATTCATGCAGCTAGTAGATTCAACAAGTATAGGATTATTTTACTTGATATAAATAAATACAAACTCATTCTCACTTACATTCCCTTTATTATATTCATCATTTATCACACCTTCATCAATAACAAAAGAATAATTTCTTTCGAATCTAGGCTTGTTAGATTTTGGCTTAGGAACTCTCTTAGGACACCTTGAGGAAAAATGACCTATCTTATTGCAAGAAAAACATTTAAGAGGAAATTTCCCTTTATACTTACATTGTCCTTTGGCTACCCTCTTGACAAGAACTGCTTCAAGATCATCCAGTTTTCTCTCTTCTTCTTCAATCTCTCTCATTTCCTGATCTTATTTCGACATTTTTCTAGAAGAAATTTCTTATAGATCATATCTCTTCTTATCTTTCCTAAAAATAATAGCTCTAGATGCAGATTTTGTCTTAGGAAGAGATTCACCAAACTCACTTTGTTGGAAAAAAGCTACACTAAGAGGGGGGTGAATTAGTGTTGTCCAAAAATTAAAATCATTAACCTTTATCATTAGGCATTAGTAACATTCAACCATAGTGCATAAGCATGAAAACAAACACAACACCATAACACCAATATTTTTACATGGAAACTCTATTAGGGGAAAAACCACGGTGGATGGACAATCCCCAATTGATCTGACTATACTCAAATGAATATTACAAAATGGGGAATGCACTTACATTTAGGAACACTACCTAGAGCTCACTGCTCAAAGGGAAGGCTCACTACCCTACAAGGAAAATCAGATTAAAACCATCTAAAAGCTTGAACTAAGAAAATTAGCATCTACAAATGCCTAATTATAGTTTTGGTTAGGTATAATAATAGATTTGTTATCCTAAAGGTTGATTCTACACTTCTTCTCTATTCTGCTCATACACACAATCATAGATCTTCTATGCGCAAGTGAAACTGCACATTATTGGTCTTCTTCTCTACTCTTATTCATAATTCACACAATTACACCCTTCATACATACATCAAAATGATACAGATGATCATATATATATCTATAACATAGGATTCAATTACACTTTGTTAGCTTCAATAGAACACAAGAAAATTACTAATTTTGACTCAAATCATGAGAGATATACAATGTGTACCCTTAATAGTTGTCCAAAACTTGGTTGGGACCCAAAAAAAGATATCCAAACATAAAAATTCATGACCAATTAGTTGTCATACATTCGTGACTTAATACATTCATGAAATTGGCCCCAATACAAGAAAAACCAAGAATAGGTCAACTAAGTCTTTTAACTTGCACACAAATTGATACGAGCCACTTCGCTTTAGTAGTAACATATATACTATACCAAAAAATATTCCCTAGGATGCGCAATACAAAATAATAACATGAAATATTTATACAGATCGATGAACACTATGTTACCAGATACTCTATTCTTCCTTGACAATCTTCAATATTCCTGCCAGTATGATTGAATGATAGTGTGTAGATCTGATCATTGATTAGATTTTCCATCAATGAAAACACCAAGTCATACTAGTAGTGTCTCTTTCCAACAATCTCCCCCTTTATCATTGATGGCAACACTTAGTGAAAAATGACTAAGTGTCGAACTAGTACCATGATAGACTGCACTGCTACCCAAAAATTCAAAATATAATTCTCCCCCTGAGATAATTAAACATTTTTCACTCCATCCTTCTCCCCCTTTGACATCAATGGAAAAGGTAGGGATCGCATGTCAAAAATGGATCAATTTATCAAAATTGTTATGCAAAAATGCTACTTTAACTTACATAAGCTGAAAGATGTCTACAAAATATTTCTTTAGTTGAATCAAATTTGTGTCCCAAACTCTTTTGAGACTCTCCAAGATTGTGATATGTCCATAGATCAAATAAGACTGTGTCTCCACATAATCTAGGTTATTCAGATCAGCAACTGCTATAGATTCCTCTCCTTCCTTTAGAGCACTTGTCAATATGTCAAATTTTGGACAAATTATGCTTCTGATTTCACAAGTCTTGGCAACAATTTTGTCATTCGCATGCTTTAGGATTTTTATTTTATTGAGAAAATACATCACTTCACTCTTTTTCTTTCCAATACCACCAGCTAGAGGATCAAATGCTTCATATATGATGCTTAACTAGTTTTCCATATCTTTTACCTTTTTCTCATTTCCTTTAGTAAACTATGAAAAAGACAAACATGCTTTGTAGATATTACCAACTTCTGATAAAGCATTCTGCACATTCTTTACACATGTGGTTAAAATTATTTTGTCTTGGACAATCCTCTTTTTCGGTCCATCAAACCTCTTAACATCAAATTCATTTTTCACTTTCACCATGGTTGACCTTTCTAGTGACTCAAAGTGAGTGTAAACTGAGTTGATAAGACTTTTCAATTCATTGGAAGACAAACTAGTTGGATCTTTCACATAGGATGGCATTATCTTCTCCAATACTTTGGATGCAAGATTTAGCAATTTACTATCTTCAATGTTTGACTTTAGTAGCTCTTCTCTAGCTTATGCTTGAGAAATCATAGCTAATTTCATTTTCTGGATTGCGCTTAAAGTAGATAGGTCAATAGGACCTTCAATCAGTTATGGATCTAGTTCTTCCTTTTGTTCAACCAAAAATTTCTTTACTACCTCAGGAGTGTCTCTTGCTTCAACCAGGATGAATTTTACATTATCTTTCTTCTCTTTGAGTATTACTTCAACACTTTTAGGTTATGATTTTCCCTCATTGATCTCCATTTCCCCAACTGATACATTTTCAACTTCCATAGGATTTTTTGTGTTTTCTACCATAGGAGGCATTTGAGTATCCTCAATCATGTCATCATCTGTCTTTTCATTTTTAGGATAACATACAATTTTTTTAACATTTTCTTCTTCTGCTTCCCTTTCCAGACCAGAGGTAACTTCCTCGACATGTGTCTCCTCAATAACAACATCAATTCTATCATTTACCAAAATATTTTTGAGAATCTACTCAGTCTCTTTTATGACTTCATCTGTTTGGCCAATCATGAGTTTGTTTACCCTCAATTTTCTCTTAAATTATCTATTGGCTCTTCTAAGGAACTCCTTCATCTCATCCATTGTCATTACCGGACATAGCTTTGCTAAGATCCTTTCTCTCATATGCTCTTCTTCATTTATAGTGTTAACTCTCCTCATCTCAAATATGTCATATAATATTTTAGGCAAATTTGGCATTATTTCTATCAACACTTTATTGAAAATATTTTTGTGCTCTATCATTACTTTTTCAAGAATTATTTTGTTAGATTCATCAAAAGACTCATACCATTCACAAAATGGTTTGAGGTTTCCATCCTAAACCATAGCTTTTTTGATTGCTTTTGCTAACATACCTGATTTAACAGTCTTTTCTTTCTTCTTTGTTTGGTTATCTCCACCGGTGGTGCGGGAGCACCTAGGCTAACCTTCATTGTTTGGAATTTTGGCTTGTATCTAACCTTAGCCAAGTTAGAATGTTTGAGCATATTTTTTTTGACCTTAGATGGTCTTTCTTTTTTTGGGCTAGGTGACCTTAGTCCTTAAGACTAAGGTCACACTATTTGCCATAGTTAATAAGTTAGATTTCTTAATGTTTATTGTCTAGGGGAGTAGAGTCTTTAAGTTGTTCAAATGCTTAATGAGGTTGTAATGATGCCTTAAGTCCATTTATGGAGTTGGTTCCTCGAATTCTTGAGGGAAGGATGGTCCTAAGAAATAGGATCAAAGCATGGAAAAAGATGCCAAAGGTTAGAAGGCAGTTTGCATTGTTTGTTGCATGCAATCCGGTTACCCTTGGATTCCCTTGGGAATAGGAAGTGGAGGAGGAATTCGACTAACAAGCCTAGAATCATGGAGTGGGCATCCATTATGACCAAATACTCGAATCATTGGGTAGAGAGTAGTGTTTTTTGAAAGGAGTTAGTCGTTTTTGTAATGAAGCTTTCATGAATGAGAAAACAAGCAAGTCTGCAAATTCTGTGTTTTCTGGTTGATGCCTATTGTTGTTGAGTGTATGTGACTGTAGATACTTCAAATTTATTGAATTATTGTTAGCATTGTGTTGATAGCATACTTTTAAGTCGTTTCCATTTGTCAATCAAGCTAGTTTAAGTTAGATTTAGTGTTAGTTGAGTCATTTTTGTGGTAGAGCTACTGCTGGTCCTGTCTTGACTAGTTGGTGTTCTCATGGCTCCCCCATGAGCTCTAACCTTGGGAAACACCTGAGGAAGGGTGTAATGGTAGGGGAGTCAGTAGTGTACATAGTTAGAATTTTTAGGAAGCATGACAGTGAGTGGAGAAGCTTCTTATAGCTGTTGATCTCTAGGCGACCAGGAGGAGCCCGGTTAGAGAGCTAGAGAAGAAGCTTTAAAGGTTTCTTGCAAGAAAAGGCCATACATTACAGTTCTAGGAGGGTTAGGGATAGGTCTTGATGTGACAAGAGGTTAGAGATATCATGGAGTCATTAGAGTAAGGTTTGAAAAGGAAAAATAGAGAATTCCTAGAAACTAGGTCTTCAAACCCTTCATACCCTAGGTTATAGGAATCACTTGTACAGACCTTGTCAGGACAGGAGACCAATTGGGAAATTTAAAAATCTTAAAAGGGTACTCAAATATGTCTTTAGATTTATAGATTCTTTGGAATTATTTTTCAAACAATAGCAATTTAGGACTGGTAAAGACTACTAGAAATAGGCCTAATTTGAGGTCTTCTAATGGTGGAAACTTGAATCCGACCAGAAAAAGGCTCAAGAACCTATGGAAATGGTTTCATTTTGCAATTTTATGAAGGTCCTAACAAGCATGAACACCCCTGCAATGAGGAGCAATGGAGAATGAAGATATTCAAGAAAAAGACACTTAGAGTTCTCTAAGTGATGAAGGAAAGTGAGCAAGAAATTGAACTTGTGAAATGTTGTCTAACCTCCAAGGTGAAGCACAAAGGGAGAGCTCTTAGAACAAAGCTAATATTGGACATAGTTTCCAATCAGGACCTAGAGGAGACTAGGTTCCTAGAAGAGACTAGCTAGGTCTCTCAGCAAGGTGCAAGCAAACCGAGGAGCTCATACATCAACCGAAAGGCTTATCTTTTGTGATTGTTGATGCCTTAGTTCCTTGGTGTTTGAATTATTTTAATTCTTCATCAGACTTCATTTTCTCATCATCAAAACTAGCCAATAGCCATATACACTCTTTTACTCTTATCTTTCTTCCTCTTCCCACCTTTATAGGATCCCTTGAATTCAGTTTTCACAAGGATTGATTGTGTTGCAGGGACTGAATGGAATGTAGAGCTTCTAGTTTTTCAAGCTTGGGTAGATGGTGCTACCGAACCAGTTGATTGATCTTTTGTTGCTTTCTTAGCTGCCTACCTTGTTGCTTCAACCTCTTGCCTTTTTGTTCTATCTTCTTTTAGCAATTTTGTAGATACTCCCATACTTTCTGCAAGAAATTCTATTTCTTTTCTAACTCATTTATTAATTGTATGTCTTCTAAGCTCATTGTGCACCTGTCTACCCTTCTCTACATATGTACCAAAAATTTCTTCTGTCGAATCCACTAGTTTTCTTAGTATCTGTTAAGTGTACATATCCAAAACTTTCCAATCGACTTCATATCCTATAGGCATGATCCAGATTGTCTTGGGATCAACAACCTCCATCATACACTGATCAATACTCACCATGAAGCAACTTGAGTCCTTTTATTTCTCTATAATAGAGGTGGGAATCCTTTCCCTTCCTTGCATCATAGTCTGAAAACCTTTGAAGTATCCCCAGATAGCTACATTCCTTATTTTGATGTATGCAACATCGTATAACAAATCCTACCAGTTTTTCCTTTTCCCACTTAACTTTTCCAACTCTTGAAACTTCACCCATGAAGTAACAGATCAAACACAAGAGAAAGGTACCATATCTAAAAGATTTCTTCTTATCTTTCATAATCTTTTCAAGATTTTCCATTAGCTGAATTCTTAGTAGTTCACATAGATCATAATTTGTATTTTCCTTCACCATTTGATATGCAACATAGATTGTTGTGTCGGATACAGAGTTGTCATAGCTAGAATGATAAAAAATTTATCCAATGACCATCAATGAAAATTTCACATCTATATCGATAATGTTATCAATATTCATCACCCTCCTATCATATGTAGAGCCTAAAGCATCAATGACTATTTGGTTTTTCACAGACTTCAAAATTGGTAATCCACCAGAAGAATTTAGACCGGTTACTGCACTAATAACTTCCTTTGTAATTTTGAATGGAATAGTTAGCCACATAAATTCATCATGCACTCAGCTCAAATTATAACGAAACCATTCTAATTTTTGAAACATAGGAAATTTAACCATTTTTGTGAATTTCTTTGTTTCCAGGATTTTATGTTCTATCTTTACATAGTAATCTTCATGAATGATGTGATTATTGTATAGATGCATCAGTTGAGAACTTCCTAGTTCTTCAATATTGGCATGGATATAAACCCTATCGTCCTTTATGTATAATACTTTGTACAAGATGGACGAAAATACTTCAGAGGATCGGTCTCAAGGGATTTTTAAGGATGCCACTTAAATTTGGGATGAGGTCGATCTATAACTTCAACTACCAGAGGAGTATTCATTTTCCCAAATCACAATCTTGCAAAGTTTTCCGAAAAATACATTTTTCACCAGGTTGCAATTTGAATGCTGAAACACATCCAACACTTGAATCTCACCTCAAATCACCAATGTTTTCCTTTGAGCTCTCCAAACTTCTTCTCTTACAAATGCAAGGTAAAAAGTGAAGTGTAGAAATGACCTTTTATTGTTTACACACCTAACCCTTTTGTCGCAATAAATGCTTTAACCCTAATACATTCGGTTACTTTGTATCTATATACCATGATGGATAAAACATCTGTGGGCCTCCAATATGGCATATTGTTTCTTGCAATGAGTTCAAACAATATTTATTGATCATTTATGCATCTACTATACATATCCACATCCGGTGTCACTTGTCGGTTAGGGGTTTATATGATTTTCTTGATAGATCCCCCTAGGCCAAACATCTGAGACTAATTTTTGGAGGAATTACTAAAATCAGGTTTCTTTGTTTACCCATTTCTTTTGCATTTGTTGCCTGACCACATCTACAGTGACTTTCATTTTTTCTTTGATATCCTTCAACATGTTTTTCCTTTGTTTTACCAGACCTTTTTTGTTCCAAAAATGTGTTGCAATATGACCAAATTTTTTGCAATTGTAGCACACAACATTTCAGTTTCTAGACTAGTTGTTTCATTGATTTCCTCTTGATCTACATTGGTTAGAAATATGGCAAATTCTATTGCATGTGCAACATCTGATGTTTCTATAAAATTGATTCATCATACTTCTGCAATCATTTGACTTATGACCAATCTTATGACAATTAAAACACTGACTTGAGAATGATGGACCACTTTGATTCATTCTACTTTGGCATTGAGCGGCCATGTATCCAAATTTATTATAACTAAAATAATATCCATTAAATCTTTGGGCATTAGGTTTCCTTGTTTGAATATTCTTTGGTCGGATCTGGAACTTTTTCCTTCTTCATATCCAAGACCTCGCTTGTCACCATGAGTCCTCTGACTACTAATTAGCTCATCAAGCATAGAAAAACTAGCTTTGAACTTCGCTTTATACTCATTTGCAGTCATAAGTTCATTTCAGAGATTATCCATCTACTTTTCAAGTGCCTCTTCATTTTTTTTATATTATTCCAATTCATTATCCAATCAGTTGCATAATTCAAAATTTTCCTTCAAGGATTATGTCAGGTTCCCTTCATTTTTTTTTGTCTTCAATCTCCTTGGTCATCTTCATCATGATAGATTACATCTCATGCTTTAGAACTATATTATCTCTGGTAAGCTTTTCACATTCTCCTATCTTTTCTTTGAGGGCTTGACTGAGTTGTTCTTCTTCAATGATCTTACTATCACTTTGCTTAATCTGATCACATAGTTCCTTTCTCTTCTCTCTAGAATTATAGATTTTATTTTTCAGAGATTCAATGACTTTCTCAGCATCTGAGATATTTTCTTGCAATTTTTGTACTTCAGCCTTTGACTGATCAAGATCATCCAAAGGCCACCAAATTTTTTTCATGAAGACTACTTGAATCCATTAAAATACCTTTCAAGATCTCCGCAAGTGGTTAGAATTATTTTAGAGGAACTAGCTCTTATAGAAATTTTTGGAAACAAGCTACACTGAGAGAGGGGGTGAATTAGTGTTGTGCAAAAACTAACATCATTAACCTTTATCATTAATCATTAGTAACATTCAACCATATTGCATAAGCAGGAAAACAAACACAACACCATAACACCAAGATTTTTACATGGAAACCCTGTTAGGGGAAAAGCCATGGTGGATGGCCAATCCACAATTGATCTGAGTATACTCAAATGAAGATTACAAAATGGGGAATGCACTTGCATTCAGGCATACTACCTAGAGCTTA
Source organism: Sequoiadendron giganteum (assembly GCA_007115665.2). Taxonomy (NCBI): domain Eukaryota; kingdom Viridiplantae; phylum Streptophyta; class Pinopsida; order Cupressales; family Cupressaceae; genus Sequoiadendron; species Sequoiadendron giganteum. Next base: position 90,497,380 of record CM021108.1, read on the forward strand.
CTACTCAAAGGTAAGGCTCACTTCATTACAAGGAAAATTAGATTAAACCCATCTAAAAGCTTGAACTGAAAAAATTAGCATCTACAAATGCCCAATTATAGTTTTGGTTAGTTACAATAATATATCTGATGTCCTCAAGATTTATTATGCACTTTTGCTATGTTCTACTCATATACACAATCACATATCTTCTATGCACAAATGAAATTGTGCATTATCACTCTTATTCTCTACTCTTATTCACAATTCACACCAATAGACCCTTCATACTTACATCAAAATGATATGGATGATAATATATATCCACAACATAGGATTCAATTGCACTTTTTCAGCTTCAATAGAAGAAAATAAAATTACAATTGTCAGCTCAAATCATGAGAGATATGCAATGTGTACCCTTAATAGTTGGCCAAAACTTGGCTAGGACCAAAATAAAGATATACAAACATAGAAATACTTGACCAATTAGTTCTCATACATCTGCAACTTAATACATTCATGAAGTTAGCCCCAATACAATAACAAATGAGAATAGGTCACCAAATCCTCTAACTTTCACATGAATTGATATGAGCCACTACGCTTCAGTAGTAACATATATAATATACCAAAAAACATTCCTTAGGATGCACAATACAAAATAATAACATGAAATCTTCATATAGATCGATGAACACTATGTTACTAGATACTTTGTTCTTCCTTGAAAATCTTCAATCTTCCTATCAGTATGATTGAATTATAGTGTGCAAATATAATCATTGATTACATGTTCCATCAATAACAACACCAAGTGATAATAGCAGTGTATCTTGCCAACACACTTAACTCAAAAGCAGCAAGCTTACCAACCAACGTATCTATGGTTATATTTGTCACAGTCTGGATCTCTTCAATAGAAATAGTTTTGTGTTTCTATGCAACAAGCAAGGATTTGAACACTTTAGCAATAATCTTGATTCTTCCAATGTTCCACCAACACATCTGATACTACACAAAATTCCATTCACTCTCTTCATAAAAGAAGTGATGTTCTCATCTTCACCTATTTGCATTGTTTCATATTTCCCCTTAAAGCTCTGCAACTTAGCATTCTTCACATGGGTATCACCTTCATACAAATTTTCCAACTTTTTCTAGATCTCATAATAAATATTCAACTTCATTACATTTTTCATCTCGGAATCAATCAAAACACTCAACAATGCTTCCTTAGCCCCGATATTGTATTTGGCTTCCTTAACCTCACCTGTAGTAGAAGGACCATTATGAGGGATGATATATCCATTCTTTTTAATTATGCAATAGGTTTCACCAATGCATCTCAGATGATAATCCATCTGATTCTTCCAAAGAGAATAATTTGTTCCATCTTATCTTAGACTATCCTTCTTATAAGTCGCCATCCCAGATCACCTCAAGTGATCAAGATTCTCTAGAGGAACCTACTTTGATACCAATTGTTGGCAACACAAGGGTAGACAACTTAGAAGGGGGGAAATCAATTGTCACATAAATTATACTTATTAACCTTATTCTCATATTTGATAAATAAATATGAAATCATAAACCATCATCACATCATAAACACACATAACACCAACATTTTTATGTGGAAATCTTGTTAGGGGAAAAACCATGGTGGAGGTTAATCCACAAGTTGATAGTGTGCTAAGAGTATTGTAAATGGGGAATGCACATGCATTTAGGCACACTACCTAGAGCTCACTACTCAAATACAAAAAGGCTTATTTCCCAAAGGAAGACACTATCTTATAGTCACATTCAGATTACATCCATTTGAGAGATCTTGAACTAAGAAAATAGTATATGCCAATGCCTGATTATAGTTTCAATTAAGCACATAAATAATTTCTTCTTTTCACTCTTCTTCACAATTAATTTTTCCTTCAAAAGATCTCAACTTTATTCACACACAACACTCGCACTTTGCACACCTTGCATCACACACACACACACACCTCAAATAGTATAAAAATCAATCATATATATCCGCAACTAGGGATAACATCAACTACATGTCGGCCCAACAAAATATAAAATGTGTACAAACTGTCAGTCCAAATTAATAAACAATTATCAATGAAAACCAACCAATATTGATCAAAACATAGTATGGACCCAACAAAAACATGTCTCGATCATGAAACACCTTAAACAATATTCCTCAAAGATCCACAACACGCTACAATCACCCTATCAGCCATGAACGTAAAAAACATGAACTCACAGCAGAAAATCACCAATCGTGAGCACAACGATCGATGCTGACCAATAAAAAAATAGAGCACAATCTAGAAACATCCAAAAGCATCATGAATCACCTCAGAAGAATTCATAACAACTTAGATTACCAGAATCATATCATCTTTTTTCAGGAACACCAACTAAAGCAATATAACAACTGTTAGAATATCGATACTCATAACTTGATCAAATCTTCATGTGAACCTTTAAAACTTCTAGTGGATAAACAAGATATACTTGAAAATAAACCCTCTAATCCACAACTTCTCACTATCAATATATTGAACTAGGCAATAGGATGATGGCTATAAAGAACTTCACTACTTCACCAACAACCTACAAGTTATTTTATTACAATTTTCTCAATATCGTTGACTTATATAGCCTTATAGACATTAACGCAAATAGTGTTGATATTAATGACAACCACATATCAGCAATATCCAACACTAATTGTCTTCAATAATTCCCTATATCACTCATCATTGATCCATCTCAAGTTTTTAATCTCAAATTCATGATGGGCGATGACCTGGATTGTCATTGATTTCGCACATCATAGATTTGTTTCAAATTTCTAAATTTTAATTGGAATTGCATGATAGACTATGTTGTATCATTGATTTCTCATAGTTTTTTAAATCTATATCAGTGATACACGATAACCTTTTATGCTAGTTGTTCTTTCATCGCTCATCGTAGATAGGTGTTCAATTATTCCTTTCAAAAGGGTGGTGAGTGATAAAGTATTTGTCTCAAGCTTCCCCTTCACTAATCTAAAGTGCTCTTAGGAGCAATGTATTTTTTTCCATTGATATTTTTCATGTAGGTGCACATGTCTTGATCTTCTTCGCCCTTCACTAATGTGATTTGGAGAATGGTGTGAATCAGAGATGCATGATGGAGATTGAGATCTTCAAAAGGTACAGGGATCCAACGACATGTTTTTCATCATGCCCACACTATCATCACTAATTGAGCCCTAAAGGAGTGGGGAAACTTAGCAATGTGTGACTTGATATTCTAGCAAGCATTCTCTTCAAGTGACGGCTATGTACTTCATCGATATAAATGGAAAGGTATGGATCAGGCTGGTAATGCATATTGATCATCAAATCATAGGTGACTAATGAAGATTAAGGCACAATGTGGCAGTATTTTAGGTGGCGGAATTTGCAAAGGAAAAAACAATACTTATGGTCACCATTGATGATGTTTAAAATCCACAAAGATCGATGGCTCAGATTCAAATCCTAACTACTAAGTTATCAACTTTCTCACGCAAGGAGTTCTTCAATCATTAATTTTTGTATGCTACAAATCATCTATTTAATGCAAGATGTTGTGTCATTTGATTTTACTAGTTGCAATATATAGAAAATATGAAGTGTGAGTCATAAGTGCTTAGGTGCTTAAGAGTTGATGTTAAATTCTGGATAAGTTGGTAGTCATATGAGGTCTCTGAAATCCATGTTTTAAGTGTGTCTTGAATTTTCAGATTCTAGGGCTAGTTGTAATTGTCAAGGGTTGTGGGTGTGTTGCTATGCAAATTTGGTTTCGAGGTCTCTGGGTTGATTAAGTTTTCTACTTTTCATGTAGATTTTGTGAAATGGGAAAGTCTATTGTGCCAACCTAGGTTACTAGGAGGTTCGATCGTCTTAGTGTTTTTGAGTGTGATGAGGATTTTTCTAAGGCTGAGCAAGAGATTCCAATAACTCTTGTGACTCTAGAGAATAAAAGGAGTGCCCATGGTTGAAAGAAGAAGATAATTGTCCAGAGTACCTACAAATTATCAAACAAGACCATTTTTGAATAATTGGTCAGAGTTAAAGGCAAGGAGTTGGCTATGCTAGTGAGAAAGGCCATGAAAGATAGAGATAAGCATCCAAAGGCTTTCCTAGTGAAGAAAGATTCTCCCATTGTTCTTTCTGATAGCCTTTCGAATGGTGGAGATGATAGTGACTCAGGGTATGACCAATACCTACTCTTCTTGGTGGTGTATCATGTTTTTGATTAGGAGATAGTGATGGCTGCTCCAATTTCATCATGCACAAGGACTGGAAATCCATCTCTAATTCTAAAGAATCAAAGTGATGTCACGACTTTGTTTTTTATTTCGATGATACCATTGTTGCGGTGTCCATGATTATGGTCTTTTACTCTTCCATTTTCCATGTTGATGTGGAAGTCTTCTAGCTAGTTATGGTGGAATTCTTTTTACGTGACATGGAAATTGTGCGATGATAGGCACTTCCCTATAGTGGTTTGGCTACTGTTCCTGGACAACCTATTAAGAATTTTGTCTTTTTACTCTCCCTTCTTTTATCAATGATTGCATATAACCGTCTGGGGAATCTCTCTAATTCTATTGAAATTGTTTTCAAATCAATATGAAATGCACTATAATTCAATTGAATTCTTGTTACTCCCCTATTCTATAAAGGGGATTTCAAGGATGATTACACACAGAGAGAGAGAGAGAGAGTTATAGTTTTGAAGTCTTACAAGGGTCTAGGCGAAAAATTTTATTCTCAAAAAAAGAACATAATGTAAAAAGACAAATTAATGGATATAGCATGAATAAAGTTTTGGATGTTGTGGTTTTCATTGATATCAACACTATTAGCATTTATGTCTTTAAGACTGTAGATGTCAAGGATATTCAAAAAATTGTAAAAAAAAATGTTACAGGCTGTCTATGAAGCCGTGAAGATCAGTGTGTTGGAAATTTTAGTATGTTGATGATGAGAGGTTGTATATTAAAGGGTCTTCTTGAAGATATATGTAGTTCCTACTTTGAAAGATTCAAAGGTGCGCCTGAATATTTGAGCAAGTTATGAGCTTCTATATTGCGACAATTATTCCATTACTAGAAATGGTGTTCACAAAAGAAGATAATGTGTTTATGGTAATCTCAAGTTCTGCATCTGTTCTTGAAGTTTCTATAGATGTTTCTAGATCATGTTCTATCTATGTTGTACATCTACATTGACCATTGTGCTCGTGATCCAAGATTCTCTCTTGAGTATTCAAATTTTTCATCTTCATGGCCAACAATGTGATTGTACTGTGTTGTGGATCTCTAAGGAAGAATCTTTGAAGGTGTTTTGTGTTTAAGGACATTGTTATGGGTCTCTACTATGTTGTGTCCAACCTTGGTTGATGTGCATTGATAATATTTATTGTTTTGGGTTGATAGTTTGCATTCATTCTTTTATTTTGTTGAATCTGACATGAAGCAATGCAATTTCTTGTTGTGGATATATATAAGGGATTGTTTTCTCATTTGAGAAGTATGAAAAAGTGAAATGTGTGTGTGCTATATGTGAAAAAGGTTTAGATCATTCAAAAGAAGAGTATATTGTGAGGAAGAGTGAAGAATAGTGAAGAAGTGTTCATGTTCTTAATCAGAACTATACTCAGGCATTAGAAGATGCTACTTTCTCAATTCAATTTCTTCAGACTGATTTAATCTAAATATTTTTTTTTAAGAGAGTGAGTCTTCCTTTGAGAAATGAGCTCTAGGAAGTGTTCCTTAATGCATGTGCATTCCTGATTAATTTTTCTTATACTTTTAACAAGTTATAACTTGTCGATTAACCTCCACCATGGTTTTTCCCCTAATAGGGTTTCCACACAAAAAAATATTAATGTTATATGTGTTTTAGATGTGTTGTCGATTCATGCTTTCACTTTTCATAATCAGATCTAAGATTAAATATTAATAAGCTTAATACAGTTGAAATTATGTGACAACTATTCACCTCCTCTCCCAGTTTTCTGAACTTGTGTTGCCAACAATTGGTATCAAAGAAATTTCCTTGGAAGAAGTTTTATAGCTTGAGGTGATCTAGCAAGGTGACATAAAAGAAGGATAGTCCAAGATTTGATGGAAAAGAATATTCTTTGTGGAAGGCTAGAATGGAGTGTCATTTGAAGTGCATTGGCGAATCCTACTAGAACATTAAAAGTGTGAGAGAGGGGGATCACCCACTGCAAGTCCCCAGGTCACAAAAGGCCAAGAGTAGAAAGGCTTCCCTAACCCACCTCAGTTTAAAGGGAAGTTAAGATGACAAGGATGATAATGATGAGGATTATGAACCCTTCGACCACTTTGCAATCCCAAAGGTTGGAAGGAGACTAGTTGAGTCAGCCTTCAGAGTTAGATTCATGTCTCAGGAAGCTCTCTGTCTAAGCATGGAAGCGTAGTTCTAGGATGATAGCATGGTGCACTGGCATCTCACAGGTGCGCTAACATCTATATAGCTAGAGAACCAAGAAGACATGATTCTTGCTCAAAAGGAAGACTACTATCCTAGTCTAGAGATGTTTAAAGTGAGACAATGAGATGAGAGGAAAGAAAAGAAAATGGGAAATAATAGATGAAATGTATTACCACCAAGGTGACAAAGACGATTTCGTAGAATGCTCTCCTCGCTAGCTTTCTCCACACACTCTCTCACATACACACATCGAATGGAGATTTTTTTGGGTTTTATGGGGGCCTACCTCAGTCAAACCCCCATCTTGGTGTTTCTACCTCCATGGAAAACCATGTTTGGAATAGTATAGAGAAATGATAAAGGAAAGAAACTACAAGCTACGTATGCAACAAACACTACAAAACAGTAAGTGTTTACCCAATCAAAAGAAAAATGAGAGAAGGGGGGGATTTACAACCTCTGTCCAAAGTGCTCAAGGCTTGTGGAGGAGTGAACGAGAGGGACTCAGGCCTCTACTTCCATGGTGTATGTCATGTAATCGCCTTGTTAGAGTGACAGAGTGTTGATTTGTTGCAATGGAGTGAAGGATGTTATTACAAAGCTTGGAATGAATGCTCAAAGGTTTTGGCCAACTTGCCCAAAAAAATTATGAAGATCCTCCTTGATAATGGATGAAATGATGAAAGATATGAAGGAGAAAGAAAAACATGGCAATATTTGGGTCGGCCAACCAAAGAGGGGCATTACTCTTCAACTTCCAATTGAAAATGTAATGCCTATGCAATCTCAACTAAAGAATCTGCTAGGGATGTAAGTGCATTGTGTGGATGTCTACATACCATGGAGGCATCCTCGATAGAAATTCCCCCACTGACATGCAAACTAGGTGCCAAGTGGAGTTTAAGAATTGGGCTTAAGTGGAATTAAACCTCTGCTTTTAATTTTCTAAGGTGTTAAAGGGAAAAAAGGGGATTTGCACTAGGGGTGCAAATTCATGTTAATACATTTTTCCTCAACTTTAGCAAGCATAAGTACTAATGAGTGCTTTGATAAAGTCGAGTAGTAAGGGAAGGATTAGAGTAAGAGATGTATACCTGAACCGACAAGGAATTAGAGCATGGTTTTGTGAACCCAGAACTATAGAAGAGGACTTCATAGTTCCACGTAACTACAATGTTGAAGTATGAAAGTACCTTACAAGCTCATGGTCCTTCAAGGGGGGTTATCCATCAAGAACTCTCACATGAAGGAAACTAGGAAAAATACCTTAGAGACCCACGGGCCTGCAAGGAAGGTATCCCCCAAGAACTCTCACATGAGTGAGAACAAGAAAGGGACTCTGTGGAGTCAAAGGTGGTGACATGTTTACCTGCAGATAGAACACATCAAGAAGTGGCTGCACAGGTGATACCATCACAAAGTTGTAAAGGATTTCAAAGGGCTCCCTCTAGAACCCTTCAAAAGGAGGGTCCACTCAAGGGACACACTATTTGAAAACTAAAGTCTAGTCAGACTGCCCCCAAGCTAGACATAGAAATGTAAAGGCAATCTAATCAGGCTACCCCCAGACTAGACGTGAAACTGTGAAACCCATCTAATTAGGCTACCCCTAGATTAGATATGAATATGTGACACCGATCTAGTCAAGATGCCCCTGAACTAGACATGAAGATGTGAAACCAATCTAGTCAGGCTACCCCTAGACTAGATGTCAAGAAATCGTTTGAAAATTTGTGAAGGTCTCCCTTGGGAAGCCAACGTGAAGAAGAGGGGTCCACTCAAGGGACACACTATTGCAAAGTTAATGTCTTCCTTCTCGAATCAATTCGTCATCAAGAAATCCTTTTGAAAGATGTTCACTTCATCAAGGAATTCAAAGGGAAGGAGATGTGCTCATATGAGGGGAATACCAAGACCATTCCTGCTTCGAAGGAGGATTCCATGTCCTTTCTTTATAAACCATTGATGGAGGAAACACGTTGTGTTAGGGTTCTAAGCTGAGAATATAATTCCAAAAAGGAAGTGTATGAAGGGTCTTCGAGAAAAGATTCGTTCGGCCATGAATTCATTTTCTAAAGACCAAATGATGTAGAAGATGCATTGTCACACATGAAGGGGATAACTCAAACAAAGAACAGAGGAAGATAAAGTGAAAAGTTAAGAAAGGAGATCATACACAAAGGTCACATGGGGATCTAGTTATGCGGGGTCAGATCTGCGTTTATTTATATATATTAGGTAACCAAAGTAAGAGGCGAATGATCATCAATCCCCAACTAGATCGGGAAGAAATAATGAAAGAAAAAGTCAAATAAGAAATTGGGTCAACATGTAAGGAGGCCTAAATGCTCTCCATGCTTTGCATCGTCCCCAATTTATGAAAGTTAGTCACAAACATGGAAGAATGATGACATATATAGAGGAATTTTTACAACACACACACCACACCTATATCTAAGAACCAATAGGGGTGACATGGGTCATCCAAGCACATAGAGCACAACCATGGGGAACACATGTCACAACACACACACACATCTAATTTAAATATTAAGAAAAGGGTCTCTCCCTAACATTGATCGACCAAGAGGTCACCAAATTCCCATTATAGATCATTGTAGGTAGGAAGATGAGGATGAAATGGTGTAATGTTAAGCAGAGGAGCTTCTGATCCACCCAAAACAAGGGCTAAGGTAGAGGGACCACTAAGGTCTTTGTTGCTCAGTTCTTGTGGGTCCAAGGTGAGCGGCCTAGTGAAGATTATCTGACAGAGCTAGAACTTCATCCAATGAGTTAAACATGAACTTGAAATGAGTGTCATGTTTTTGTCTCAGTAGACAAAGGATTCTACGCCCGAGGTTCACTTATAAGCTCACCAAGGAACTCGGGGGTAGTAACAAACTCAGGGGAGGTTGGAGCTAGTTTCATGACTAGGATAGAACAAGTCAATTTGGGGCCACCTTCCAAAGAAGGTGGGCTCTTCTTACATCCTCCTTTAATAGAGGGACCATGTTCTACCTTCTTCATTGGAGGAGGTGAAATCCCCATAGATGAAGTGAGAATCAAGGGAGAAGAGGAGATAACCATAGTGGACACAACTGAGGTGTTCACCATGTCCACAGGCTTTGGTAAAGGTAGGACATTTGGAATAAAAGTCAAAAAGGGAGGTTCCATAGAAGGATCAATAAACATGTGCACCCTTCTAGGTGTAGGTGTGCTCACAACAGGAGCTGGAAGAAGTTCAGAATGAGTTTGAATAGGGATAGGAGGGAGAGAGGAACACACTACAAAAGATGTGGTCTTCTCCTCCTCTTTCTTCTATAAGGAGGCTTGCTCAACAAAGAGAGCCTTTCATCGGTTCTTACGCTTATGTACAAGGCAGATTCTATGGATCTTCACACCAGAAGCTAGAACTTGTGAATGAATAGAAGGATCCTATTCAGCCATGGGAGTGTCCTCCATGGTTGTTTCCACTAGGAGCGAAATCTCTCAAATGGAAGTAAGAGGAATGGGCTCTGAAATTGTGGGAGGAATTGCCTCTAATGCCTCAATAGTAGGCCTCTTCCTATTTACTTTTTTAGGAATAGGAATAGTAGGAGGTCATGGAGGCTGAGACAAAGAGGACTCTCCATGGGGTGATTTTTGTCTTCCATACCAAATGGGCATAGGCTCCATCAGTAAGAGAAGAAGCTCAAATGTAGGATGCTTGGATTTTTTCCAAGTGGGTACCATGGGATTCTCTCACAAATGCAATATAGAAATAGATGGTACCACGACAAGATGACAGGAAGCATTAGGTTCAACCATGGAAGAGGAAGGAGGATCTTGAGACCACTTCACTTCTTCTCTTCTACATGCCTTGGTAGCGTCTCTATTAGCCTTTAAGAAAGCTCTATGCGATACCACATAAGGTGAAGGAGGGTACCTCACTTTTAGCCTAGTGCACCCCCTCTTATACTTCTAATAAGTGTGGTCTAAGATATCCTTCCTAGGAGGGAGATGACTAGGGAGGTAGGCCAAAATTAATCTAAGGTGTAGCTATCACAAGCAACCAGTGGTCTATAATCGATGTCATGGACAATGTGCACTGAACCTCCATGAAAAAAACTTTAGACACTTGTGTATGACCAAGGGATCTGCATTCATAGCTATGAGCTAGGGGATACCCAAGGATGATTTCAAACTTAAGGCTTATGGACTTAAGTCCAACAAGGACCGATAAGACAATAATCCCTATATGAGGTATGAAAAGTCCATCATGGGTGTGGATGATACTTTCAAGTGCATCATATCCATCTTTCTGCATGAAGTTAATAAACATGATCTCCTCAATTATAATATTCACTTGTGACATCGGATCAATGGGAACACCTACTATAGTGATCCCATTTATCCTCACAAAAATGTAAAGAGGAGATGGTTCCCTATTGAAGCCCATCGATAGGTCTTGTGAGATAAAGGTTATTCTAGTACCACTACTCACAGTTTATATAGAGGGAACGGGTTGGCTAAAGAAAGAGGCCATCACGCACATCCGATGGTACTTCTATAGAGCCTCTTAAGGTTTATGAAAAGTACTGACCCAATTAAGGTTTCATTACACAATAATTTTGGAACCTTCCAACTACACCTACTAGGGGTCATAGGTTGGGTTGCAAGGTGATAGCCTCAAAACACTCACACCTACAACACTCCTGGGATATGAGGAAAGGAACTTTCAGTATCACAAAAAAAAACCAAATTGGTTCACGTGAGGTTCACCAAAAATGTGAGAGAGGGGGACCACCCATTGCAAGGCCCCAGGTCACGAAAGGCCAAGGGTGGAAAGGCTTCCCTAATCCACCTCAATTTAAAGGAAAGTTAGGATGAAAAGGATGATAACGATGAGGATTATGAACCCTTTGACCACTCTGCAATCCCAAAGGTTCAAATGAGACTAGTTGAGTCAGCCTTCAGAGTCAGATTTGTGTCTCAGACATCTCTCTATCTGAGGACTGAAGCATAGCTCTAGGATGAGAGCACGGTGCGTTGGCATCTCACAAGTGTGCTGGTGTTTGTACAACAAGAGAACCGAGAAGATAGGATTCTTTCTCAAAAGGAAGACTATCATCCTAGTCTAGAGACGTTTAAAGTGAGAGAATAAGATTGAGAAGAAAGAAAATTAAATACGAATATAATAGAAGAAATGTATTACCACCAAGGTGACGAAGATGATTTCATAGAATGCTCTCCTCTCTAGCTTGCTCCACACACTCTCTCACCTACACACAAGGAAGGGAGAAATTTTTGGGGTTATATAGGGGCTTGCCTCACTCAGATCCCCATCTTGGTGTTTCCACCTCCATGTACATCCAAGTTTGGAATAGTATAGAGAAATGATAAAGGAAAGAAACTACAAGCTACACATGCAAGAAACACTACAAAATAATAAGTGCTTACCCAATCAAAAGAAAAAGGAGAGAAGGGAGGAGATTTACCACCTGTATCCAAAGTTCTCAAGGCTTATGGAGGAGTGAACAAGAGGGACTCAAGCCTTTGTTGCCCTAGTGTATGTCTTGTATGTCTGGGTGAAAGTTCTTCTAGAAAGTTATTTAGATATAAGGAAGAAATGAGACAAATTGAAGAAGAAGAAAGAGAATTGAATGAGTTTGAAGCACTTATTGTCAAAAGGGAAGCCAGAGGAGATGGTAAGTATAGAGGAAAGATTCCTATCAAAAAAATTTCTTGGAATAAGATAGGTCATTTTGCATCAAGATGTCCTAAAAGAGTTCCTAAGCCACGACCTTACAAGCATAAATTTCAAAAGAAGTGTTATTATGTTGTTGATGAAGGCGTGAGAGAAGATGAATTTGACAAAGAGAATGCAAGTGAGCATGAGTTTGTGTTTATTTCAATCAAGTAAAATAATCTTGTGTCTACTAAATTTTTTAGTTTTACAAAAATGGAGAGAGCCCTAGCTGCTTGAGTTGAAGAAAAAAATGAATGAGTAATTGATAGAGAATGTTCACATCACATAATAGGTGATAAAAGCAAGTTTGTAAGAATGGAGAAGTATGATTGTGGTGTTTTAATAGTTACTAATAAAAATGGTGGTATAATCCATGGTAGAGGATGTATTTCTTTTGATGGTAAGCATAATACTAATGATGTTCTTTATGTTGAAGGTTTGAAGCATAATCTTAAGAGTGTTGTACATATGGTTGATAAGGGATATAATCTTCAATTCAAGGATGGAAAATGTAGCATACTGGGAAGTTCTAGAAATTTGATTGCTTTTGGTACAAAAATAAAAGGTAACATCTTTAATCTGAATTCTGCTACTAAAAGTTGTATGATTGCTCAAGTTGATGAAATCTGGTTGTGGCATAGAAGAATGTGTCATGTAAACTTTGACAATATTATCAAGACAAGTTCCTCATAGGCTATTAGAGATCTTCCTAAGTTGGTGAAGCCTACAAATGTCATATTCAAGTACAGTCGTTTGGGAAAAAAAACTACAATTTCATTTTATAGAAAACAATATTGTTCAAATGAATTGTTGGAGCTTGTGCATACTAACTTGTGTGGTCCTGCTAGAATCAGAAGTTTGCAAGGTTATAGGTACTTCATGTTGCTTATTGATGATTACTCTAGGGTGATGTGGGTTACTTTTTTAAGGGATGAATATGAAGCTCTAAAGAAGTTCAAGATATTTAAGGCTATGGTTGAGAGAGAGAAAGGTGTGAAGATTAAGTGTCTAAGATCATATAGAGGTGGTGAATTTATTTCCGGTGAGTTTAATTTTGTTTGTGAAGAACATGGGATAAAGAGACAATTATCTACACCACAGACCCCTCAACAAAATGGAGTTGTGGAAATGAATAATAAGACAGTTCAATATGTTGCTAGAAATATGATGTTGGAAGGAAATGTCCCTCATATCCATTGGAGAGAATTTGTGAGTACTATTGTTTATATCCTCAATGGGTACAAATCAAAGGTAATACTGGTAAGAATCCTTTTGAGCTACGGTTTGGTCATAATTCTACTGCCAGACATTTCAAAACCTTTGGGAGTAAATTCTATATCAGAAGAGATGAAGATATAGTAAATTTTGATGCTAGAAGTGATCAAGGGATCTTTCTTGGTTATTCTATTAAGAGTAAGGCCTATTGGTGCTACAACATGAGATTAAAGAAAATGGTTGAAAGTGAAAATGTTAAGGTTGATGAAGACATTGTTGGACCCTCTAGAACCTATGGATATGATTATGATGATCAAAGTGATAGTACAAAAAAGAGTCAAACTTAAAATCAAGTTAAGATCATTCTAATGAATCAAGAAGATCAAAAAGGGGAGACTAGTCAAAGTACAGAAGAGATACTGCAAGATCCTAAAATTCAAGAACATTCTAAGACTCTAAGGTATGTAATATTAAATTATTTATAAAGTCATATTATAGGAGATAAGAACAAAGGTGTCTACACTAGGAGAATAATTATAGAAGAATATTGTTTAATTTCCAAGACTGGGCCAAGAAATTTCAATGAAGCATGCAAAGATGAACATTGGATTGAAGCAATGAAAGAAGAACTACAACAAATTGAAAAGAATAATACATGCATTCTTATTCCTAGGCGTAAAGACAAAAATGTAATTGGAAGCAAATGGTTTTTTAGAAATAAGTTGAATGAACAAGGTGAAGTCCTTAGAAACAAAGCAAGATTGGTGTGTAAGGATACTCTCAGATGGAAGGAACTGACTTTGAAGAATATTTTGCTCCTATTTCTAGAATTGAAGCTATGATTGTTTCTTGATCATGGTGCTTACAAAAACTACAAATTTTAATAGATGGATGTCAAGTCAACATTTCTAAATGGTGAATTAGAAGAAGTGTATATAGATAAACCTAAAGGATTCCAATTGATTGATTAGGGAGATATGGTTTGTTGGTTGAAGAAAGAATTGTATGGAATCAAACAAGCCCCCAGAGCTTGGTATGCCAGATTGGATAAGTATTTGCTAAAGCTTGGATTTAACAAAGGTATTGTTGATAGTAATCTATATTTCAAGATTGATGATGATAAATATTTGTTTGTGGAAGTCTTTGTTGATGATATAATTTTTGGAGGAGATGATGGTTTGTGCATGAAATTTTCAAATGAGATGCAAAATGAGTTTGATATGTCAATGATTGGGGAGTTCAAATTATTTTTGGGTTTGCAAATTACTCAATTAGATAAAGGAATCTTTATATCTCAATCCAAGTATGTGAGAGAAATGCTAAAGAAGTTTGGTATGGAAGATTCAAAACAAGTTGGTACACCCATAGTGACTAGATGCAAGTTAACACATAATGATGATTCTTTGAAGGAAAATCAGACTTGATATAGATCAATGATTGGTGGATTTCTTTATTTGACTCAAAATAGACTAGCTATCATGAATTTTTTATGCATTGTTGCTAGATTTCAAGTCGATCCTAAGGAATATCATGTGACTACTTTGAAGAGGATTTTCAGATACTTGAAAGGAATAGTTGATTTTGGCCTATAGTATCCTAAAGATCATGATCTTACTTTAAGTGCCTTTACTGATGTTGATTGGGCAGGAGATGTGAATGATAGGAAAATTACTAGTGGTGGTGCATTTTTCTTGGGAAAGAAGTTGATTTCATGGTTAATCAAAAAGAAAAATGTTGTTTCTTTGTCTACTATAGAGGCAAAAAACATTTTTGTTGTTAATAATTATACTCAAAGATTGTGGATGAAGCGGATGTTGAAAGATATTAGAGTTCTAAATGATGAACCTATTGCCATATTCTGTGATAATTCAAGTGCTATAAAAATTTATAAGAATCTAGTGTTGCATTCAAAGACCAAGCATATGTCTATCAAGTACCACTTTTTCAGAGACAAAGTGAGTGATAAGGAAGTCATATTGGAGTATGTGCCTACTAAGGAACAAATTGCAGACATCTTTATTAAGCCTTTGCCTAAGGATAGTTTTGTGCATCTCAGAGAGAAGTTAGGGGTGATTATACCTCTTAATCATAACTAAGATGCATAATATTTGCATTAGTCTATGCATTCATAGTCATATCTTGATCCAAATTGATTTTGTGGTGGAAGCTACTTAGGGGGAGTAGTCATATGACTTAGACATGTGTTTCAGAGCTTGTGTACCTTTACCATTGATGTCAAATGGAAGAAGAGTAATGTGAAAAAATCTTGGAGAACTAAGGGAGAGAAGAGCAATACCAAAGGGGGAGATGTTGGAGAAGAGTTAGTTGTGTTGATAGTATTTTTCACATCATGTATTTCCATCAATACCAAAGCAGGATATTGTTGGATGTTGTGGTTGTATTGTTGATATGTGGTTGTCATTGATGTCAACACTATTAGCATTTATGTTTTTAAGAGTGTATATGTCGAGAATATTCAAAAAATTGTAATAAAATATGTTACAGGTTGTCTATGAAGCAGTGAAGATCAGTGTGTTGGAAATTTTAGTATATTGATCATGAGAAGTTTTGTATTAAAGTGTTTTCTTGCAGATGTATGATTTTCCTACTCTGAAATCTTTAGAGGTGCGCATGAAGATTTGAGAATATTATGAGCTTTTGTATTCCGATAGTTATTTTGTTACTGGAAAAGGTGTTCAAAGAAGAATATAATGTGTTCCTAATAATTTGAAGTGTTGTGTATGTTCTCAAAGTGTCTATAGATGTTTCTAGATCATGCTCTATCTATATTGCATGCTCTCATTGATCATTGTGCTGATGATCTGAGATTTTCTCTTGCGTATTCACATTTTTCATGTTCATAGTCGATAATGTGATTGAAATGTGTTGTGGATCTCCAAGGAAGAATTTTTGAAGGTTTTTTGTGTCCAAGGACATTGTTATGGGTCTCTACTATGTTGTGGTCGACCTTGGTTGATGCACATTGATAATCTTTATTGTTTTGGGCTAACAGTTTGTGTTCATTCTTTTATTATGTTGAAGCCGACATGAAGCAATGCAATTTCTTGTTGTGAATATATGTCATTGTTTTCTCATTTGAGCAGTATGAAAATGTGAAGTGTGTGTGTGCTATGTGCGAAAAATATTCAGATCATTCAAAAGTAAAGATGAGTGTGAAGAAGAGTGAATAAGTGTTCATGTGCTTAATTGAAACTGTACTCAGGCATTACCGGATGCTCCTTTCTCAGTTTAATTTCTTTAGATGGATTTCATTTGAATATTTTATTGTAAGACAATGAGTCTTTCTTTGAGGAGTGAGCTCTAGGTAGTTTTCCTAAATGCATGTGGATTCCTTATTCATGTTTCTTATACTTTTAATAGGGTATAACTTGTGGATTAACCTTCACCATGGTTTTTCCCATAACAGGGTTACCAAGAAAAAAAATCTTGTTGTTATGTGTGTTTCTAATGTGTTGTTGATTCATGCTTTCACTATTAATAATCATATTTGAGATTAAAGCTTAATAAGCTAAATAAGGTTTAAATTATGTGACAACTGATTCACCCCCCCATCTCAATTGTCTGCCTTTGTGTTGCCAACATCAAGTTCCAAATATATAGTCATGATGTAATTATCTTAAAAGTGTTTTACAGTAACACCAGTAATAGAAAATATCAATTTAAAGTATGTGTTATCTTATGTATTTTCTTTGCAAACTATGAATGAAATTGTTAATTATAGTTTCATTTGAATTTTTTTGTTTAAATTGA
This sequence comes from Sequoiadendron giganteum, assembly GCA_007115665.2. Classification (NCBI taxonomy): domain Eukaryota; kingdom Viridiplantae; phylum Streptophyta; class Pinopsida; order Cupressales; family Cupressaceae; genus Sequoiadendron; species Sequoiadendron giganteum. The sequence continues at coordinate 90,514,588 of CM021108.1, forward strand.
ATGAATGATTCTTCTTATGCTTAAACTCGAGAGGTTGATTAAATGCTAAAGTAAGGTCATGAGTTGGTAAGAAAAATGATATAGGATTTGGTAAGAAGTCATGTTTTAAATATATTGAGTTGGATGCTATAAGGTAGTGTGCCAATGGCCCATAAATTACTGTGATATTACTAGTTAGTTAATTATATTGTGACTTTTTTGTCCCATGAAGGAGGCTTTGGTATCTTCATTCATTTGTCTAGGATGTAAGTTGAGTTTAGTTATGCATCTAAATAGAGGCTCAAAATGATGAACAAATCACAACAACGAACATTTGAAGAATGTATCAATCTAAAGTATCAATTATTTCCTTTCTATAGATAGTTTTTTTTAAAAGGTTGGCCAATAATTTAGTATATTTTATCTATGTGCAATTTAGGGGAATACATTTGTGTAAGGAAGTGTTCTTGATTAAATATCTTAGGAGTACAAATGAGATTACCATCCTAGGTTTCACAAATCCCAAAGAGTAGAAGTAAAGACTCTTAAATTCTTACTTATGTGTTTGTGAATCCTTACCCTTATTTATAATTCAACCTTTGCAAGTTCATAGGTAAGGGATGAGATAAAGTTTGATTCATAAAAAATCAGCAACAAATTCCTTGATGGTGAATTGATTTATGAAAATAATATTCTTGCACTTTCAATGATCACATCCCTTGAATGGACACCTCTTCTTTTGAAGTGTTCTTGAGGGACCCTTTTGAAATATTTTTAATTTCTTGACTATCTGCATGTCTATCTTCTTGTTTTTTCACATGCCTACTTTTTTTCTAACATATTTTATATACATATTAACATATTGCTTTGTAGGCGCACCTATAAAGTCACTTTCCAGACTGACTCTATAGAACCCCCTTACACTAGGCTTTCTTCATGAGAGAGGACTTGGGGGAATTCCTTCTTTGCAAGTCTGAGGGCCTGTGAAGTGGTTGCATTCTATAGGATTTGTCCATTGTTGGTCTATGGGACTTTTTTGTACTTTATGAAACTTCGTAGTTGTATAGAGCTACACAGTCCATTTTTTTGAACCTCCTCAAGAGAGATTAATTGTGGATTCCTTTGCATGCCCTATGCTTTGAGTTTTCCAGATCATGGTTTTCTTCCTTGATGGTTCAAGTATACATTTCTATCTCTTTGATCTACTTTATCAAATCCTCATCAATATTCACTCTCGCTAAAGTGGGGGAAAAATGTATAGGAGCGAATTTGCACCCTTTGTATGAATTCCCCTTCTGCATACCCTCACTTTAGAAAATAAAATTTGAAGGTGAAATTCCACATTGCCTGTTTGAAATGCATCCACTTGGAACTTTTTTTGTTTTTCAATGTGGGAATTTTCATTAGTGACGTGAGCGCGATGTATGGACCTTTGCACGATGCATTTTTGTCCCTAGCAGATTCCTACCCTTGAGTTCATAGGGACATTACACTTCTCATTGGGGATGGTTTGTAACACCTCTATGTTACCAACCAACCAACCTAAAAATGGTTCATTTTATCCTTCAAAGGTATTCATTCCACAATCACTTCATCCTTCTACACACTCACTTCATCTCTTTCACATTCAATCAATCTCTCTAGCAATTTCATTCCATTTCTCGACACTTTTGGGATATCTTGAGCACACTCTTGAAGCATTCTACAAAAATTTTCACAACTTCATTGCGTATTGCAGTAGCTAGTTACTTCATCAAATTCATCCTTGTATGTGTTTCTCTACCATAGAATCTACGAACTTGGATTATTGTGAGAGTCCCTTCATCACAGTTGCAACAACAGTAGCTTTACCAAGATTCTACCTTGGATTCTCCCTTCATTTGCCTTGAGTACCTTTGGGTGGAGGTGGTATAGCATCACTTTAATTTTAATTACAATTTGATAGAGTATCTTTTATCTTTTGTAGTGTTCAATGAAATCATTTTTATTTCCTTTATCATACATTCTACTTCATTGCCTTTTTGGTTATCTGTGGAGGTGGACACACCAAACTGGGGGTTTGATTGAGGCAAACCCCTATACAAACCCCAAAATTTTCCCCTTCTTACTTTTGTGTAGGTGAATGTGAGTTTGGATCTCGCTAGGGAACTGGATCTTTAGTGAGTTGATATTTTTCACCCTAATTTTATCTACTTTATCATTTTCATACTTACTTTTCATAATTTATCATCATGTTTATTTCATTAACGTCAGTTAGCTAGGATGTCAATAGGCTTCTATTTTTTCCATTACTACATTTAACATTTTATGGCCATAAGAATTCTAGCACACCAGAGAGATACTAGCACATAGTGTTGTCATCCCAGACATGCACTACCATCCTCAAATAGAGATTTGTCTGATGTGCAATTTGGACTCCAAAAATCAGCTCATGTAGCCCCAATTAGATTTTTAGGTCTGTAGAGTGATAGAAGCACTTGAGAGCAATATTTATTCTTGATCGTCATCCCAAGACACCTGTTAGAGTGAGGTAAGTTAGGGAAACCCTCTGCTCTCAACTCTCCATGACCTAGATCCTTAACGTGGTTGGTCCCCCTCTCTTACACAAGTTAAAGTGTAATACCCCGCCAAGTAACCTTAAAGGAAGATGCAATTAACATCATAAGTGAACCAATTTTTTTTATATAAAGTGTATTTAACATACATATTCACTTACTAATTAACAACAACCTCTAAGGCTACAAGGTTAGGATTACTTACACCCACATATACATATTACATATAACCATAGCATTATGAACCTTATGATATAAACATCATACATCATAAGAATACAACATAACATAATAAGATAATCAACCAAGATACAATCTCATAAACATTATCTTAATCCAATAGTTACATCACTCATTCCCAGAATGAGGCAATAGTACAAAGAATTACAATTACAAAATTCCACCTCATAAACATAAGAGGGATAAAATAATTTATACAAGTTAAAATATTACAATGCAAGATAAAACAAAGAGAACCACGAGCTGTCCATCTGGATGTCTCGCCACCAAGTACTAAAGATCGATGGGGACCCAACGGTTTTGGTGCATGTTCCACCCTACCAATGTGATACCCGAAGGCCCACCCCCCATGCTAGGAGATAGTAACAAAGTAACATAGACAAAGATTCTACTACCTCTAACCAAAGGCAGACTCAAACTGACTCATACTGTTATAACCAACCAAATGAATTAACAAGCACAATTCATTCACCATACAAGTACGAATCAAGAACAACTCAAGTACAATACAAGTACAAATCAAATACAATACAAGTACAACTCCAACATCACTGACATAGGTCACATTGCTTCCAGACATAAAGTAGATCAAGTATGTTCAAATAACCATACACATAAAATAATTAACAACAGTTGTCATAGATAGAGTGTCATCGCAAGGTTTGTCATGAGATCTCCTCTGGGCATTCTTCATAGGCTCCGGCACAAGTAATCCTGATGGCCTCAACCGAATCCCGGCACTCATACTCACTCATGCGGAATCAACTACCTCTCGCAAGAACTAGATAGTTGATCTTTCCATTCCAAGGTCTTCCACTCATCCCAAGTCTAAACAAGCCCTTGTGTCTATGAGTGAGGTAAAATTATCTTGATTAGTGAGAAGTTAGTCCTAATCTTCTAAGTACATTATTTTAATTATCACTTGTTTAAATCACTCATGAAGGTTATCCAGTTTACCTCTTTGGGCTCTGGCCCTAACAGAAGCCACTCTTCTATTCGACAACACACTCACAACCAATCACCAAGGGAAACACAAGTGCATACAAACTAGGCATCATAACCACTCCAACACAAGGAGGATACAAATAATAGAAACTCACTCCAAACATCTTGGAGGCAACAATCACATAGTCCACTCCTTTCAAGGAGACACGGATCCCATAATCCGCTCCTAAACCAAGGAGGTGCAAACATCCCCGTTCGTGAAAATCGGGTAAAACTGAAAAGACGCCATGCACTACCCAAGGGAAAACAACTGGATGGCACAAAGATTCAACAACCTTATCCTCTAAGTTCTTTCTGGAAGACTTATAATTTAGGACTAACACTAAATCCCAAAACCAACAATGCAACTTGACGACATAGCAACAAAAGCATTCAAGTCATCAATCAAATCTAATATTTGGATTTCCTAAATCCATACTCATTCAATAGGTAGTGTTGACAAAGTCAAAGATATGATAAGTAGATCATCTAAAATAATCATAACCCCTATTTCCCTTTTCATTATTGGAAATCTAAAACAATTAAACTTACTTCCCTTTACTGAATACAAAGAATTAAATCCTTTAAGATAAGCATGAGGAAGATACTACTTTTGGATATACTAAATCCATATCTCTTTCATAATCCAATCACAATGATTCAATTAATCTAAATAGAAATTAATAAATAACATAATTGATTGCCTCATCAATAAAACAACTTCTTAATTTACTTTAAAATCGACACAAATCCATGCAAGTAAATTCTTTCCATTTCCTAACCAAATCTTACATCTCATTTAATTTTCTATTTAACACATTCAATCACTTTAATATAATAACATATTGTTTCTCTATCCATTTTCCATACACACTAATCAATCCAATTTTAAATCTTTATTCAATAATATATTGCATTCTTTAAATCCAATATTTAACTCTTTCAATTAAACTTTAACAAGCCATTTTAAAATAACTATAATTTCTCATATGTTTCTAATTTTAATTCCACTAATCTAATATTCCAATATTATTTAAAAATAGTATAAATAAATATAATACTTTAATATTATAAATTATAATATAAAATATTATTAAATAATATTTTAATATCATAAATTATAATATAAAATATTATTAAATAATATTTTAATATTATAATAACAATACATAAAATATTAATATTTATAAATATCAATTTATTATTATTTTATTTTCAGAACAGCCATGGGAAAATAATTTAACAGCAGTCTCATGTTTCAAGCATAACTCAAAAACTGCGATATGGGTATTTCCCATTTTTGGAAAAAGTTAAGAAAATTTCAAAATGCAAAAACCCTTTAAATTTCCTGAAAACCCAGTTTGTGAAAGTAAAATTATAGGTGGCGCAACCAGACCATTTTACCATGAAAATATAACTATACTGCAGATTTTAAAATCTGTTTTTTAATAATAAACAGAAGGTTTCATTTTCTAAAATCATTCTAAATGCATTGTTCAATCTTTATATTTGATTTCAATAACAACAAAATCTATTTCTCCAAATAATTTAAATTCAACTAAAGTTTTCACAATTTTCACTCAAGAATTTTCACAAGCAAAGACTGTAAATTTATTTAATTCTTTTCTTCTAATATCAAGTTTGTTTTCTAAAACAGATTTAACAAATAAATCTTTAATCACTACTATTTTTTTAAAAAACAATCAAGAACAATAAAATACAAAGAGGAAAACCTGGTACAAGAAGCTACAGAAAAAGATGAATTTCTGATGCAAGCCTCCTCAAAAGATTTCCTGAATTTTCTTCACACGATGAAATTAAATTCCAAAATTAATTCTAATTCTTTTATTTCCTTTCATTCTCCTGCATCACGTTTAATTAATTAATTTAATTATTTAATAACTAAACTCAACCCCCATGGATTAAATTTAATTAATTAAATAAATTAAATATAATTAATTAATTTAAATATAAACTTTTATCCAAATTGCATTATTTAAATTAAATAACCATCAACATGATTTAAATGCAATTATTCTAAGTATCTATTTCCAAATCAATAATCCTTCAGTCTTGCCACTATTTTTCTACACTGGTACAATATGAGACACCTAGGTGGAATGCTAGATTAGGCATATGATTCTTGATTCGATTAATTTAGTGAGCTCTTATACCATCAATGCTTAAACTTTTGGATTGATTGACCTTTTTTTTTTTGAATAGGCTTTGAGGCTTTAGCCAGGTCAATAGTATGCTAGATTATGCTTAGATCACATTCTCTTAGATAATCATAGGTCCAAGCGATAACCCCGTCAAATCTAGAACATAGCCCTTTTAGTGTTTCTTTATTGCTCTATGGAATGTCTGTTTCGACTTTTAATTTTTTTCCATTTCTGATATCGAGATCTTCATAGTCTTTCTCATCAACAATGAATCTCTATTTTCTATTCCTTACATCCTCATAGTCAAAAATATTTTTAAGAGAGAATAGACCTCAAGGGAGATTATTTCCTTTTAACTGGACCACTTTCCCTTTTATAGATTCTCTTGCTTCAAACTATGAATTGTAAAAATATTTTCATGAAATCTGTAAAAAACTGGAAATCCAAACATCGTCCTCAAAAACCTACCAATTCTGATCATTGTTGGGAATTGATGGTCAGATGATGATCTATACTATATTCTATTTTGTTTCTAATTCAAAAGTTTTCTAAAATTGTGAACCAATCAAAGCCATCCCATGAGTGACATTATTCTAAGAATGTGGGATAACCTATATGTTAAAATCCTTAAAGCTCTCGACTAGATCTCATACTCTATTTGTAAGACTTCATTCTTATATTTTTGGTAGTCGCCTACCTACAAACTTGGATTATGACCACTTTGAATCTTTTAATTCTTGTACTCTTTTCACACCCATCTTCTCTATGATAAACAAATCATGGACCAAGGCCTAATATTTTGCATCATTATTCGAGCATGGGAATTGGAAACAAAAATATTTGAGGGTCTCCACTCTGATCAAGGATACCAATTAAATACTTTCTCTAGAACTAAACTTACGTTTGGCACCACCAAAATATAACATCCATAGACTGTTGTCACCTAGACCACTAGGCTCTTCCTATTATTTTACCAATTTTTGGAAGACTTGGTTGTCATCAAAGATCACATAGGTACCTAATCTAGTAGCATGGAAGTTTTTGAATAGGTTGAAGTCAATAAATTAGTTGAGGAGGATATCCTATTTGGGGGTTTGATCACTTGTGTCTTCCTTTTCTTCTAACATTTCTACACAATACAACTCCCTTTTTGAGGAGGTATGTGCTACTTCAAAGCATAGAACCACATCATCTGCTATATGTTCTAGGTGCAAGGATTCAGATAGGATCTTCATCTTTTACCCATGCTTGGTTCACAATATTAGATGAGACCAATGAAGCACTAAATATCTGCCAAGCTTCACTATAAAGTATCTTGAAAGGGACATCCCAAACATAGGGGGGATGTCAATCACAACTACTTCCTACGTGATTGTTTGAATTGGACATGAGAAGAGTGTCAAAGATAGATCCTTGATGTGACTGACATTTGGAACCTTATCCTCATCTAATTGCATGATCCCTTTTTTGAGAGGCTCATACTTGAGTTTTAGGGAATTGGATACTTCTTTAGGCATGAGCGTAGTAGTAGCTAGCTAATCGATCATATTATTGTGTAAAAGTTTATCTCCCATAATAAGTGTTAAAAAGAAATGTATGGACTTTGGATTTCTTACCTCTTTCACATTTGCAATGTCCATGACATTCATGTATGCCATGACTCTTGAAGATTGGGGGCTCGATGTGGGATTTTTCTTTATGTAATACCCCTTCGTTTTGCTTCTTGTTCAAGTTGCTTTATGCTATGTTTGGTTGCAATTACTTTGCTTCTGGATACATTTTGTTATGATGTTTTGATCGCTACCATTGAGCGCAACTATTATTGTGGGATGTAGTTATCTGATTATTGTTTCACATGCAATATGGATTAATGATGTTGTAGAGTTAACATGAGATATTATTATGAGATTATTGGAATTATGATGGAAGTGTCAGTTTTGATAAGTGTATTGGTGAAGAGGACGGTTTCGCATCACTCGCTTGCGAGCGCCCTACGAATCCATAATTTTTTTTTCATGGTGTGTATTATATGCTGGATATATTGTATGATGTTGTTTACTTGGTTGCAGGATTGCAGGTACATGACACCGACTCCACCTGGCTTCATAGGTTTGAGCGTGTCGATCCAATGGTTAAGTTGAATAGGAGATAGTAGCTAGGTAACATGTGTCAAGTTTATGCCCTAGCCTTAGTGTGTCATCAGTTGTGTGTGTCGAGTTATTGTCTGTCTTGTTTTAATGTTATTTAGCTCTGTGTGGATTTTCGGGATTTGAACAAAGCTTTTCTAAAAGATAACTACCATTTTCCATCAATGGAGAAGATTCTGAAGACCATGACCAAATCAAAAAATATCTTGTTTCTCAATGGTTTTTTGGGTTATAACCAAGTCTATGTCAAAGAAGGAGATCAACATAAAATAAAATTCACTGCCAAGTGGGGAACGTTCACATACTTAAAAATTCCCTTCAGGCTCTCCAATGTTGGTGCAACCTTTTAGTGAGCAATAAATATCGCTTTCAGGGATTTGACTAATCATATTATTCTAATATATTTGGATAACCTAATGGTTTTTTCAAAATCAAAGAATGGTCACTTTAATCATCTAGAAAGGGTCTTCCAGAAATGCCAATAGTTTGAGATTTCCTTAAAGCCCAAGAAATGTGTTTTCAAAGTGCCCCAAGGCAAGCTACTCGGTTTTGTGGTATCAAAGCAAGGAATAGCTATAGATCCTAAAAGGGTGAAAGAAATAATGGAGCTACAACTAATAGTCAACCAAAAGGGCCTAGAGGATTTTTTGGGGAAGATAAATTTTGTCATCTAGTTCATCTCAGATTTCATAGGCATTCCAAGACCTATCACGCTAATGTTAAGGAAGAATCTAGTGTTCAAATGGACTCCTAAAGGCAAGAAAATTTTTAAGAAAATAAAGGCAGCCATCTCCATGGCCACGGTGTTACGTAACCTAAACTTCTCCAAGGATTTCTTGCTCTACGTCTACAACGACCAACATAGCATAGATCAATACTCACTCATAAAGAAAAAGACAATAGAAAACACCATCCCATTGCATTCCACTCCAAGACTCTCAAAGGATATGAACCTAGGTAAAATTTTGTTAAAAAATAGGCTTTTACTATTGTTAAAATCCTTAAGAAATTATGACACCTGGTATCAGCCAACATAATCACCATTTTGGTCACCCATCCCAGTGTTCGGGAGTATATCACTGAGGGAAAAATAACTAAAAAGAGAGCCATCTAGACTACCAAGATCCTAGAATTTTATGTAGACATTTGACCAACCAAGTTGGTTCAAGGAAGAGGTATTTAAAAATACCTTGTGCAAGAATTAAGCTCCTCAGTAGAGGACAAGATGAATTAGACCTATACAAATCAGTTCAAGTCTGAAAATTTGTGGGTGAAAGATTAGACATGGTACATGCAAAAGGGTAGTACTCAACCAACATTTTTCCTCAAAAAATATGTTACTACTGATTCAAGGCACCAATTATAGTAATTGAGGGGATTATATTTAAAATAAATTATGATGGCATCTTTCTTTGATGCTTATGTAGTGTTGAAAAATGGGTCCATTGACATTTTCACACTTGTTTGGGTCCTCCATGTGGATTTTGGCTTAATTTTTTTTATTTAGTCTTGTAATGTGTATAACACATTCACATTATGTCTTGGTCCCTTATGAACTAATGGAATTTAATGATGCCTTACTAAGTGTTGTCAAGTGGTGTAACTCACTTTCACATTTTTCTAGGGTTCTATCAATTAACTAAGTATAATAAACATTAATATTGCCTTATTTAGAGTGTTGTAAATTTTTGTAACACACTTCACATTCCTCTAGGCTTCTCATTAATAATTGGGCTTTCTTATGCTTTAATTATCCCTATTTTGCATCCAAAAGAATCATTTATTGCATATTTTTGAGGATAATCCCAAAACTAATCAGTAACCAATCATAATTTAGGTGTTCCTATCTTGTGTGGCCCATATTTAGTGTCTAGGAAAAATTCACAACTTTGGGCTAATGATTCCCACCTAGGTCTTTTTGGCCCCAATGCAGGTTTCACACATCTCTGGACACTTTTCATTTTTGGTCCCATACATTATGTGTAATGGGACTCATTCAACACCTTGGGCGAATGAGTCTCATGTGGCCAAAATTCAAATTTTATTGAAATTTTTAGTGGGATTTTATTTTGCTAGATGTGATGTCAACTTGCAATGTTGTAATTTCAGGAATTCTTACATAATTAAGTATAAATACAAGGCTATTTCACTCATTTTCACCCCAAGAATTCAAGTATTCATAACCTAGTATTCACAAGAGATCATTAAGAATTCACTAGATAATTCAAGGGCATATTATCAAGCATTCAAGAGCATTCAAGAGCATCAATCATCATGTCAAATATTTCATTCTTCATGTTTATTATTGTGCTAAAATTTGTGATGTAGAGTTCAATTATCCAAGCAAGCATTACATTTAAGATCTGTTTCCTTCAAGGAAGAATCAAGAACCACATCCCTTGTAGAAATTTCAAGCATAATTGTAAGGGTTTAGTGAGTTACAATATTAATATTTTTTCAATCATCATTCTCTTTTCATTTTTTCTTTCATTTCAAGGTTTAGTTACCAACAACGGGTTTGACCAAGGCAAACCCCTATTCACTAATCCAAAAATATTTTCCCCTCTTCTTGTGTGTTATTTGTAGGGTTAGGTTGTTGATCTTTCAAGAAGAAAACTTTGAGAAAAAAATTCAAGTGGCCAAAGTTACTAAAGTTGTCATCAAACCTTGGAGAAGCTTGGAGAAGGTCTATAATTGACAATTTGTAGTTTTACATCCAGAAACCAATCAAAGTGTAGAACAAATCAAGAGGCATAGAATCCAGTCTAGAACTTCCAAAAAAGTAGAAGTGGACCGATTCACCACTATTGGTGAATGAGTCCCCACTGTACAAGCCTGATCAAGATTTTTAAAAAATTGGATACCCTTTTGGCTAAAACCTGCTCCAATGCATTTTCCCAAAAACTGGATTGATTCACCCAGCTTGGTGAATGAGTCCTAGTCAACTTAAATAGTATATTTTCTGGTGTCCATACCTCCATTCTACCTTCTTGAGTCTTCTAGGTGCACACTTCCAATCTCATATATTTTTACTACATTTTTTTCATCTTTCTAGGTCATTTTGTATATCACACTATGTTTTGTGATTCATTGTCTTTTCTAAGTTTACACTTGGTGGTGAAACCCTCATTAGATATCGTTCAATCCCTAGAACAGTCCCTTTGCCAAATTTCAATCTCCTTTTCATTGAAATATCAAAGGTTTGTTCTTGAGTGAAGAGAAAGAAAATGGTCTCTCTCCTTTTAGGTCCAAAACCCTAGAGGTGAAAGAGATTACACACTGCCAATTTTCTTCTTTTCATTTTGGTAAACCTGCATATAGCTCAGTATTATAATTTTGATTTGGAGTACATTTAAATCCTAGATTTAACATTGCATTAAACTTTGCATTCTAGGGTTTCAATTTTTTCATTAGTGTAAAGCTCATTTAGTTTGCATTATTGCATTTAATTTCAATTAAAATCAATAAAATTTAGTATTTGCATCTTAGATTTGCATCAAAAAATATTAAAAGAATAAAATTCCTTTCAAAAAATTTGAAATTTTTCAACACAATTAGTATCTAGACTCATTCACCAACTTGGGAAAATCAGTCCCATTGCATATTTTGCACTACATTTTTTGGCATTTATAGTTTAGTCTCTGAGTTTTTGTTTGTTTTTTCTGCATTTTAGTTTCACTTTCCAAAATATTAGTTATAAGAATTTAATTATTATTAGTTTAGATTGTATTTGCATTCACCCCACATTTAGTAGCCTTCGCATAAGTGTTTGGTATCCTATTTCTAATACATTAGTGAGAAGAGACTCATGTCATCCCATGATACCACAATCATTGTGGATCTTGTGTTTATCTAAAGCTTCCACTCCTAGTATTAACACTAGTACACTAGGCATGGATAACACTCTTAGCAACTCTTTTCCTCCAAATAATATGGAAGTTGAACCAAGGAATGATAGTATGAGATTAGGATCATCAGGGTGGATCAATTACGCTTGATTCATGATGAATCAAAGAATAATGAAACCACTAAACCGCAATCTACCAAACAAGATCATTCAAACTCAAAGTTAATCTAAGAATTTATTGAAACTAAAAACTACAAAATATGAAAACAATTAAATTCCTAATCTAACCCATTTGAAACTAATCTTGATTTTGAATTGGTGTTATGTTGATGTGGAACAATGACCCTTTCTCAATCTCATGATTAGTGAGCTTGTGTCAGTCAATTCTATGGAAGAGAATCGATGAAACCATTGTGATAAAATGGATTAAAACTTGATTTAAGCTAAAATGAACATGATGCAAGCTATGCTAACATGATTTTATTCTAAAAATGATCTAGTTATGCAATTACTAGGCTAATATAAGCTACTTCTAAGTTAAAAGATGTAAACCCTAATTTATAAACAAGCTAAGAAGGATGCATGGAAGCCATTAATGGATTTCTTAAGCTATTTATGCAACTAAAATGAACTAAAACAAGTTAAAAGTGAGTAAATTATGAGTATGGATGCAAGTTAATTCAGCAACATAAGTTTACAAATGAAAGATGCATCCATTTGTCTCCAAATATGGTTCTATTTATAGAGGAGAAAATGAGAAATGGAGGGTTGAGATCAAAAAGACTAATTGACAGTCAAGGATGAAAGAAAGAAGAGGCGTGAATCATGGATTCTCGTTAATGGATGAGAATGAAAGATGAAATTTAATCAAGAGCTCACATTTGGTTTAAAAAACACATTTTTGACCTACACACATAGGTCAAAAGATGACTTGCTCAAGAGGTTAAAGGATAATTTGCAATTGAAGTTAAGTGAGAATATCCCTTTCTTAATTGATTGGAGGAAAGAGAATATTACTTTTGGGATATTCTCATGGATGAGGATAAGGATATTTTGAAAATTAAAATAAAGTTTTAATTATGAAAAGAAAAAAGTGGGATACACAATATTCTCCTTTTAGAAGAAAAATAGTGTACTTGTTAATTAAACAAGGTTTAATCACACAATTACGGGATTTGGGAGGAATAAAGTGATTTTCATTAAATTAAATGATTTAATGAAAGGGGGAAATGTGAAATGATATTTAATTAAATAACTTAGGCCTATTTCATTAAATAAGACGACATAGGGAAATAAATTAAATATGTTGATTTATTTTATTTTATTAGATGAAATGTTAGTGTGAAAGGGGTGAATTAACCCGATTTTATTAAATTAGATTAATAGATGAAAATGAAATAATTAATTAAATAGCTAGGCTAATTTAATCAATTAAGTGAAAATAGGATGGGTTTCAAAGGAAATGATAGTAAACTTGTTTCAAATGCATGATATTAATCAGGAGAATTTTTCAATGTCTACATTTTTCCCCTCTTTGAAGTGAGGTACTTGCTATTTCAGTTCAAAGAATAACACTCCTCGGATCAAAATTGTTGCCTAGATCAAAAATTAAAAAATTTATAATTTTTTAGATGCCCCAAAAGAAGGATAAAGTTGACTCCTTGCCCCCTCAAGAAATCTGGCATAAATTTTGAATTTCGGGTTTATCTTTCAATAAAGGTTAAAAGCGGCCCCAAGGGGTCTAGAAAGGTTTCAGATGCAATAATTATGCTAAAAACACAAAAAACGATGCAAAATTAGGTTCTGATTGGCAAAATTGGTGAAAATACTAATAAACCCTAGCTTTAAGGTTAAATTAGGAAAAAAAAACCTAATTTTCTAGCATAAATAATCCAAGAAGGGTCACTTTCAATTCATTTATCCATTCACACTTAGGAGATTCTTACTATTTTGAGCTCTGACCCTCTGACAAAATGGCACACCGTGAGCTTGCTAGGCACATGTCTAATCGAGTTGGAGAGTTAGAGTAGCTTTCAGGAATAAGACCATTGGTATGTAATTCAAAACTTGATTTGAAATTTGACTTTTTGATGCATTTATTACGCTTTAAAATTTAAACTTTTACGACGTCACTATATAGCAACACCTAAACTACAATCGGAAAGACTGAGATGAATTATAGTGATGCATTTTTGTATGGCATTCTATCTTGTGATTTAAAATTAGGGAACCTTCCTAATTTTAAATGGCAATGCATGTCTATTTACCAAAAATTCAATTGATTCAAAAATTAGGGTTACAGTTACCAAAATTTAGATAGCAATGCTAGTATATTTAGTGACACCTAGTTCGATTTGTGATTTAAAATTCCTTTGAATGTAGCAATTTGAAATTTGAATATCGTGATGCTACTGCAAATAGTGATGCTACTGTGATTTCTAAGATTTAACTTCCAAATTGAGCCAAATTTCCTCAATATCCTAATGTCGTGAACTTTGACGACTTAGGAGGTCATTCTGCCACTAATGTCAGGTGAGCACAGGCCCACCATGTTAGAGAGACTTATAAATTTGTCATAGTTATGCCAAGAGCACCTAGGAGAGATCAACCTCTAGTATGTCACATATCCACCTATCATCCTGACACATCTTGACATGATGATTGCCATGTGTGAGACTTAATTATTCCACCTTTCGATAGGCAAGGTGATGATGACCTTGGAAGATGTTTGGTGGATCTTACGCTTTCCCATTCATGGTGATCATGTGATTGATGATGTTCATGACATAATTTATTCTTGTCATGAGGTGATGGAGATGAGGATATTGTATTAATTACTTCTCAGATCGACCTCGAGTCGTATAGAGGTCATGTGCCCACCTTTAGATTGATTATTAGAGCTATAGTTTTAGGTTTGGTGGCTCTTAATGGACATAATAGAGGATTTCTCCTAGGATGGGATTTGGTGTGGCATCAAATGCTAAATAGGAGGACATTCTTCATGTGAGGGGTCGTGATGTTGGCCTCCTTATATCATGATTTGCATGATTTTTGTTGTTGTTATGGGAGAACCATTAGTGCAGGGGTGACTTTGCTTCATATTTGGGCATGGGAGCATATTGTTGTGCTCCAATATATTGTGCAAGGGGTGGATGTCAAGCTAGATGATCCCATTATTTGGAGATATAGAAGGGATATCACCTTGGGGAAAATTGAACAACTTGGACTCCCGTATTGGTGACAGGTAATTGATGATATGACATTTTTCTACTAGCATCTATGGCTACATATGTCACCCTGGTACAATGATAATTATTAGATGCATTTCACCAGGAAAACCCAATATATGCAACGTCACGAGCACACCATTATTGAGTGATATTTTCTAGATAAGGTGGCTCGCCAATTTGGAGATATTTAGGACAAGCCAAATGATGGGTATAGGGACATTTTTGCTAGGTCGGCCAGAGAGCTTCCCACATGGGGACCGACCATTCTAGCTCCCAAGGTAGTTGAGAGCTTCAGACAGTTAGTGACTCAACCTTGGGTTTATGATCAGGGTCAAGCAGTAGCACAGACTACACTAGCATATATTATTCTTAGTTCGTCCCTCCCCGAAGGCTGATAGATCCAACGGATGCTTCTCCCCAAGGGAAACCTAGAGGTAGGGGGGCTAGAGCAAGAGGATAGGGTGACTAGGATGGCTAGGATGCTTAGGTTTTGGGGGATCCATCAGTAGGATGTCAAGTTCCATAGCAGCCTCCAGTGGTACAACAATGGGAAAGACTGCCACCACTACCACCAAATGGGAGGGATGCATAGATACAATAGCTAAAATAGTAAGTGTATAGGTTTTGATTGGTGAGAAGGAATAGGTCCACCAGTAGATTTTGGGTATTACTATTGAGTGAGACTAGGCACTACAACAGGTGGTGGCCATCATGGCTGAGAGAAATCAAGCATTATAGCAAGTATAGGCTATGATTGTAGATAGGGACTAGGAGGTTGCTCGGTGCCAGTAGATAGAGACTATGGTGGTGACCACACATGGTAGGACAATTTCAGCTAGATTATACCAGGAGGTCGTGACAGAGGATATTTACTACATGCAACATTATCACCAAGATGTACCATAAGAACCTAGACAACCTATTTTTTTGTAGTGGATTAATGCATGACTAAGAGTCAACAATCAACTTGAGAGACATGTTGGAGAGAGTAGAAGCCATTAGGGATAGCTATTGTGTACAAACAGTTTTTGATTTTGTTGACCAATTCTTTATTGTAGATTAATTAAATAGTCTTCACCATTAATTAGTTCATTTCATTATTCTTCTAAAATTGATTAATTAAGTAAATTACCTTAATTTATTTTAATTATGCCAATAATTAATTCTAATCTCTTCATTCGATTAATTAAATAAGTTTCATAAATTTATTTAATTATATCATTTAATTATAATCCCTTCTCATGATTAATTAAATAAGTTTCCTAATTTTATTTAATTAAGTCATTTAATTCTAATCTCTTTTTTTTAATTAATTAAATAAGTTTCCTAAAGAAAATTAATTAAGTCATTCAAATTAATTCATATTCTCCCACATTTAATTAAATAAATGATTATTTGTTTAATTAATTATTTTATCCTCTCATCTAAAGTGCCTCCATAAAATAAATAGTCCATTCAACTATTTAATCACATGCACATACTTTCTCCACAAAAGAAAGGAATTAATTTAATAATTAATTCTTCTATTTGAGCACGTCTCCTACATTTTGAAGTAAATATCTCATGCATATTTCTCTTCACTTATGACTAACACTCTCTCTTAGTTCACTCACCTCAATTAGCTTTCACCTCTTTCTGACTAACACTCTCTCTTGGTTCACTCATCTGATTGAGTTGTCACCTCCTTTTGACTCACACACTCTCTCAGTTACATCTCTTGAAACTAATCAATCAAAGTCACCTAACTATCCAATCAAACTAATCAATCAAGTCACTTAACTATCCAATCAGGTCCTCACACACAATTTGGACCATTCAAGTTCAAATCAATCTTTATTTTCAAATTTTTGAAGCTTCTATAAAAGAAGCTTTTCAATTATGTTTTCAGTAAACACAATCTTCAAAGTTTTGTTGTCAAAATACTTACATGCTAATAGTGCATTCTCACAATTTGAGGGCATTGAAGCAAATTTAAAGAAAAGTTGAGAAGAATAATGGAAATGAGTCAAGAAAGCATGGGAATTACATGATATGATCCTTATTTATTGAATTACTTTGTTGCATTACATTTCATTATCAATTTGGGGATTTTACCATGATCTAGGTAATTTTTTTATTGTTGTCATTGTTATGCTTTCATTTAATTTTGTTTATTTTCCCTTATTACAGCTACTCATGCTTATGAGGAAGTCATTTGGCTTGATGTAGGGATAATTACTATTTGTATTGACAATCAGAGTGTTATTTTCTTAGAAAAGAATCCTACCTTCCATGCTAGAATGAAATATACTGATGTTCAATTCCATTTTTTTGTGACATGGTGGAAGATGGTAAGGTGCAGATTAAAAAATTTGATACTTTGATGAATGTTCTAGATTCCTTGACAAAGCCAGTAAGCACATAGAATTTTAGATGGTGTTCAGAGTCTATGGGCCTTTTGACCCCTAGAAATTGATTAACTAATTAGATTGGCTCTTGAAATATGTTCAAAAAGTGGGAGAATGTTTTGAATTAAGATGTCTCAACCTTTACAATTTCCTAGCATTAAAATATTAATTTATTAATTCTTATGTTGTAAATTTTTTCTCATATTAATTTTCTATCTAATATGACTTGGCACAGTGAATTATCGACATATTGAAAGATGACATGGGATGTGACATGGATTTTGTGGTCCCCACAAGGAAATATAGGTTTCCCACTTTGGGAAGATATTCTTCGACATGGTCGACATCTTTGAGAGATTCTATGACAATCTTATGATGGATCCTTATGAAGATCTTATGACAGATTTTGATGATGATATTATGATTCATAAGAGCCATATTCTATGACAAGTTGGACAAGCATTAGAAGGAATATTTGCATGGGGAAGGTGGGAACCCAGTTTTGACCTATCATAAGTTATAAGAGAATGTAAGAGGAACCTTCTATTTTTATTCAGTTATGAAAAATTCTCTTACAACTATGAGTTGTCATAGATGACGGATTCTATGACATTGTAAGGAATATGCTATACCTATTAGGGAAAATTTGGCGCGCCAAAATATGGAGGCATGTAAGGGGGTAAGGAATCATTGGACAAGTACCACAAGAGTCAACTATGTGTTGGAAAAATGCACCACATGGATTTGAATGCCCATCTCTTGTAGCTTGCCCTAGAAGCTACCTTCATGCTTATATTTCTCTATATATTGGATGTCCTGGAGTGGGTTTAGTATGTTGTTTTTGTAGGTATCATTATGCTATCAGAATAACTCCAAAAATCAACATTTGTGTACTCTTGTAAGAACTTTCATTGCATGTGTGTTGTAATCAGTTGATTAAATAATATATTGTGCATGTTTTGGAGTTTGGGAGTTTTCTCTCAAAAGGGTTTTCCCCATGTATATTTTGTGTTGTGATATTTTGATACTTACATGTGTTTTTATTTTAATAATATCCCTATTGTGTGACTCTCATAGTAACTATAAAATAATTAAAATTGTACATCTCTCCTCTTATATCAATGTTAGGAAGTGTTTCTATGTACCTTTCTTCCTTTCACCCTCCTCCCTCTCACAACACACAAAAGCTTATATTTCCTCTATATTTCTTGTTCTTGTGGAGTCATCTTTGTAGCATTGGTGTAGGATCACCATAGAGATTTTAGATACCATTCTTCAAGATTTTAAAGGTTTTACATAGCCATTGTGGATCCTTCTCCTTATTTTCTTGTTTTCCATTTCTATCATGAAAACCAACCTCCCTTCTTTAAATTTTCTCTTTGGTAAGGGGTGACCCCACAATAGTGTGTCCCACTTTTTGACCAAAATGTGACATTAAAATCAACATTTTAAACCAAATTTTCACTTTCTGCCACCTATAGCAACTAAACTATTGAGAATTTCAAGATGATGTGAACTAATAATTTTTTATATTTTTTTATCTAGATTTTAAATATATTTTGTTTTAAAATAAGAAATAATTTGTAGTTTTTTTTACATAACTTTTGATAAATTTTATGTTTATAATTAATACTATTTTAAAATGTGGTATTTATTCCACACAAAATAATTTATTTTGTAGAAAGGATAAAATTATAAATGTTTAAACATTAATTCATAGGAATAATATCTAGTGTGCAAATATTTTTTCATAATTTTTGTTGCATAATATTTTCTTAAATTTTTTGAAATGAAATTAACTATAATTTAGACATAGGTTTATTCCATACATAATTTTTGTTGTATTTATCCAAATTAACTTCTTTTTTGTTGAAATAGGGATATCAATACCTAGTAGACCTAGATTTTTTTATTTTTAAAATCTATTTTACTATTTTTCAATGTGTGTGGAACATAGACCTTAAATGATTGCTGAAAAACTTATGTTCACTAGAAAATAGAAAATAAATATACTAATAAAAATTAAATATATTCAAAATTATAACTCATTGGAAAGCTTATTTCAAGTGCTAAAATACTATAAATTTTCTTGTCCAAATGATTCCATTTGAAGGTCCAACAAAAGGTTTGAAACCAAAACTTTTGAGAAAAATCAGAGGCTTGGAAAGATCATTTGTAGGACCTTCAAATGAAGGTATGTTGTTTCTATAAAATTTAAATTTTAAAAAACAACTTCATTCAAAGGTATTTTTATATTTTACACCTTCCAGCAAAGGATCATGTTCATTGAAGGGTGAATTTTAACTCACCTTCGAACAAAGGTGTTTCCTACTTTTCTTCCTCATTCAAATTTAAAAATCTAATGTCTCAAGTTTGGGACTCACTATTTTGGGTTTCTAAGTACATTTAGGTTTTGATTTCTATCTTGATTAATAAATTTATTTGCATATACAATCAAAGATGGTTCATGTTTGAATTATAGAGAAGGGGCTAATAGAGATCGATTTCACTTTGACCTCACCACTTGGTAGGTTTATCCATGTACATCTATAACTTATCGGTGGATTATGAAAAATGGTGAGGATTGGACGTTGGTCCAATTATATAAATCATCAGAAGGATAAGGTGAGAAAAAAATATATTTTTTAGGTAATTTTGAGTAAGGACACTTGTGCCCCTACCTCACATAAGGGAAGATATGTTCCTATTAGGAAAATAGTGTATCAACCTTGCAATTACATAAGGTTATTATTTATAGTAAGTTTACATTTGAGCACAAGTTGGTGCATAATTTTCTCCAAAGCTTCGGATTGGCTAAATAAGCCTACTCATAAAGTTTCGTCACAAGATCATATCTAGATTTGAAGATATTAAAGTTTTTATTTTTCAAAATTTTAAAGTCCAATTTGAACGCTTTAGAGGCATTTTTGGGCCTAAAAGTGGTCATAATTGGTGTAGCAAATTATAAATTGATAGAGCACTTCAAATAGACACCCAAATCAAAATGTATGGCCTTTGTAAGTTGGGTCTCCTCAAATGGGAGATGTCAAAACATGTTGAAAACATAAATGAGATGTAAAGGGGGAATTACATGTATTAGCATGTGTTTTGACATATAATAGGAATCTATTATTGTAGATAAGGATGGGGCACCAATTTTATGTGGTTTTAGCTCATATTGTTATAATACTGAACTTGATGGTTTTATGTATTGTATATCGTATATTAGATGCATGAGATGGATGTTGTGAGTAAGATTCTTATATTTATTGATTTTCCTCTTAATATTTGGTTGGTGATACTCCTATGAGAAAGCTTCCTCTACAAGTATATTTTAATCCTATTGAATTTTGAATAATATATTGGGTGGCTTTTGGAGTGTGGTGCTTTTCTATTGAAAGGGTTTTCCCCGCATAAATCACTGTGTTGATAAATGAATGTTATTTACATTTAATATTTTGATTTAAGTTTATGTAACTATTTAGATCTAAAAAAAAATTGCATAACCCTTCTCTCAATATTAGTGTAGGAATTTTTTTCACTACCTTAGCTTCCATACAATTCCTACCTCTAAGCCCTTTAGAATTTCTAGAAAAAATGCATTTTTAATTTGAGTAATTTAGCCTCTTACACTTTCTTCTTTTAGTGGCTCTTCTTAGTGGCTATTATCTCCTTTTCTAAAGTGGGCAACCTACGGTTATAATTTTATTTTAAATTATTAACCACAAAAAATATTTTCACTATTCTCCTTCATCTCAACCATCTCAAGAAAAAGTTTCCTCATATTAGGAACCATTTACCAATTCTCCAAGATTATTATCCTTCTTCATAATAGCATAGTTATGATCTTGAGTATTCTTCTCAAATAATTCCATCCACAGATTGAACCTACTAAGTTTACATAAACAACATTATCAACATATGTTTTGTATCTACCACTTCTTCGACAATCTTAACAACCTTTGAAAGATATTTCCTTTCGATTGAGTCCTAGAATCCTCCAATTGAATATTTCCCTACTTGTCTCACATCATAATTATTTTATATAAAAAAAACAATAATAATAATAAAGTAATATATAATTTTACAATATAAAATTATTTCATATGGAAAATCTTCAATAAAGACAATTACATCGAGATGCTTATATACACTAGTAGAATTTGGAAAATAAATGACTAGGTGATAAAATTTTAGTCACAACTAAAAATGACTAAATTATACTATTTTTTTGCAACACAAGTATAAATGACTAAATAAATGACTAATTTGATCATTGAACAAAAACACAACTAAATAATCAGTCGCAAAAATTGGTAATTTCCCTCTTCCCCACCACTTAAAAATTTCATTACAATTAAAGTAATACCGCCTAAAACATTTCCCGATTTATCCTTCACAAGGAAGGGTTTCTCCTCACCACTCCAAGGAGCAGAGACAAAAACCACACAAAACCAGATCTAAACACTGAAGGAAACCTTTAGCTATAGCCTAAAAGATTCAATGAAAGAAAATACCATTATTTCCAAAGCAGAAGGCTCCAACATGGTTGGCCACTATAGAGAGTTGAGAAGATTTCTTGAGCCTATTAATGGACTATTATGCTTTGAAGGAAAAGCCAACGTAGTTAATTCCATGGTGCAAATTCATGAGCTTTCCAAGCGTTATGTATCATTTTTGTGCCATTTGTTGAAAGTTTCTTGCAACAATTTAACTAGCGAAATGTCATCTTCAGAACTAGAGAAAAAAGAGTCAATGAATTGTTTAGAAGCATAAAATTAGCTCTAGATTGTTCTAATGCCCTACAGCCATGTCTTTAAGGGAATCCCCATGAAATAGTTTAGGGGTATTTCATGGTGAGGCGTTTTATGGCCTAAAAGTGGTTTACTAAATCAAGGGATGAATGTTGGGTTACACTCCACACTATGCATCTTAACGTAGTCCCTCAACACTATGCATCTTAAGATTTTATCGCTAGACTAATTGCAATTATTTTGAAAATTTGGAGAGGTTTGTCCCTTGGAAGGGTGAATCCTAATTTTTTTTAAGAAATTACTAGTTAATGATGTGTATTTTGCAAAGATAAATTGATCGTTATTAGCATTGGGATGAATTATAAAGAAAAATCATATAGAATTAGTCTCTTTTCCCGACTAAATAAATCTAGGTTAATCCCCATCAAGGATTTGTGTTAAACCTTTGAGATGATATTCACCTTATCTCCCTTTGATCATCACAAAATTGTTCTCCATTGCTTGCTTGGATCTTCTCAAGAGAAATAGATCCCTAAGGTACTTTCCTCACAACCATTAATGATAGTGGACTATCTTCTTGATCTTTACTCAACACTACATTTAAACTACATTTCCACTACCTCCTTTAACTATATTGACCTTCATATCTATTTTAAAATATATCTTGGTCTATGGATAGTCGGGTTTTGGAATCAAATGGGTTCATTATTTGGACTTTTTTGGACTTTTGTCCTTATTGTCAATGAAAACCCCTTAACTTAGGACACTAAACTATTAGTCTATAGTTTTGCATCATCTAATTTTATTAGTGAATTCCTTAGTGTAATCTAAACATATAAGTATTATTTGATATAAATTGCATTATGCATTTATTGTTTATTAAGATTGAAAAGTTTGGCTATACATTGTGTGTTCTTAGATTGTTGAACACGAAGAAAAGGGAGAGTGCAATTCAGAATGCAAGACAATAGAATAGGCTTGTCAAGATGTATGAATATTTTTTATTCTCGTGTTAGGTTTTAAATACTATTTAAGGATCATTGTGTCATATTTTTTAGTCAATAAATAATCATAAGCGAAAGGAAGGCATAACTAATCTCAAAAATGTTGAGTGTTCTCTTGACCTTATTTTGTTTGTTCTACTTCTAAATCAAAACTAACATGACTACATGATTTTCATTTTGCTATTTTTTTTTGGTATAAATAATTGTCACGGGATCTTAAATATGTAACTTACTAGAGCAAGCTCACAAAATAATAGAGAATATTGGCATAAAATTGCACCACCAAATTGAATAAAATATTTATAGACAATCTATTTTTCTTTCTTATTCAAAACCGAGAAGCCCTAGGTTCTTCATTAAGGAATACCATGAGCTCTACTTGAGAATAAAACAAGAAAGCAATAGAAAAATAGAGAAAAATTTAAAGGCTTCTTCAAGTTCAGCTTACACTAAGCTTGAAATAAAAAAAGTGAAGACATCCTCTTATAATAAAGAAGTATAAATGCATAACTAATTAAATAAATTAATAAAGTATAATTAATTACTATACACTAACATGGTAAATCTCTTTAACTATATTAAATCCTCAAATTCTAGTACAAATTATTGTGTGATAGGTTCTTGAACTTTATTATGATTTAGATGTGAATATACAATAAGAATGCAAGGCTCAGAGGAATAAATTTAAAGCATGTAGAAGTTAAATCTATCATACAAGTAATCTCAAGGTGCTAGATATGGTCAATGAAGGAGAGTTGTTTGTAGTATTATATGCCATTTAGAGGAAAATTGGTTCTTAGCATCATAGCTAGAAATTCCTTGAAACTCTCATCATTCATTCAAATTAGAATTAGAGATCAAAGCTTGATTTGGATAGAAAAAATATTATTAGAGAAGGATATAAACTTATAGTCATTGGATTACATTATATTTTGGTATTTTATTTGAAGTGGATATAACATCTCTTGTTAGAGGGGGGCAAACTTAGTAGGCAAGTAAAAATAACTTCTTTTCGAGACTATGCTTATATTTTATAATTGATGTTCATTCAAATGGGGTCAAGTCTTGCTTCTTTTAGGCTAAAATTTTGATTTCTAGGAAACATTTTAGTTTGACTCTCATTGCCAAGAATTCAACGAATTATGCTAGAACAAGGTAAAATGCATTTGAGTAAGGTTATATATAATTTTTTGACTATATAAAGCTATTTAATGGAAAAATACAAAGCAACTTTGGACATTTCTTAGCATTTTTTCTTAATTTTTGATCAAGTATTTGAAATGAGGAGTTAATGATAAAGGTAGATTAGCAAATGATGTTGAAAAAGAGTAGATTATTTTTGAAGATGTATCTGAAGAAATCCCATGGAAAATTTTCTCTATTGTCCAGCATTGAGGATCTTAAATATGTAAGAGTCATTCTAGATAAATGTAAGTATTATGTTGCAAACTTCAAAGATGTTGCAATCATGATCAAGTCACCTTTATTGGCAACTATCGGTTCCTTTATTGTTGTGATCCTTGTTCTATGGCCACCAAGTCATTCTCACATTTGATCAGACTATTTATTTAGTAAAGATGAAATTTTTTGTTGTATTCATGCTTTTTCTATGATAGTATGGATGAACCTAAATTTTATTGTCATAATTCATTTGAAGTTATTTTATTCTCTAGGGATATATGCTATTTTTTTGTTGACTTATAAATCATGTTTTGCAGCTTTGGAGGACACCATTATTGACTTCTTTTAACCTCATAACTATGTTTCTTCTAACCTCATAACTGTGTTTCTTCTCGAAGCAAGCCATATAATTTCTTTCAAACATACTTATGGCCATGTAAGCTTTATTAGCCTTAAACTTGTTTTAGTATGTAGTACTTCAACTTTGAAGTTCATTTGGATGCCTTTTTTGGTTATCTGTTATCAACTATTTTGCAAGTACCAAATGATTTGAATTTGGTGAAAACTTTATCAAGGTATAGCATAAATAGAAAAATGGAAAAAACTACAAATAGAAGAAACACGTGAGCCATTTAAACCATTTCAAAGTATTTTCAAGGTGTAATGTCATAAAATTGCACCCCTTATAATTTCACATATATTTTTGTATCCACTTTAGTATCCACTCCCCTAGAATTTGTGTAGGCTCATTCTAGCCCCTACATCAACCCTTTTTCCCTCTCAGGATGCTCAAAAACCTCTTTTCAGTAACTACCCTTGTGCGTCAGCTTTATGTTAAATCTTATGCTTTTCCCATTCATGTCATTTTGTAGTGTGATGTGTTTGGACAATAGCATGCCATGCAGACATCCACATCACACTAGCATCCTACAACGTTTCAATGTTCAAATTACCATTTCTAAGTATGTTTGCCACTTGTCACTTAGCTTTTGTCGATGGTAACAGTTTGGGATGCCTTGTAACAGCTCAAGAAGCTTATTTTCCTTCCTTAAATGTTATATTTTCAATCCATTTTGGTCTTCTAGGTTCTCTCTAGCTTTGGCTCCTACCTTTTCCTCCTCTCTTTCTCTTGCTATCTTGCTTGAAAATCTCCATACAGCTTATTGTAGTAGCACCCTTAAGATTTTTCAATACTCTTTGCAACACTTTTGGCTCTTATAGATATATTTTCTCTCTCTCTCTTTGGCTTCCTTAAGCCTTGTAGCTAATACCTCCCTTGCCTTGTGCTTATGAGCATCTTAGGATTTCACATATTCCCTATCCATTACATCTCTAATTTTTTATATGGGTTCTCCTCCTCAAGTGAGGATTTCTTTTATCACCTAATTTTGTGATAGGAGTTCTCCTCCTCAAGTGGAGATTTCTTTTATCACTCCCTTTTTCATTTCTCTCTATCTATTTGGTTGTTTGTGGAGGTGGGAACACCAAAATGGGGTTTGACTGAGGCAAACCCCTATACAACCCCAACAGTTTCTCTAGATCTTACACATGTAGGTATCAAAGATATCTACTAGCTAGAGGCTTCACTACTTGGGTTGTTGTGATAATTTTCCTTATCCATTCTCTTTAGTTCTATCATTTACTTATACTTTACTTTATTTCAATTCTATTACTTTTTGTTACCTTCCCACATTTGAGAAGTTCTCAAGTATCGAGTTGTAAGTAGCCATTAAGCTATTTTTTGTGATATTCTCACATTTTGATCTGTACAAGGTTCTAGCATTCCTATAGGACTATAAAATGCCACACTTTCATCCTAGTTCCACACTTTCATCCTTTGGTTGAGAGACTGCCAATTTTTCCAAAAACAAATTGTGACCTACTCTTTCTGATTCTAGAACTTTCATGTTGTTCCTTGAGGTAGTTTAAGGTAGTTCACCCCTTGGGAATATCTTAAGAATAAAGAGACTCATGATTAGTGAATCCACCTTCTCTACATTTTGGTGAACCTGGCGTGAAACATAAAATCTTTCAAAAAACTAGGAATTTATTTACCCCAACTTGGTGGGGTCATAACTTTTAACTCGGTGCTAAGAATTCAGAATCGTTTACACCATGGAAAAGGTCTCCAAGATGACTAATTTATTCTCTAATATACCATGCATTTGGCTATCAAATTTCAAGGAACAACACAATTTTTGACCTCAAATTCTGCTTCGAAGACCTCCGAAAATACAATTTACTAGAACCTAGAAAATACTGAAAATTTAAGAAAATCAAGATTTTCAGTTTTTCTTAGTTTTGTCACCCCTAGATTGCTTTGGATTGGCCAACGTGCCTATATCTCTATTTCAAAATATATTTTCTATCTTTCTTACTTCTATACCTTTCCATCTTTGTTAATAAGCTTTAATAATTTCTCTTACAAGCATGTGAAAGTGAGTTATTTTCTCCTTTGTTATTATTTGTTATTGATCCCTCTCCTAAAATTCCTTCTAAGGATATTTTAGTGCAAGAGGATGAAATAATTGATGCTTTTATTAATGTTACTCTACCTTCTCTTCATTCCAATGCACTCTCTTCTGGAGATGATGTATTCATGAATGATGGATCTCCTCTTCATTCCAATGCACTCTCTTCTAGAGATGTTGCATTGGGGAATAATGAATCTTATCTTTGTTTTGATGCACTCTATTTTAAAGATGGAGTATTAGCAAATGATGAATCTCCTTCCACATTTGATCCTCCTTGGATAAGTTTTGAGAATATTCAGATTTTAATAATTATTCCACTAGTTGTGATGATTCTATAAATTTAATTTATCTTTGTTGCCCCTCAAACGCCTAAGAGACTAGTCATTTATCTAATTTCAGCTAGTCCTTCTCCTAAAAGGATTTTTTCTATTGATAGTGTCCCATTTGATAGAAATTCTCTTGATCTTTCTATGTCTCCCTCTTATAGAGAAGTAGCCCATACTTATGAGAATACAATAAATAAACAACCAAGCCTTCTTCAAGATCTTAAACCTATGACTAAAGCACCCAGTGATTGCGATATTATCAAGCAACTTCGAGTTACCCCAGATAAGATCTCATTGTGGGAATTGCTTTCGTTTGCTCCATTTTACCAAGGTATGCTTTAGGAAGCCTTATAAAATATCCTCTTTCCTTCTTCAACTAGGCCAGTAGATGTTGATGCATTGATAGCCCGTATTCGTGTGAACTCATTGAATATTATGTTCTATCTGCGAGAACTCCCACCTCTGGAAGTATAGAAGCAAGAAGACCCTCTAATGATCATAGTTAACATTAATATAATTGGAATTATATGTACTCTCATTGATTTTTGTTTGAAGCTCAATGTATGTAGCATTGATCTAGTACTTAATATTAATATTGATTGATCTTCTCTTAATGTTTTTTTGTTGTTATTCATGGGTTTGATAATGTTGGTTGGAAGCCTTTAGGCATGATAGTCTTTCCTTTAAGGTTGGGACCCATTACCATGCCCACCCATGTGTATTTTATGTCAGAAAAGTTACCATATAATCTCCTCCTCGGTAGACCGTGAATTTATGCTCTGGGTTCAGTTCTGTGTACCTTGCATAAATCTATTTTCATTT
This sequence comes from Sequoiadendron giganteum, assembly GCA_007115665.2. Lineage (NCBI taxonomy): Eukaryota > Viridiplantae > Streptophyta > Pinopsida > Cupressales > Cupressaceae > Sequoiadendron > Sequoiadendron giganteum. The sequence continues at coordinate 90,542,900 of CM021108.1, forward strand.
GAAATAATGAAGTAGTCACAGTCAGATCTGACCCTGAGCCTATGCACTTATGTCAAATGGTAGCTTTTGGTTAGGTTTTGATTATACCTACTCTTATTCCTTCAATTTCTTCCAGTGTGTCGATGGCTACTCGTGTGGTACCCATCACCCAAGATACTCTTGAGATAGATGTCCCTGAAGAAGATCCTTCTAAAGAAAGAAATATTAAGTTGGCTCCTTCTACCTCTTCTCATGAAAATAAATCCTTCATTAGAGAAAATAAATTTGACCCAATCCACTTAGTCCTTCCAATAACATCATCCACACCCACTATCAAAGATGATTACTCTTTTGTACCGTGAGTTAATGTGAACAAAAATTGTAATGTCCTTAATGTCGATCCTCCTCCTTTAGAGGAAGATGATTGCACCTCTAGTAAAGAGGCTAATGCTAGTAGTCCTATCAAGAAGGTTGATAGTGATCCTATAGAGGACTATGATCCCCATTGCTGGAATAATTCTCTCTATGAATATCCTCCTCCCTCTCAAGATTTTCAAACATATTATGGCCCTGGCTTTAAGCTCGTCTCTAAATATCGCTATGAGTGTAAAGGTTGTGGGGGTAATGAGCAATACATTCATATCTCTATATAATGTGTACCTCATAAGTGTAATTTGGGGCTTGGTTTCTCAAATGAACAATCTAAGTGGAGGCCATGGTTGAATGAAATGATTTTTTCTCGACCTCGTTCTTATGGATTGACTCATCCTCCATTTTCTTCCCTCTTCATGTCTTCTTCTTGTGAGAAGATGAGTATTTATCCACAAGAGAAATGGTTGCTTCATGCTCCTCACTCTTTATATGAGAAAGGGAAAATTCTATTGAGGCTTCTCAAATCCCACTAAATTACTCTTCCTCCTTCTAAGAAATCTCGTAAGCATGATAAAGAAAATAATTTTTTCTATGCATACCATCAAGTGCTTGGCCATTCCACTAGTGAATGTAAGGCCTTGAAGGATGAAATATAACTTCTTTATTCAAGTTCCATCACTCATCTATTTTTTGATGTGCATAGCTCTTCTTTAAATGATAAGTGATATCAAGGTCTACATCTATACTATATGTTCTAAGTATCTTGCATTGATCTCCTCCCTTGTATGTTGGAGGTAGTGATAACTTATTCTGGAGATGTGTGTCCTCCTTAAGGACCCCCTCTCTTCTCCCTATCTTTCTATTTGAGTGTTCCTTTGAATGGGCCCCTTTGTGCCTTGAAGGGTTCCCTATCAAAGGAACCCCCTTTGAAATCTTCTCCTTTGGATGAAATCATTTACGTCTAGCTTGGAGGTAGCCTGAATAGACCTCACTTTTCAAATAGTGTGTCCCTTGAGTGGACCCCTTTCCTTTTAAAGGGTTCTTAAAGGGACCTCTTTGAAATCTCTCAAATTATGGACTGCCTATGGGACTATCTGCTTGCTTTCCTAAGTGGATTTTTATCTTCTAACATACTTTATATGTGGATTAATGTGTTGCTTTGTAGGTGCACCTATGAAGCTGCTTTAAAATCCAACTCTAGATAGTCCCCTCACATTAGAATTCCTTCAAGAAAGAGTACTTGGGGGAATGCCTCCTTTGTAGGTCTGAGGGCATATAAAGTGCTTACATCCTACGAGATCTGTTCACCATTGGTCTGTGGGCCTCTGATGTAGTTTGTTCAACTTTGTAGGAGAGAGTACCTACTAAGCCTTTTTTTCACCTTCCATAGGTCTATGGATTTGTGGTTCATTTTTTAACCCTTCTCGGGTCTAAGGACCTATGGAGCCATCTCTTTTGGAATTTTCATTCCTTTCTAGCTTTTCTATCTTTCTATTAAATTCTCTTTCTTCTCAATTTTGTATACCAGATTGAAGATCTACATCTTCTTCATCATGGGTATACACTCTTTCTCTCTTTGATATTGTTTGTTTCCCTGACTTTTGGATGCATTCATCTCTTGATGAAATTGATACTTATTCTTCTCTCCATTTCAGAATTCTTCTATGTGTTATTATTTTTAATTCGGGGATGATGCATAGTATTGAGACAACCTTCTACATGAAGGTCTCTTTCACTTTGCTGACTCAAATCCTTTAGTTTAGTTTGTGCCTCTGTGTGTGTGTTTTTATGTTCTAACCATGTAGTGTAATAGATTTTTATGTTCTAATATTGTTGTCTGGTGCAAGTATTTCATGTCTAATGTGTTTGTTTTGTAGGTTTTCAGCCTAGGGGTATGCTTCCTTGGTTTGAAGAGTTGTCTACTTCCTCTAGAGTATCCTTTTGGCATCATGATATTATTTATTTTTAGTAGACTTCTTTTAGCGTACATATTAGCATAGATTCATATGCCCACTACAGTAGGGGACAAATGTAATGTCTTAAAATTGCACCCCTTGCAATTCCACATACATTATTGTATCCACTTTAGTGTCCACTCCCCTAGCATCTATGTAGGCTCATTCTAGCCCCTACATCAGCCCTTTTTTTCCTTTCAGGATGCTCAGAAACCCCTTTTCAGTAGCTACCCTTGGGCATCATCTTTGTTTTAAATGTTGTGCTTTTCTTGTTCATGTTTTTTGTAGCATGATGTGTCTAGACACTAGTGTGTTGCATATATGGCACACGATGCACTAGTGTCATGTGATGTTTCAATGTTCAAAATGACCATTTTTGAGCATGTTTCCCACTTGCCACTTACCTTTTATCAGTGGTAACAGCTTGGGAAGCTTATCTCCCTTCCTTAAATGTTATCTTTTCAATCCATTTTGGTCTTCTAGCTTCTCTCTAGGTTTGGATCCTACCTTTTCCTCCTCTCTTTCTCTTGCTATCTTTCTTGCACAGCTCCATAAAGCTTGTTATAGTAGCACCCTCAAGCTTTTTCAATACTCTTTGCAACAATTTTGGCTCTTGCATCTATCTTTTCTCTCTCTTTGGCTTCCTTAAGCCTTGCGGATAATACCTCCCTTGCCTTGTTCTTGCGAGTATCTTGGGATTTCACATATCCACTATCCATTGCATTTCTACTTTGTGTTACGATTTTTCCTCCTCGAGCAAGGATTGCTTTTATCACCTTATTTTTTTGATATGGGTTCTCCTCCTCAAGTGGGAATATCTTTTATCAGTACTTTGTTCATTTCTCTATCTATTTGGCTATCAGTAAAGGTGAGAACACCAAAATGGGGGTTTGACTAAGGTAAACCCCTATACAACCCTAATATTTTCTCCAAATCTTGCACATGTAGGTATTGAAGATATCTACTAGCTAGAGGATTCACTACATGGGTTGTTGTGAGAATTTTAATTCTCCATTATCTTTAGTTCTATCATTTACTTTACTTTATTTCAGTTCTATTACTTTTTCTTACCTTCCCCAATTCTATAATTTCTTAGTAACCGGATTGTAAGTAGCCATTAAGCTATTTTCTATGATATTCTCTCTTTTTGGTCCGTACAAGACTCTAGTACACTATGTTGTCATCTTATTTCCGCACTATCGTCATTTGGCTAAGAGTCTATCAATTTATCCAAAAAATATTTGTGACCTTCTCTTTTTTATTCTATAAATCTCATGTTGTTCCTTGAGGTAGTTTAGGGAAATTCACCCCTTGAGAATCTCTTGAGAATAAAGAGACTCATGAGTAATGAATCCCCCTTCTCTACACAAGGCCATTTCAAGATAGAAGCACATTAGAAGTGTTTGCTTATGCTAGGTACCAATTTTGTAGCTTGATTAGCATCATGAAAGTAGTGATCCCATGCATTAGAGGAAAAGGATGGTATTTTTAGTTTGGATGGTTTTGGGAGCTGATATTTGACATTCCACACTCAACATATTAACTAATATTATTTATAAATATAAACCTTAAACTATAGACTAATATACCTCATTCCACATTTACAATATTTCCTCCATTTATAAGCCACAAAAAGTAGCAACCAAGTAAAATTGCACTTGATCATAGAAAAGGAAAGTAACAAAAAAAAAAAAGTTGAAAAGAAAGTGAAAGAAAGTTTTTTTGCAAATAAATGGTAGGCCTTAATGGAACCCTAAAAAATTTCATGGTCCCATTATCTCCATAGTCAAAATCTGATTGCTCGTGTCTTGTTTCTATTAGGGTCTAAGGTTTATGGTGTTATTCATGGTTATCCTTGGCTTTTAATTCTTCATTGATCAGATGTATCTGGTAATTGGTTGCATTAGTTGCACTTCATGGTATTAAGTCTCATTGTCTGACTCACCCCAAATATTAGGTTACCTGTCAAGCATAGGTTCCCCTTTTAAATCAACTTAATCCCATGTTCATTTATTGTCACTTAGGTTTGGAGTTCTATCGCTCATTGCATGTCTCCTTGTAATGGTTTGTGTCTACACCGCAATGAGAAACGTTGTACATTCCTCTAACCATTTTAAGGTCCACCTCCCATCACTTGTTCGTTTATCACCACCCAAAAGGTAACCCTCGATGAGCAATGTGGTTTAGTTTTCAACCCATCACTATCATTTTAACTATTGTCGATCATTCTTCACCTTCAAAAGAGGAACCAAAAACTTCCAATGGGTTGAGTTTCTCCCCATCATGTGAGGTTGGGGCATCGCCAGTTAAGACTGCTCTATGTTGATGAATGAGCGATGACTGATATGAATAAGGTTTGCGGCCAATATTTATCTATAATTAAGATCAATGGTTAACATTCAAATACAAGTTCTCAATTATATATCCATTTTGTATCATGCAAGTGATCATAAATGGTAGGATAAACACAAGGTGATTCAATTTTATCTTGTTGCATGTGCATAATTATTTGTCTCAAATGTACAGGATTTGTTTGTAATTTTAATGCATCTCAAGATTAAGTGTTTAGGATTTTTCATAGAAACAAGTTGTCAGCTCACTTGTGTGAATTACCTTAAAAAATTAGTGATGCATGATCCATTTTTTCTATTTAATGTGAAGTGAAAGCTGATTTATTTCACCACTTATCTTTAATAATTGTGAGCTTATTGTGAGTGTGTGAAATTATTGCAAAATCTAAGTTTTTTCTAGTTAAAATGAGTCAACCAAACACATATACTAGTATTATGAGACACTCAAAGAGACTTGATCTTGTGAATTCTTAGTATGGTTCCCTCATGATTGAGCAGGGTGTGCCTGAAATCCATGTGAATCTACAGGGAAACATAAGAGGTGGTAGGAGGCCTGCACAAAGTTTCCTTAGGTGCACTTATCATTAGAGAGGAAGAATTGTCTCTAGGGAAGGATTCAAAGGCAAGTAAAATGAAATTAACTAGTCTAAGAAGAAGGTGATGATGAAGGACAAGCATCATCAGGCCTATATAAGAAAGCATCACTCACCCATTGAGCTTTCTGAGGATTTTTCAGATAGTGAGGATGAGACTGACTCTGGTTATGGTTGATATCTTATGGCCTTAACTGAATTGGCTAGTGTAAATGAGGAGGTGATCATAGTTTCCCCACCTTCTATGAAATCACCATATAGGTGTACCTGTTCTATTGTTAAAAATAATGTTGATGAGGATGAGGGGGTGATTTCTCCAGCCTCTGCTAAAACATGAAGTTGGTGTTTATTTTATCCATTTGATTAAGTGGGTGATATTGGGTCTAAGTTTTTTGTGTTTTAGTGATAATGTGAATCATGGTGGTTATCCTAGTTTCTTTATTTACATGGGTTCTTATGAGTTGATATTGTGAAGTTTATGTTGGTGAATGTGGATTAAAAATGCTTAATGGAAGCTAGTATTAGTTGTGGCAACATCAACTAGATTTGGCTGGTAGTCGGATACTTGTTGCTCCCTTAATCTATAAAAGGGATTTCATGGCTCATTGCATAGTGGTCGAATTTTGAAGTCTCGAGATTATCTGAGTAGGATATAGATCATATGTGAAGCATACTATAAATGATCAATGAGTAGAATAGTACATTTTTCTTGGTTAGGGGTATATATGTAGTACTCTTGAATGCGTTTTATAAAAATTACTGATATTGAAATAGATCTTAAGTTCATAAACAATACTCTCCTTTGTATCCTCTTTCGTAAATTATGAATGAAAATATAAAGGTCTTTTCATTTATCTTCAATGGTTCAATTGAATGTATGGATTTGTTTTTTCTTTAACTCAAAGAGTTAGTTAAATGCTCGGAGGGAGTCACAGATTTGTAAAGAGTTGCATAAGATTTGCCAAGAAGTTATGTTCCAAGAATTGTGAGTTCTCATATTGCAAAACACTATGATATAAGGCCACATATTATATATTCATTAATTGATATATTACTGGTTATTACATATTTGACTCCACTTACCCAATTGATGAAGCACTGGTCCATTCATGGATAATAATGAAGCATTTGAGTTGGTAGTACATCGGATTAGGGATCCAAAAGAAGAAAAAAATTATAAATCGTTAAATATTTCAATTATGATGTATGTGCTTAAAGTATCATTCAATTCCTAGCATTAGGTAGTTATTTGCTCAAAGGTCTACCAAGCCTTTAGTAAGTAGTATCTAGTTGCACTTAGTAGGAACAAATTTGTGCATTGAAGTTTTTTTGAGGAATTAAATGTCAAATGAACACAATAAGTTACACCATCCTTGGTCCCATAGAACCTAAAGAGTAGGGGTAAGAGCCTAAAAATCTTTACTAGATAGTTGGACACAAGCTTTAGTAGTTCTTGAATATAAGGATTGGCAATCCTTTAGGGAATTTCAAAGCTTAGCTAGAAAAAACACCAACAATTATGGTGACTCTGTTAGGGATAAATTTTGTATCTCCAATTGCATACTATAACATCATAGAGTCAATTGTTTGTTGATCTAAATGTTTGGTCCATATTTTGGAAAGCTCTTCGACTTGGAAAAGGTTATATTGTAGAATATTTTAAAGAATTAATGAGTGACCTCATTGTTGGAGAAGACCTAGAATGAGATCTATCTTCAAAAAAATATCACACCATTTAAATTTTAATCCTCTGTCAAGGAGGTGGTGACTCTGACTTAAGAATCTAATAAAGAACAAAAAGAAGTTCTAGATTTGCAGAATTTATGGTCAAAAAAAGGATTACTAGTTGCTACAAATTTCTAGGTATTCTCATAGGTCTAAAGAAATTTTCTATGTTAAGAAAGCAATGCATGAGAAATTTTCAAGAATAAATATGTAAGTGGTTCCCAATTAAGTGAAGTAGCACTAATACAGGGAAATATCAGTGGATATTTTGCATGTTTCTAGAGAATAATGTAAAATTCATGAATTATAATAGAGAAGCATGTTATATTTAGATCTTAAGCAAAATAGACAAAATTTTTGTATTGTAAAGGCTTGAGATCTTAGTTGCAAAGGGAATTTAAATTGTCCTTTGATAAATCCAACTAATCTTGCAAAGGAACAAAAAAATGCCTTATCAAATTGTGTATCCTAGTGTGGATCTAAATGCAAAAATGAATAATGAGTATTCCTTTTCACATAAAGGAAATTTTATTACTGATAAATCAGTAGATAATTATGTCAAGTGGATAAGGATTTCTTTGTTTCAATTTCTCCATCACCACAATATAAGGATCACAATAAGCCCCAAGTGAAGTGTTCAAAAGATCCAACTAAAGTTGGCCATGTCTCTTTTGTTAAAATATTGTATGAAATAAAAAGGCATCAAAGTGAATCACCCTATGAATTTTCCCTGATATTTGTGGATGCTTTATTGGAGATACCCAAAAATTTCAAGCCTAAGGAGTCAATGTGAATTGACTTATTTTATGAAATATACCAATCGGGACTAAGTACATTGCCAAAGGAATTGAAACCTAAAAGTTTGAGCCAAGTAATTGACTAGATAAAGATGGTAGAGGGAGTTGGGAATGATTATGCACAACACGAGATCCCCCTGAATAATACTGGTCATAGTCCTCCTGAGAGAGAACGAGAAAAAATGCAAAGATGTGAAGAAAGTGTATTAGAATCTGAACATCCATCCTATTGTATAGGAGAATATAATGATTGTAATCAATTCACTAGTGACACATTGGAAAATCATTACAACAGTGATGAAGATAAAGACATGCATTATGATAACAAGTGGGATGTATCTAACTTGAGTTCTTGGGAGATATTGAAGGGTGAAGAGCTAGAAGAGGTATGAAAGGTTATCCCATTAAGAGATTCGATCAATAGTAGTAGTGTTAATGTTGATGGTGCTATGTCACTTACTAATGATCAAGATATTGAAAGTAAAATTTATGGCATTCATCATGAGGACCCTGAGTGTAGTCTTAGTATTGGTGGGTTTTCATGTTATGGCAGTTGTGATAACACTAAGTCATATCATTCTTTTGTTGAATGTGACTATCCTTACAAAATGAAGGTGGAACCCTTTTCAAGTGATTACAAGGATTTTTATTGTGATGATAGGTTGTAAAGTTTGTATCCTCACGTAAAGGAAGAAGAAGATTCCTTGATAGAAATGAATGTAATGGATAATCCTCTTTTTGATGAGCCTTTATCCGTATTAGTTTACAAAGGTGAATCTCCTTACTAGTGTAGAGATAATCCACTTTTTGAGGATTCTAATGATGATTTGAATGCATGGTTAGGGTATGGATCTGAACTAGAAAAGTAGTACACTAGCAAGTCTTTTAAAAGAAGTGCTTCTGAATCTTTCACATTCGATACTATTGTGATAGTTGAGACTAAGGATCGAGAGGAGATCGAAGTCTCTGAGTGTTTCTCCAAGGAATCTAATTTCCTTTTTGAGGATGACCAAGAAATTTTTCATCCACATGAGGGAGAGCATGTTTAATATGAGATTGATGGAGAATATCAAGATAAGAGTGTTAGTTTTAAGTGTGTGGATATTGAGTCTAATGTCAAGTGCTTAGAGGATGATGTGTACATTGATGAGGGAGGAGTTTCAGTATTTAATGACTGAATTATACATCTTGATGCACATATAGATTATGGGTTAGCATTAGGGATCATAAATAATGAAGGCCAATTTGGTTCATGCGTATGGCATCCAAATGATGTTGATAACATTAGGTATGATGTTAACCAACATGAATGTGTAGTTGAGTTCTTTGTCAATGCTCCTCATCTTTTGGGAATCATTATGGACTTGATTCCACTTAAAGAGGATAACATTAATGTGAAGCAAAATGAAGATGTTCTTGAATCTATATCATTTCTTTTTGATGCTTCAAGAGATTTTTGGCCCAGTATGCAACACAGTATTTTTGAAGGATTTCAATTTGATATGCAAATTGAATGTGATTTCAAAGTATATGACCGAGTGGAATATGGATGTTTCATTTTTCCATTTCCACTTGATAAGTATGAGGTTAGTGAGCAGGGTAGTTTTGAGGTATGTGGGATTGATGGTACCCATCATAATGATGTTGGTTGTTGGGAAGTTATTGATAAGAGTATCAGTCTATTATAGGTAATTGAAAGTGAGGTCTTTGATGAAGGAAGGAATTGGTTCCAAAATTTGGGGGGCCTTGGGCCACCAAGCTTAAAAATTGAAGCAAGTGGAATTGGATGAGACCTCCTAAAAGGGAGGCACTTTGCACAATCTTGCAACTATTGTATATAAGATTTGATGTGTTTCCCTTTTATTGTGTCTGTTTATCTTGTCTGGGCAAGCTCTTGGTTTTTGGTCCTTATGTGTTGGTCTACTTCAACTTGAGATGTAATATCTTGTTATGCCTGTAAGAGACATACATCCCTAGCCAGAGCCATTGGTGGAACCCTAAAAAATTTTATGGTCCCATAACCTCCATAGTCAAAACCTAATTGCTCATGTCCTATTGCTATTAGGGTCTAGGGTTTATGGCTTTATTCATACTTATTCTTGGATTTTAATTATTCATTGACCAGATATCTAGTAACCAGTTGCATTAGTTGCACTTCATCGTATTTTCTCATTGTCTGACCGACACCAAATATTAGGTTACAAGTCAAGTTTAGGTTCCCCTTTTAAATAAACTTAAGCCCATGTGAATTTATCATAACTTAAGGAACCCATGACCACCAAAGGGTTGAGTTTCTCCCCATCATATGAGGTCAGTGCATCTCCAATTGAGAACAATCTATGCTGATGAAAAAGCGATGAGCGATATGAATGAGGTTTGTGGCCAAGATTTCTCTGTGATTAAGATCAACGGATGACATTCAAAGCCAAGTTCTCAAGTATGTAGTCATTATGTATCACACAAGTGATCATTAATGGTAGGATAAATACAAGGTGATTCAATTTGATCCTGGTGCACATGCATAATTATTTGTGTCACATGTACATGATTTGCATGCAATTTTAATGCATCTCAAGATTAAGTGGTTGAGACTTCGCATAGAAACAAGTTGCTAACTCACTTGTGTGAATTCCCTCAAAACATTAATGATGCATGATCCAATTTTTCTATTTAATGCAAAGTGCAAGCTGATTTATTTCACCACTTTTTATCTTCAAGAATTGGGAGCTTTTTGTGAGTGTGAAATTATTGTAGAATCTAAGTATTCTCTAGTTAAAATGAGTCGATTGAAAACATATGCTAGTCCTATGAGACACTCGACGAGACTTGATCTCTTGAAGTGTCAAGATGGTTCCCCCATGATTGATCAGGGTGTGTCTGAAATCTATGAAAATTCCCAGTGAAACATAAGAGGTGGTGGGAGGCCTACATGAAGTTTCCTCAGGTGCACTTATCATTAAAGAGGAAGAATTGTCTCTAGGGAAGGATTCAAAGGCAAGGAAAAGGAAATTAACCAATTTGAGAAGAAGGTGGTCATAAAGGAAAAGTATCATCAAAATTATATAGATAAGCATCACTCACCCATTGAGATTTTTGAGGATTGCTCAGATAGTGAGGATGAGACTGACTCTACTTATGGCCAATATCTCATGTCCTTAACATAACTGGTTGGTGCAAATGAGGAGGTGATCGTAGTTTCCCCAATTTTTGTGAAAGCACAATATGGACGTACCTATTTTTTTATTAAAAAGAATGTTGATGAGGATGAGGGGGTGGTTTCTCCAGCCTCTGCAAAGACATGAAGTGGGCGTGTGTTTTATCCATTTGATTAAGCGGGTGATAATGGGTCCTAGTTTTTTGTGTTTTAATGATAATGTGAATCATGGTGGTTATCCTTGTTTCCTTTATCTATGTGGGTTCTTATCGGCTAATATCACGAAGTTTTCATTGGTGAATGTGGATTATAGATACTTAATGACAGCTAGTAGGGGTTGTGGTGACATCAATTGGTTTTCCTTGGTAGTGTAAAATTTTGATTCCCCTGTTTGGTAAATGATTACAAATAACCGTTTTGGTAATTTCTAAAATGTAGTTAAAACTTTTTTTGAAATGAAATGTTTCTCAATTGTAATTGCATTTGAGTCAGATGCTTGTTTCTCCCTTAATCTATAAAAGGTATTTCATGGCTCATCGAACAGTGGTCTAATTTTGAAGTCTCAAGATGATTTGGGTAGGATATAGCTCATATATGAAGCATATTGTAAATGATCAATGAGTAGAACAGTGCATTGTCTTGGTTAGGGGTATATATTTAGTAGTCTTGAATGTGTTTTATAGAAATTACTAATATCAAAATAAATCCTAAGTTCCGAAACAATACTCTCCTATGTATCCTCTTTTGCAAATTATGAGTGAAAATATCAAAGGTCTTTTCGTTTATCTTCAATGGTTCAATTGAATTTATGGCTCTAGTTTTTCTTTAACTCAAAGAGTTAATTAAATGCTCGAAGGGAGTGACAAATTTGTAAAGATTTGCATAGGATTTGGTAAGAAGTTGTGTTCTAGGCATTGTGAGTTCTCATATTGCAAAGTACTATGATAATAGGTCACACATTCTAGATTCATTGATTGATATATTACTGGTTATTACATAGTTGACTCCACTTACCCAATTGATGAAGCCCTAGCCCATTCATGGATAATATTGAATCATTTAAGTTGGTAGTACACCGGATTAGGGATTCAAAAGAAGAGAAAAATTATAAACCATTAAATATTTTAACTATGATGTATGTGCTTAAAGTATCATTCAATTCCTAGCATTAGGTGGTTATTTTCTCAAAGGTCTACCAAGCCTTCTGTGAGTAGTATGTATTTTCACTTAGTGGGAAGAGATTTGTGCATTAAAGTGTTCTTAAGGAATTAAATATCAAATGAACACAATAAGGAACACCCTCCTTGGTCCTACAAAACCTAAAAAGTAGGGGTAAGAGCCTGAAAATATTTCTCCGTTTGTTGGCCACAAGCTTTGGTAGTTCTTGAATATAAGGATTGGCAATCCTTTAGGGAATTTTAAATCTTAGCTAGAAAAAAACCAACAAGCCTATCTTTTAATTTATACTTCATTGTCAAGAGTTTTTGATCCTTATCCAAAAACTTGTTAAAACTTCTTGTTACTATATCCATTTTTTTGATAGTGGTAGTAGGTGATCAATCCCATTGTTTTGCCTACCCATAATGAAGTTTTCGCATTGGCATTGAGATTTTAACATTACATGAGGTCTGAGTTTATTAAAAATATTGCTTAAAACCTGTCATAGGTCTTGTAATTGTATTCCATTGAATTATATTCTTACAAATCCCAAAGAAAGTGTCAAATATTCACTAACAAGCCACTAATCTATTTCCATTGAGGCATGCATTGAAATTTTTGCAGTTTTCTTGCTATTAACTAAACCCTCATAAAAACCTTGCAAAATCCATTAATTAAGATATTTTTAGAGCTTCCTTGCAAAATCCATTTTGTGCATATTCTCCAATCATATGATTTCATTCCTTGAGATGACATCTCTTTGAGGCATTCTATCAAACAATTCAGGTGTTTTGTTAAAAAAAAAAGCAGTTGTGCCAATCTTTCCTCAAGTAGATGTTTTAAGTATGAAAATCCCATTTATTTTATCAATATATCTATTTGCAACATGGTTTTAAATATTTTCCAATTGGATTGGATATCTAGGTGCACCACTTAACATGTAATAGTGTCATGTTTGAGTGTATAATTAAGTTTGTCTACCTAAAATTCTCACTCTATTATAGGAGTTTTGATGATAGATAAGTATTATTGAGCGGTTTCAGTATTTTTTGTTATTTTTTGCTATTGTTGTTTGATTAGTTTGGATCTCTTTAATAAGCTTTGGGTTATTTTTGAAAAGAAAATAAATTGAGATTCCAGCCTTTCGATTAAATTCTCAGATTCTAGTTGCTTTCATATTTAGTTCTTTTTAGCTCTCACTTCAATTTTTGTTTCGACACATATATTAACTGGTTTACTTGTAGTAGCAGGTGTTGGTATTTAGATTCAAACCTTTATGTCTCGATTTTGAGTTTAAAACTTTAAACCTCATATTTTTGAGCCATAAAAGCAAGTTTCTATTGGCAAACAATTTTGCATTACAACATGAGAATAGATATTTCTTGGCATTGACTTCGAATGGCATATCACTATAATACAAAGCTCAAGAAGAACAAGAGCATATCATAGTCACAAACATTAAAGAATAAAAAATATTAAGTAGTTGATACGATGTCTATACATTGAAAGCTATGTCAAGCAATTATTTTCTTGATGTTTGAATTCAAGATAAAATTGATTATGTTATTACTTAAGGGAGTTCTATCTTGTTAAAGCTTTTGCTTGATATAGCTTTTATGACATGACATTGACATGATTCCTTCATTCTCAATTACAAACTTCACTCTCAAATACCTTGGTGTGCAGCTTGAGGAATTGGTAAATATTTATGAATACAAAGAGGCATCAAAGACAATTTCATGAAATGCACATCTTTGGTCCAATAGACATAAGTTGTTGGGAGAAAGTACCAATTAGTCAAATATAGTTTAAGATAGTCCCTCGACACTATGTCTCTACTCCTTGGAGTGGTGAGGAGAAACCCTCCCCCTCTCTCACACATACACTTCAAGAATTTTCTGCAAGAGAGCAGGGAAGGGTTTCTCCTCACCACTCCAAGGAGCAGAGACCAACACCACACAAAACTAGATCCATAAAATGAACGAAACTTGTAGCTATAGCTTGGAAGTCATTTGCACATCACCAAAATTTTCAATTTTGAAACATATTATGTTATTTCCAAAGTGGAAATCTCCAACATGGTCAGCCTCTATCGAGAGCTAAGAAGTTTTCTTGAGCCTCTTAATGGACTATTAAGCTTTGAAGGAAAATACAATGGTGTTAAGTCCATGGTACAAATTCATACATATATGTGAATACAAGGAAGCATCAAATAGAATGTCATGAAATACACATCTTTGGTCAAATAGACATAAGTTGTTGGCAGAAAGTACTAATTAGTCAAATATAGTTTAAGGTAATCCCTTGACACTATGCATCTTAAGATTTTATGGCTAGACTAGTTACAATTCTTTTGAAAATTTGGAGAGTTCTATAACTTGGAAGGGCACATCCTAACATTTATTTAAGAAATTATTAGTTAATGATGTTGTGTATTTTGCAAAGATGAGATTGGTCATTATCAGCATTGGGATGAATCATAAAGTAAAATCATAAAAATCAAAGCCAATATTTAGCATACCTTTATATGGAAAAGTTTTAGTTTATTCTATATTGTTTTCCTTCTCTATTATACTTATGTCTGATGGTTTTTATTATTTTAAGTGTGGATATTCAAAGAGAGTGAAGGATAGTGCTTATATTTTATTTATATCTAGAATTTTGTTGTTTTGTGTGGCACTAGTAAAGAATGTGGAAAGTGAATATTTGAGTTGTAATTTTGTGTTTTTTGAATCAAATTAGGTAAGTCAAATTTCCCAAAGAAATAGGCAGATCTATTTTTCCCACTGGATTTTGCAGATGATTTTCTAGTATCCATGCAAATAAGATTTTCACTGATAGAATTTTGTAAATGAAAATTATTTCTAATGACTATGTTGTACGAACAAATTGAGCTATTGGTCTCCTAACATGATTGTCTAGTTTGAACATATATCACATAAGTATATTCTGATATATGTCATTACAAAGTTGAGACTTTTGTTTGTTTATGATTTAGAAATAGCAACAACAGTTTATAGGAATTGGATTAGTCCTGATCCAATCTTTTTAACATCTGAAGCAACTGCATTTGGTGGGTTTTGTGTTGTCAATCAAAGGGGGCAAGTGTTGCTTGCAACTATCAATGAAGCTACAATTGTTCCTTTTGTTAGTGGATAGATGTTTTTTTATATCCTTATATATGTATTTGACTAAAGCTTTTGTGCTTTCAATTTAAATCTCTCCATGTATTAACAAATTTTCTTGTTGTATTTCTACTTGAGCTTGTTCAAAATCTTGCTAAAATAGGAAGCCTTCCTGGGGCAAAAAATCTGGTAAGTGTCAGCAATTGTGATTTTGCATATTTTAGTCCCTATGTTATAGTTGTACTAGGGGCCATGTTTAACAAATCAAATGCAATTGCTAACTTTTCACTATGGTGGCAGATAAATGATTATTTTTTCTTCTATTCCACAACATCAAGTAAAAGTATTGAATCTAGAAATACTCTACTACCTTCATTTGTCATGCAAGAGCATCTACACACTTTAACAAACTTCAAGGGTACTAATGACGCAAAATATAAAACTTGAAAAGATCACTTAACTTTCACTCAAAATTCTCTTCATTAGCACTTGTTTCCACATGGCTATAAGACACCAAATCATCAAAAAATTCTTCTAAATTCTTATCAAACCCAAATACACTTCAGTTATCATGATAAAGTCAGAATTAAATAAAATAAACTACCCAAGAACATTGATCCCTTCATTCTTTCATTTATTCACAAACATGGCACTTATAGCTTGTAGTGCTCCATAATGAAAAAAATTGGTATATCTTCATAACCTAATTGAATCTCTAGATAAAATATATATTTTTGGGAACCCATTTTTCATCCTTATTAAACAAACCTCAAAATCAAGTGTATTTGTTTTGGAAAGTGTCCTAAAATAGACTATTATGCTCTACAAGGCTCCAAATACGCCTAATTAACAAAGCAAGTACCATCAAAATCACTCGTCAACCCAAATCACCTTGGATAGTCCTTAATCAGGTTATAAATGATCAGTATCAACAAATTTTATCAACTAACACACTCACAATTTCACCCAACAACAAAAACTCAAGTTTAAGGCAACTTTTAGGCTTGCACAAAGGAGGGTTATTGAAAATATGACTTCCACAACCTACCAGACCTTTCCAATGGCCCAAACACACCAAAATAGGTTTGAAAATGATTACTCATTCATCTTCCATGGGTTTCCACTTAGATTTAACAAAACCCTAGCATCTAGGCTTTTCAAATAGTAAAAATCAAGATCGGAACAGCCTAGGGCCTCCTTGAAACCTTGTCAAAAATTAACCCCAACTCCTGAAAATTGGAAAATCTTAAAGAACATATAAAAACAGACCTCCAAACTAAAAATCGTGAATTTTTACCAACTAAAATAAGAGTTATGCATTTTTTAGTGCTTGTTGTCCCAATTCAGAATTTTTCAGGCTGCCTATAAAGAAATTCACATATCTTTTGCATAACTTAATGAAACGGGATGAAACAAATTGTATTAGAAAATAGATTCAAAATAATTTCACATAAAATCAAATAGAAGTTGGTTTTCTATTCGTACATGACCTTACAATGGCCTACAACAGTAAAAAACACTTGAAATGACAATAAAATAATGTTATTCTTTATTCGTTTTCATCCTCAAACCCACCAATCTGTTTTACAACGATGCAAATGGCCTTTTTAAAGGATTTCAACTTCCTCGCATGCTCAAACTAACATAACCACCTTTTAAACTCCTTGTGACCTTTCATCTTCCTCTTGCATTTTTGCAATTTCTTGCAATTTTGCACTTTTACAATTTTTGCAACTTTTGACATTTTTGCAAATTGACTTAATTTATCTCCTAGAGACCTAATAGAGACTTGATTACAATTGAATGGGCCTACATATGGCCATTTGCAGTGCAATTCATGATAAAAATTCAAATTTTAAAATATTTCCTATTGGAGGCATACAATTCTCTAGGTGCTCCTGCACCAATTTGCCAAGCCAATTTCTCCAATTTTGCATAACTCTCCCATGTTTGTGGATATGATTTATCTTTTTGTTGTGTGTGGAATTAATTTTTTAAACTTTCAAATCCATTTGGTTGGATGTTTTCTAGTACATATAGTAACATGTGTGCTTAGTTTCAGGCCCCCATGATGAGTTTTGATGGGTTATTTAATTATTTTCTAACTACGACCAGGTCAAAATTGGTGTTCTAAAAAACTTCCAATTTTGTAATTCTAAATGCAACCCATTTCTCATTTTCGTCCAAAATATCTCTAGCTCCATTTATGTCAAAATCGTAGATCATATAATGCATTATTTTAGTGCATTTTAGTTGTGGCGAAGGCATCTAATGGCCAGTTTACAAAAGAGGTCCTAGAAATCTTTCAACAATGCGAGTTTTGAGGAAATGGATATTCTCTAAATAATTGATAATGTCCCTACACAATTTTTTTTGGCTCCAAATGTCTTGGTTTAGTCAATTTCTTCTAATTGGGCTGCAAGAAAAATTAAAAATTACTAAAGTTGTAAAACATAATATTTCAAATATTTTAGTGTGCTGCCACAATAGTGGTTTACACTTTCTGAGAGATCCTAATTTTTTCTAAAATAACATATTTTTAGAAAATATAATGATTTAAGCCTTGAAAAGTTTCATTTAAAGGATTCTAATTGAAGAGGATTTGATCAAACCACATTAGACTAAGCCCCCTTGGATAGAATCTCACTAGTTTTAAACCATACCAATAACAAAGTCTCATTTACACCTATCAAAATACTGATAAAAAACCACTTTTGATTTACTTTTTGGGGGATCAAATGAATTCATTTAATATTTATTTTTTGTAAGTATGTAGTCCTTATTATAAGCTTCCAAAAAAGTATAATTTTAATTAAATTAAATTTGATTATTATATTTTTTATTTCTTGTGAATGTAGGTTTTTCACTAAAAATCAAGCTCTATGTTCTGCACATGTATAAAAATAGTAGACTATCAAAATAAAATTTTGAAAAATATGTTCAGGCTAGGTATTGGTGTCCTTGATCCATTAAAAAAATTGAATTTTGATACATACAAAAAAAGTTATGTTGTAAACAGCCAGCTTATGTTTGAATTGTAATTGGTTTGACTTCGAAACTTGATTAAGAAAAAAATATTTAATAAAACACTATGCAATCAAATAAACTAGTTAGATATCGTAGTTATAAATCTAAATTTGAAAAAAATAGAATTTAATCCTTCGTATAAAAAAATTTATGTTGTATACGGTGAGCATAACTCTTTAAAAATGTTGTTTACTTATAAAAACTAGTTTTTGAAGGAGATGAAAAAAAGGTGCAATCTAATTCCAATTTTTTTGGAAATAATATATTTAGAATCCATAGACAAAACTTCATAAATCACTAGTCTGCATCATCTTCAAATTCCTCATGGTTTAGCTGCTATAGGAGCCCCAAAGTGAAGATTTAGTTAAAAAAAAATTACTTTAGTGTCCAATTTGCCCAAAAATTGTAAACCTGTATTGTGGGATCACCCTTCAAATGTTATCAAAATAAAATGCGTGTGAAAGACAATGTCAATTATAGCACATTTTAATATTTAATATTTTATAAAGTTTTAACTTTATAAACTATTCTCTCACGGTAGGCTTTCCCCGCCAGTGAAAGCTATCGTCAGCAAAGTCTCATGAGGAAGCGAGGAAGTGTGCTAAGAAGCACTATTTGGGGCATTTTTTTTTTGCAACCTATTTAGTTGAGAATATTGAAGTCTTTCCTTCCCTTTGGAGGTCTCTCTAAGACATTTTGATGTAGATTCAAGTTGTTGTTGAATAGACTATTGATCACGTTCTTGGTTTTCCAACTAAGTTTTGGAGGCTCTATTTGGTCCAAATTTGTTGCCCCATGCTTTAAATCTATCCCATGACCATTCCTAATGATTGGGTGGAAATTTTAAGCATGTTTATGATGAATTTTGATTGTTAGAATGGTCAAAAACGTCCAACATTGCAAAAAAACGACCTAGTGATGATAAAAATTTGAACAAGAAGTTGCATTTTGTTCTCTATATTTTATGTGGCTAGGTGCAGTCAATTTGCCTTGAGGAGGGATCTGTGAATTTTATGATGTCGTCAAAAGAAAGTAATGGGGGAGCGAGGAAGCCTCCGCGTGGGCCCATGTAGCTTTTAAAGGCAATGTTAAAAATATTTTAAATGTGAAATATTTGATTGAAAAGATTTAAAAGCCTTCATCATCAAAAGGGGAATATTTTAAATATAGTGTGCAAAGAAATAGATGCACGGGTAAATATATTTATATTGCAGTTCGATAAAGTAATTAAAGATTTCACAAGTAAATGCAAAAACTTTTAAATGTAAAGTGAAATAAATTATCTATTGTTGGACATCAAAATATTAAAATATAAAAATGTATTGGTAAGTGCATGAGCAAAGAACAAAAGCAGAGTAAAAGCTTTCACGAGAAAAATAAAACCATTTTTCAACTGCAGGGCAAAATGGAGGAATGAGGGTGTAAAATTATTTTCACTGCAGGGATCAACTAAGGAGTGAATTTTTTCATGAAGCAGGGGTAAATTAATGTTGCGGAATAAAAGTGAATGAAGGAAAAATACAGAGGAAAAATTTAAAGAAAATGTAGAATGGGCAATTTAACGGTGGAGATGAAGTTTTTTGATCTGAAGACTCACATGATGTCAAATGTTTGTAGAGTTTTCCATTTTAGGGTTTATGCATTTTCCTTAAGTATGGTTTTTTTATTTCATTCAAGAGGTTGCACATTTTGGTTTCACGGAGAAATATTTTTGTAACAAAGTCTATAATAGAATAGAGGTATGTTTTAGGTTTTGTGAGTTTTCTAAATTTTGTAATGGAGAATGTAATTACAACAGTGTCATCTTAGATAAATAAATTACAAGATATTCTTCGTCAGTTTTCTCTATTGTATACATTGCATAAGTTTTGAATACACTACAAAAAATCCTTGTGATTTGCTCCATTTTTTGCTTCCACCCACTGTTTTAATGTATTTTTGGCAATTTTTTGAAAACATCGGTGCTATTTTCTAGGATGGCACAATTTTTGGCATTTATTGCGCCCATCAATACAAGTCGACACTAATTTAGGTACTAATTAGCACCTAAAGTAACGTCATATTTAGCGTCAATATTAGCTTCGAGTGTGGTGACGCCTTGATCTCTGCCTTTAGCTCTAAGTTCAACTTCGAGTTTAGCGACATGTTTAGATATGACTTTAGCTTCAAGTTTAGCTTTGGGTTTAGCTTCGGGTTTAGTACCAGATTAGACACCCGTATGTCAAAGAGAGCTATTTATATGTCTCATCAATGATGTAAAACAGTGAAATGTCAACAAGATACGGGCATATCGAGGAGTGAATCACTTATGTCACATCGACAAGGTATATCTACAAGTGCTTGGAAAAACACAACTCTTGGATATAATGAAGTAATATCGATGAGACATTGAGATATCAGTAATACAGATAAGATTGTCTCATCGACACTCTTCAAGTAATGATCAAAAGAATACACCGCTATACCACCAAGAAGGTGAGCAATATATGTAGTAGAGCGATATTCACTGCAACCCCCCAACAAGAAGCCTTGATCAAGGGGGTAGTGCAGTAAACAACAAAAGGGAAGGGAAACACACCGCTATACCATAATGATAATCACAAGTCTCCTTGACATGGAAGAGTTACACCAATATATAAAGAAATATCACTGAAGGAAAATATCGATGAGACAGTGGCATATTGGCAAGAGTTATTAACTTGTCTCATTGACACTAGCAACCAACATTAGAGGAACATAAGATCTAATGTTGATGAGACATTGATATATCGGTAAGATAAAAAAGATTGTCTTATCGACACTCTTCAAGTAATGATCAAAAGCATACACTGCTATACTGCCAAGAAGGTGAGGAACATAGCGGTAGAGCGGTATACACTGCAACCCTGTAACAAGAAGCCTTGAGCAAGGTAGTAGTGTGGTAAATAGTGGAAGGGAAGGGAGAAACACTACCATACCATAGCAAGTATAATAAGAGACAATGATGGTACGGTAATTGTGGCATCATTACAATCTACAGCACTAAATGCAAAAAATCACATCAGTTGCCAAAATTAAATGCTATTAAATTATTAAGAGTTTCCAAAACTAATATGATTGAATATCATACCATCCAAAGATAAGTGAGTTTTTCCAATATCACACTCAATTGCAGTGCACTAGCATGGAAGGAGCTAAGGATACGAGAAGAAGAAGTCCTGCAAGTGTGAAATACTTGGGTAAGTGCATGAAAACTCTCTCAAAGAGCTCTATTAATATAAAAAATATTTCAAGGTTTTGTTATCTGAAGCCTTAGTAGAGAAAATTGAAACATGCCTTCTAAAAGAAAATGATCAGAAGTAAAAGAAAGTCGGCCTAAAATTAAAGATGAAGAACCTAAAGTAAAGAATAAAGCACTCCATCCTAAAACAAAACAATCAGAAGTAAAAGAAAGTTAGCCTAAAATTAAAGATGAAGAACCTAAAGTAAAGAAGAGACCACTCCATCATTCCATATTAGATATACTTCCAAGGTCTACTAAATAGGGTAATAAGAAGTTTCTCATGGACACTGCACAAAGTTGTAGGGATGCCCTCACTTCCAAATCTAGATGGGACCTATTTTGGTATTTTCTTAGTAAGAGAAATGAGAATATTCCAGTGTCAAATTCTTGGATGTTGGATATAGCAAGGTTGATTGTCCCAAATGTGTTTTTTGATGTATAATTTATTAGACTGCTAGCGAAACACTATCACTCAGCTACCAAAATAGTAAGGTTTCCAAATGGCACAATATTGGTAGAAGTAACCAAAAAAACCATCATTGAGTGTTTTGGCTTAAACAAGCAAGCTTTGACCAAGATAAACCTACAGAAAAGTGAGGAGGATTATGCTAGGTTTAAAAATACTTATAGAAGTGATGAGGTACCCCTATATATGAAAAGAGGCATTAGTAATAGAATATTCCCCATCTCTACTACCACTACTGAACCATTTAATGTGACAGATTTTTAGTATTACTTTATGAATACATATTTAGATATTTTCCAAGTGTTGGGGATAGATGCTCAAGATAAAATTCCAACAGGCCTAGTGATGATGGCCATGAGAATTCAAAACCCTGAAACTAATATAGAATATGACATTTCTTCACACCTTGAGAAGGAATTACATGATGAATTCTCCCAAGTTATAGAGGATAGAGCATCGATTACATTTAGACACTATTCCCTATTGTGTCATCTAATATTGTACCAGAATAGGAACCATTAGAATAAAATAATGGACTTGGATATAGTAGATGAGCACGGGAATCCCACACCTATCCAAAAATGGTGCTATATTTGGGACAGTTGGTTCAATAATTCAATCTTTGTTGTATTCTATGAAGACTTTGTACACAAAATCCTTCAAGTTCCTGGGTATGCAATACCAAGATTGACAACCAAAATTTGGCAACTAGTGAGACCTTTGGCTTTGAGACCAGAGAAGTGTCATACACATAATTTTGAAGATTGGTTTTTCCTCCCGGAAGTTACAACAATAAGAGTTTATTAATGCTTTGTTGCTCCACACATACTGCCAAAATTTGTGCCCCTCAGATTAGCATTTCTTGAATTCATGTGGAAAATGATGTGGATGGAGAAAGATGTAATGCACAAGCAAAAGAAAGGAACTTTCCTACCAAACCAACCAAGTGTGAAGATTGGACTGTAGGCTCAGACACACTAGAGGAGTTATAGTACTATTTAAAGAAAAGATATGCATTGAAATATGGAAAAGAAAGAGCCTTTGACCCTGAAAATCATATGAACAACATAAGGCACAATCTTCTTACCAAAATGATAGTGCCACACCAAGTGGATTTTGAAGAAGATGTCATAAGGAACTACATTACTTACAATGATGTATTTAGTAGAAGGAAAAAATGGGAATATATGAAGAAGCTTCAAGAAAGGATGAAGAAGAGGTCCAAGAATTTCCTAGGATACTTTTTTGAGGAAAAGGACCCCATCAAGAGGATAGAATTGATAATTGGTAGATTTGATGACTTGTATAGAAAGAAGGAAGCATATCTCGAAGAACATGATGGTGGTACAACTACGGAGCATACCTCAAGTGAAACCTTTGAGCCTCCCATGGAGCAGCTACCTCCTAAAAGATAGAAGAAAGGAAGCATTGAACAGTTAGTACCTTATGAGGATACTAAAGAGGTGGGTGATACTAAGGAAGTGGCTACAATATTGCAGTCATTGATAGGTGATATTGAAGTTGATCAGCCCATCCTTGAGACCAATTCCCATAAACATGAGGAAATGATGGGTGATGTAGAAAAAACAAGTACAAAGGTACATGAAGATGAAAGAGAAATTGCAGCCAAGAGATTCATAGAAGATGATGAATTCATTAAGACTCCTGATTTTAAGGATGGATGAAGATGAAGATAAAATAATTTCAAGAGAGGATGGAATCAGTTGAAGTGGGAATTGAAGAATCAGACAAAAATGAAATGGTAGCACAAACTTTCCAAAAATTAAGAGTTGACAACATTGACATTAGACCCTTGAAGGCTAGAGAAATGGCCTTGAAGAGCAATATGCTAATTTTCCCTCACTTGGAATTAAAGAAAATGTTTATGCTTGATCAAGTGTGGGCTCAGGAAGATCCAATGCTAGTTGCAGAATTTGACTCCAATGAAGGTGTTAGTGGAACAGGGGTTAACCCAAAGATTGAAACCCTGGCCATATGGATCAAACAAAAAAATATGCAGAAGCCAAAATTATTGGATGTAATTCAAGGGATGAAAGGGGTAGCGATGGAAAGGACAATACAAGATACCACCCATTTGGAGGCAGCCACAATTACCATGCATTCGGCCATGTTCACTAGAGCAACTATTAAGGGATTAGAAGATAGATTGAAGGATTATGAAAAGGAAACAAGGTTCCTAAATGATGAATTTAATAAAGTGTTCATGGAGAATGTCAAATTGAAAGAACAATTAAGAGGAGAAGGACCCTCACAAAGCAATGAGACGGTGTTATACAAGCCTCCTATTGCTCCAATGGATATTGTGAAGAAAATTTCTACAAAATAGGTAAAAACTCCAGAGAAGGAAGTGGATGATGTAAATAAGGTCAGCAATCAAACCCAGGATGAAGTGAAAAGATGAATTTGTGAAGTTATGGAAAAGATTCTTGAGCACAGGATAAAATCAGTTATGGATAAACTGGAGAATTTGCATGATAGTTATAAAACACTTTAGCAAGAAATAGATCAAATAAAGACACATATGCTCATGTATAAGATCCTTTGTTCAAAATGTGGTAGCCTATTCACCACACTTTAGCTAAGTTATGTAAAGTTCTACAAAGAAGTCCCGATACACCCACAACATTAAAGCCAATTGAACAAATTGTGAAGATGATTACCTAATGAATTTCAGTATGTACAAGGGTTTGATAAAAATATTGTAACATGAATGGATTTATTCCATACCTGAAAATAGTGGTATATACCTAAAATCATGGGAGATGGTGATCAATTGAAGGACTTGGATAAGTGGAAAACTGAATTTAGTTAGGTTGTTCATAAGTGTGTTACTCATATACATGAGGATGATGATACCAGTCTTCCCAAGCTAAATTAGATCATGGATGGGTCGATTGTTATTGATGTGGGATACCTAAATTTTTTCAATGATACAAAGGCATTACTCGATAGTCAATGGAAAACTCATCTTGCAAACATGCAAAAGATCCAAGAATATAAGTGGCCATCAGATTTTACGGTGTATCAGTGGGAGGAAAAGTATTTAGTTTTAAAATAATAGGACATTGAGGTGAGAGCATTTGGACACTCATCATCGAGAGAAAGACTTTGCTAGATCAATGATCACGGGTCTTCTATGTTGAATAATGGAACCATATGT
The DNA here is from genome assembly GCA_007115665.2 of Sequoiadendron giganteum. Classification (NCBI taxonomy): domain Eukaryota; kingdom Viridiplantae; phylum Streptophyta; class Pinopsida; order Cupressales; family Cupressaceae; genus Sequoiadendron; species Sequoiadendron giganteum. The sequence goes on from CM021108.1 coordinate 90,568,045, forward strand.
CAAAATGTCTTAAGTCTTGTTATTTTCTTAATTATGCTAGTTAAATAGTTATCGGTTTCAGAAGAATAGGACACCAAGGCGATAGAATTTGGGAAATCATCATGGAGAGGAAGACTTTGCTAGATCAATGATCACGGGTCTTCCATGTTGAATAATGGAACCATATGTCAAAATGTCTTAATTCTTCTTATTTCCTTAATTATGCTAATTAAATAGTTGTTAGTAAATGAAGTAGTTATGAAAGGTCATTTATTTTTGTAAAAGACTTGTAGCTTGTTGCTTCCTATATAAATAGGAAACCAAGGCCAAGTTTTAAATTATCATCATCATATATCATTTCCATTTTGAAGACTTTTGTTATTAATATTTATCAATTGAAGAAATATAATGGAGATCTTATTATCAGAGATTCTCCATGACTGTGTTATCATTTTGTATTTTTCTTATGTTTTTCATACTTATTTCTTCTTATATTTGAATGAATATCACTTATTGACCCTCAATATTGTACTTATGTGAATGAATATACTGATACATTAAAGCATTTATTGTGGATTTTGCTAGAGTTGCTATTTTTTTTGAAAATTTGAGCTTATTTTTCCTTGTTACATGTTCAACATAAAAATGGAAACTATTTAAAAATAATAAAGTTAGCAAAGTTGCTTATTTAAATAATTGTGAGTTACGTGCATTAATATTTTATTAATTTTGTGTCTTCACGGACATATGTTGATACAAAATGAATGGAACAAGCATCCAAGTAATCCTATTTTTTCTGCCAACAATTCATACCAAAGATTGAACAATTTAAGGATATTGCAATAGGTAATTAAGGATATGATGATGATAATATATTCTTGTACTTTTATATTCTATGAAACATTCCTTATTTTCTATGAAACAGTGTATATATTCTTGTACTTGTAAATATTCTTTTACTGTTATGTCTATTTTGAATAAAAAATGCTTCACCCCTTTTTGTAAGTGAGTATTTGAATTATTGTTTAAGGAAAAATATTACAATGTCTACATTTTCAGTTTACTAGTTTCAAAGCTTCATTTTCTATGTATATAGAATTGTATGTGCTCTTTATCTTGAATGACATAAAATAGTAATATCATCATAATCGGGGTTTTCAATTTCAGCACCATCATTGTCCACACTTTTCATATCCTATTCACTTTTAAGTACAATCATCAAAATTATATTTGCATTCCTTGGCCTAGTTAATCTTGATTCCTTTCAGCACAACACAATAGGTTCATATTAAATTTCAAGCATTTTCTTTGCTTTTTTTTTATATGTTATTTTCTTAGTGCATCATTATGTAACAACAATTTCACTTTTGAGATATACAGTAAAAATAAATGAAATCACATTTTTGCTTTGTCAAGGGAAATGCATGGTGAACACCCTATGTCTTTCAGATAAGTGTGCAAGCGAAAGAAGACATAACTTATTGAATCTGATTTTCTACTATACAATAATTTTTTTATGTGCTTTTTACTTTTTGCATGTGGATTACCCTCAAAAAGAGATTACTTATCTTTTCTTAAATGAAGCCTTTACATTTTCTATCTATGAAATGAATTTATTGCTTGAAAACAAGTTTGTGAACTTCATACAAATTAAGATTGGTGTAAAAGGTCATCCCCACAAATGTTGTTTGGTCTAGGATTATAATGGAAAAATAAAAAATCTTGTTAGGGGAATAAAATAGGTTTTCAATTGTCCAAGTACAAAATAATATTACCGAATCATTTCAAATTTTAGGCCATAAGAATCATCCTTTTTTAAACATGGAATGCAAATAATTCTAAAAATTTAGAAGTCTTGGTCATTAACATTATTGTCTGCTACAATGTCATCTAGTGTATCATTGTCAATACTCATATGTTCTTTCAAGTATTTAATATTATCATCATCCTCATATTTAACTGCATCATCTTCATCATCATTGATATTTGACTGTAAACCATCTATATTGTTACTAGATATATTTGGATCATCATTTTCTATACCATCCATATTGTTGTCTTCCATAACATCATCTAACTCTGGATTGTTTTCTTCTTGTGCCTAAAAAAACCATCTTTAACATCATCATGGATTTCAATTTCTTCGATTTTATCTATGTTGGAGTGAAAAAAGACACTGAGAGGGGGGGTGAATCAATGTCATAAACTAATTTAACAAATTTTATAGAAACTAAAACAAAACAGATTTATGCTCTCATTTATCAATGATTAACTCATCCATATATTGAATGCAATCACATATAACTGTAATAAGAAGTATGACAGTGAAACATAGCATAACAAAGCATTCACACAATAAATAAGTGGATCCACTAATGAGAAAAATGACACAAGATATGCCGAGTGGAAAACCCTCTTGGGGTAGAAAAACCACTCCTAAACTGTTGCCTTTCTAAGCTTATATTTTAAAAACCACTTTTGACAATGCCTTATAGGCTGATTTTTGAGCACCAACTCAAGGAGCACCAACCCCTCATTTTGAAACACCAATTTCAAGGAGCACCAACCCCTTTTCTATTTATAGAAAATATAATGATATAAAGGATGTCGTTGTTTCTCTCTTTTCTCACAAGTGCCTCTTAATTGACAATACCTACGATCCTCAAAGTTCAAGAATAAACTACCAGAATTCTAGTCATTATCTCATCTTGAGACAGCTTGTTGTTGAACTTATATTTCAGATTTTCAAACTCAAAAACAAAACATGTCTTCTTGTGTAGACAATACAATAGCTATGGTTTTTGCACTAGTTTTCTCAGTCATTTCTCATAGTTCAAAATAGTTATCTTTTTCTTTGTTTTCTCTTACAAATATGTCTTAATTACATTTCAAAAATTAGAACCCAAAAACATATATCTTTTTTTTTAACAACAAAGGTAACTTTTAATGTACCCAACTTCTGTCAAATATTTTTGCGAGGTATTCCAGTGATTTGGAGAATTACTCAACATAGAGGATTGATTCTGATAGAATGGTCAAGGAAAATGTATTTTGAGATAGAAGACTTTGAACCTTGTCCACTCTAGGAGCCCGCAAAGGCAATACTTTTTGAAAAAAGAAACAATAGAATGCATGCACCATAAAAATATCTTTGAATACCACTGCAACAAAATGTAACCAAACCCTTATGTTTGTGCACCCTGTGACCAAGAGAAAATACCATAGAATCCATGAAGAAGAATGACATAATTTTCAAAATGCATGATTATGCACTAACCGAAAAACACAACCCTTCACAACATAACCAAAAATAGAAATGATATTCTATCTAGGTATCAAATTCACTTTAGGTAATCGAAATCTTGTCATCTTTGCATGGAAAACAATCAAGCATTTTTTAATTTTGAAACAAAGTGTAGTAACTTCCTTTTTTCAACTGAAATATTTCTCCAAAAATGTAATGATAATACCTGTTCGAGTTTGTAATGCTACAATTTAAAATACTAGATGAATTTGAAAAAAGAACTGGGTTGGAGAAAACCTTTGAACTTTCTTCCAAACTCGTGCCATCCTTACCAACTTTGTCATAGCTCTCATAGAAGGCAGAGTAACATTTGTCAAATTGAATGCAACAAGAGAGAAAAAGAAAAGTAATGACTGAGAGATAATTTCCATGGTGGCAATGAAGCTAAGGTTCCAAACCCACAAACTTGTGATACACCAAAAACAATGCCCTAATTTCCCTTTGAAAAAGAAATCGATGAATTTTCAAGATATGATAGAGTTTGAAGTCTGATAGGACTGGAGACATAATAATAAATCTCATAATGAATTCTAAATTCTGTGAACGAGCCAATGAAACACATTCCATCAATCTCATTACCTCTAGAAATTATACAAATTGTCAATCAACTTCATCAATGGTAAACTTTAATCGATGTTCAATGATCAAACACGTAAAAAATGCTGACACAATTATGTCTTTAATAATTTTTCATGACCACTTAAAACAAATGTTGATTACCTTAACAATCATTGTTACCAAGAATTCAAAACCATGTCACTTTCATAGGCTTTTAAATAATTAATACCTCATACTTGTTGTCGCCCCTAAGGTCTAATGAAATATCAATTATAGAACCCGATACACATGTGACTTTATTCAAAGTCTTTTGCTATAAGATAAAGCCCGATTATGTGAGGTTCAATTCATTGGCATTTCCATGTTAACCATACAAGCCCTGAAATAAGTATGAATCCCTTTAAAGTCATTTTCAAATATATGTAAGCCAAAATAATGCATCAACTTAGCATTACAAAAATTTCCATGATATTACCATGTTAATACCTTTTCCTAAAAAAGATGTCAATTGATATCAACTTATCATATTCCCATGCAAATATCATTTTTTTTAAGGAAACCCGATAGGGTTTTCTTAATATTAAATGCCAACTCCAATTATGATTCCAAAAACCAAGTTGTCTATAAGCATTACTTATATGAGGCTAAAAATAAAACATAACTATGATGTTGTTCAAAACCTTATCAATGCAATGTAACAACATAAATCTGAACATTCCAATACCATATAAACATGTCAAACTAGAATTGTACCACCTGAACATAGAATCATAATCCTGTAAACAAGATGCCTTGTAATCATCTAAATGTAACCTAAGCGAGTGATAATCATTCACCAAGATGCCAATCTAAAACATAATTTTGACATCAAGGACAAATACCAAAAGAGAAGTTCAAAAAACTCTCCCTTTGTCCTTGATGGCAAAAACTGTGCCATCAAACTGAAGCAAAACCAAGAGCTCATAATTCTTCCCCTTTTTTTCACAAGGACAAAGAGAAAAAATAGTGAAATTCCAAGAATTTGAATAGAAAATAGTTACATATATAGCAATGGAGGAGAAAATAGAAAACCATATGAAGCAACAATAAGTTTCTAAGAAAGCTAACAAGCTCCCCCTAACACCAAGATAGAGAATTAAGAGAGCAGAGATTGAGAGACAACTCCCAATCTAGACCGAAGTCTTTCAAATACCTTTTTAGCCAGAGGCTTAGTGAAGATTTTAGCTACCTGTGCTTGTGTAGGAACATATTGCACATAAACCTCATTAGCCAACACCTTTTCATAAAGAAACTGATATTTAATAGCAATGTGTCTAGTATGAGAGTGCATAACATGATTTTTGCAGATATTAATCGCTCTAGTATTATCACACAGAATAGAAACAGGTTTAGGAACTTCAATACCCATGTCAAATAGAGTTTGTGACATCCAGATTACTTGAGTACAACAAGAGGTGGCAGCAATATATTATGCTTCAGTAGTGGAGATTGAAACAAAAAAAAAAAAAATTGTGTCATGCCACTAATCGATCACCAAGAAAGAAAGAAACACCATTGGTTCTTTTCCTATCATCCAGACAACCAGCCCAAACAAAATCAGTATATGCAATCATTGAAAAATCATTTCTTCTAGGATACCAAATTCCATAATCAAGAGTGCCTTGAATATATTTAAGAATCCTTCTAACATCATTAATATGAGATTCCTTAGGAGATGACTGAAATCTTGCAAACATGCAAACTACCTACATTATTTCAGGTCTAGAGGTCGTTAGATATAACAAGTTGCCTATCATTGACCTACAGTTAGTTGTATTTACAACAAGAGAATCGTCAACCTTTCTAAGTTTGCAGCTGGTAACCATTGCAGTACTAACTGGATGACATTCATCCATTTGAAATTTCTTTAGCATCTCTCTTGCATATTTTGTTTGAGAGAGAAAAATACCAGTTTCAAGTTGAGAGATTTGAAGACCTAAGAAGAAAGTTAATTCTCCTAACATTGACATTTCAAACTCAGATTCCATAATCTAAGAGAATTTTTTACTCAAAGTAGTATTGTTGCAGCCAAATAAAGTATCATCAACATAGATTTCAACAACCAGAATATCAGAACCTTCAATCTTAACATAAAGATTGTTGTTTAGACCTCCTCTAATAAAACCTTTTGAAATCAAATGATTATCTAGCCTAGAGTATCAAGCTCTAGGAGCTTTTTTAGGCCATATAGAGCCTTTTTTAGCTTGTAAAAATAATCAGGCTTGTTTTTGCAAATGAACCCTTCAGGTTGTTCTATATAAACTTCTTCAGAAAAGTAGTTTTGACATCCATTTGATATATAGTAAAGTTCTTGAAAATAGAATAAGCCAAGAATATTCTAATAGATTCAAGTCTAGCTACAAGTGCAAAGGTTTCACCAAAGTCAATACCTTCTTGCTAAGAATATCCTTTGCAGACATACCTAGCCTTGTTGTGAACAACATGGCTATTTTCATCATGTTTGTTTCTAAATATCCATTTCCCCCCTATGAAATTTTTTTCATCTAGTCTTGGGACCAACTCCCAAGTATGATTTTTCTCAATTTGATCAATTTCTTCTTGCATTGCATTAAGCCAACATTCATCGGTTAGAGCTTCATCAAAAAAAATTGACTCAAACTGTGTAATCAAATAGAAAGGAGTAAGCTCAACTATGTGAGCTTTTTCATCAGATTTAATAGTTCTTCTTGTTTGAACTCCTATATATTTATCTCCAATAATCAGATCTTTAGGATGGTTTCTACCAAGATATTTTGAAGGGGTTTTTGTTACACGTTTTTCAGGACTTGTTTCAGCATTTTATAATTTTCTTTAGCTAGTTTAGGACTTGTTGATTCTACTTCGGGCTTTGCTATTTCAAAGCCTTCTGAATTTATTTCAATTTCAAATTCTTCTTCCTCATCATCCTGCATAGGTTTAGCATCTAAAATAATGTTTTCATCAAATTTGACATTGACAAATTCAATAATCATATTCAGCCTATTATTAAAGAATTTATAGGCTTTTCTATGAGTGGAGTATCCTAAAAAGATACCTTCATTAGACTAAGATTGAAATTTTCCTAAATTATCATCATCTCTCTTGATAAAACACTTACAGCCAAATATTCTGAAGTATTTAATTGAGGCAGATTTACCATACCACAGTTTGTATGGGGTGAAATTGGATTTCACTCTGATTTGTACTTTGTTCAAGATGTAAAAAGCTGTATGACTAGCTTATTTCCAGTACATGTTTGGTAGGTTTTCTTCATCCAGCATAGTCCTCCCCATCTCTTTTACTATTACGTTCTTTCTCTAGACAACTCCATTTTGTTGAGGTGTTTTGGTAGTAGCATATTGTTTTTTTATGCCATGTCTTTCATAATAGTCAATGAATTCTTGTGAGGTGAATTCACCACTTTTTCAGATCTCAGACATTTTAATTTTAAATCTAACTCCCTTTCAACCATTTTTCTAAATACTTTAAAACATTCAAAAGCTTTAGATTTATTCTTGAGAAAAGTAACCCATACCATACGAGAGAAATCATCAACAAATAACATGAAATATTTCTCACCATTGATAGATCTATTCCTTGTAGGACCACATAAATCTGTATGAACAAGTTGTAGAGGCCTAGTAGAATAATGTTGTTTAGATTTAAATCTTACCTTTGTTTTCTTGTCTTTGAGACATTCTTTACAAACTGCATTTTCAGGTTTTCTTAAGACAGACAGACCTCTTACATTCTAGTTTTTGTTGATCCTAACCATATTGTCAAATGTAATGTGACATTGTCTCTTGTGCCATAGCCAACTTTCTTCAACTTGACTCATTAAACACATACCTTGATTATTTTCATTACCAAATGTGTCAAGAAGATTGTAAACGTTTCCCTTAGTCCTTCCAACATCAATAGCCTTTCCAAGCTTATTTTTAATCTCACATCCCTGTGAAGTGAACAAAACATGATCTAGCCATTGTCGCATATTTGAATGACACTTAGAAGATCATGCTTTACACCTTCTATGTAGTACACATTGTAGATAGGAGTGTCCTCATTCAGAACAAGTAAACTTATACCTTTGATTTGTGTACCAAAATTATCTCCAAACTTCACATATCCACCTACATAATCTTCAAGATTTGTGAATTTTTCTTTGTCACTAGTCATGTGGTTTGAACAACCACTCTCCAGGACCCATAAGTCCTTTTTATTTGAATGAAAACTTGTTTGAACTAACATAGTTTTCTCTATGTTTTTGACATTTTTAGGTTTCCAAATCTTTTTAGTTTTTTGTTGTTTAAATTGTAGATCAACTTTGTACTGCTTAGCAGAATGACCCATAGTATTGCATTTAAAGCATCTGATTTGTATAGAAAAACCAAGGTGTTTCTTATGACTAAATCTTGGTGTTCTAGGATTCATAAACCTACAAGATCTCGCTTTGTGGCCAAATCTATTGCAGAAAAAATAGTACCCATCAAAGAAAGGGTTGAAATTAAATGATGTTTTGTTATTCCTAAAAGGATGAACATGATTCTTATCAGAATCAAGATGATTAGATTCAGAACATTTTTTTGCAACAACATCATTATGCTTTGCACTATCATTTGAACATTCACCCGTCACGCACCCAATACTTATTTTGTCATTGTTCAAATTTTGCTTACCAAGCATTTCATTCAGTTTTAGAGTACTCTCATACTTCTCAATGGTCTTCCTAAGATCAACAATTTCATGTTCAAGTTTTTGAATTTCTTGATCTTTATGATTTAAACCAATATAAAGACAATCCTCAACTCTCTTGGCTTCTTCAAGGAGACTATTTCTTGAATTGTGAGTTTCTCTTGAGCAAGATCTTGAGCAAGCATTTATTTTATGAGTTTTCCTAGCTCTTTTAATGCACATTTCAATTCACCTTCTAGATCTACTTCACCATCTTCAACATCATTGTTGTTATTGTCTTCTTGCTGAATGATTTCATCCATTAATAGGTTTTCATCTTCTTCATCTAAAGAATCTTCAGATTCAGTGTCAATTTCATTTTGTTGAACAGACTCTTCTTCTTTCTGAAGTTGAACTTTTTTTTAGGTCTATAGGCCTTTTTCTTAGTTAGTTTTTTAGATTTCTCATTGTCACTATTCAGATCACCATAGGGGCACTTTGCAGCAAAGTGGCTTATTTTTACATAGTTCAAACGTTTGAAGGGAAGTTTTCCCTTATATTTTCCAAACCCCTTTTTGAGCTTTCTAGCAAATTGGGATTCTTTAGAATCAAAAAATTCGGATTCAATAGCCTCATCTTTTTCTTTCCTTTTAGTATTAAAGGCAATTTCTTTTGTAGAGAATTTTTTTTATTGATTCTCATTTCATAGGCATTCAGAGTGCCTTGTAGGTTGTCTAAGGTAGGTTGTTCAAAGTGTTTCTTCTCTTCTAGAGTAGAGACCTTAGCTTCAAATTTAGTTGGTAAGGTTCTGAGGACCTTCGTTACAACATCGAATTCTTTTACTTCTTTTCCCAAAACTTTCATAGCATTGACAATTTCATCAACTCAAGAAGCAATCAGCTACTTCTTCATCATCCCTCATTTTTATTTCTTCAAACTGGTGTTTTAGAGTGAGGAATTTTGATTGTTTGACTTTTTCATTTCCTTGATAGATAGTTTCAAGTTTAATCCAGATATCCCTAGCAGATCTAGAGTGCATGACTTTGATAAAGACATCTTTAGTCAATGCACATAGGAGAGCGTGTTTTTCTCTTCCATTAGTTTCATATCTTTTCTTTTCATCAAAATTTGTGGGCAATGTAGTTCGTACAATGTACCCAGTCAACACTATGCTCCACACATCGAGGTCAATAGAAGTTAGACAAGTCTCCATTTTGATTTTCCAAAATACATAATTAGTTCCATCAAATAATGGAGCTCTAGTCATAGATGTGCCTTAATGAGCTTGAGACATTTTGAACAGACTCTAAGGCAAGAATCAATCCTAGGTTGGATAGACCTATCAAAGGACCCTACGCTCTGATACCAATTGTTGGAGTGAAAAAAGACACTGAGAGGGGGGGTGAATCAATGTCATAAACTGATTTAACAAATTTTACAGAAACTGAAATAAAATAGATTTATGCTCTTATTTATCAATGATTAACTCATCCATATATTGAATGCAATCACATATAACTATAATAAGAAGTATGATAGTGAAACATAGCATAACAAAGCATTCACACAATAAATCAGTGGAACCACAAATGAGAACAATGACACAAGATATGCCAAGTGGAAAACCCTCCTCGGACAGAAAAACCACTCCTAAACTACTGTCTTTCTAGGCTTATATTCTAAAAACCACTTTGACAATGCCTTATAGGCTTATTTTTGAGCACCAACCCCTCATTTCAAAACACCAATTTCAAGGAGCACCAACCCATTTTTTCTTTACAGAAAATACAATGATACAGAGGATCTCTCTATTTCTCTCTTTTCTCACAAGTGCCTCTTAACTGACAATACCTACAATCCTCAAAGTTCAAGAATGAACTTCTAGAATTCTAGCCATTATCTCGTCTTGAGACAGCTTGTTGTTGAACTTATATTTCAGATTTTCAATCTCAAAAACATAACATGTCTTCTTGTGTAGACAATACAATAGTTCTGATTTTCTCACTGGTTTTCTCTTTCATTTCTCATAGTTCAAAATAGTTATCTTTTTCTCTATTTTCTCTTACAAATATGTCTTAAATACATTTCAAAAATTACAACCCAAAAAAATATTTTTTTTTCTTTTTAACAATAGAGGTAATTTTTAATGTACCCAACTTCTATTGAATCTTTTTGCCAAGTATTCTAGTGATTTAGAGAAGTAATCAACATAGACGATTTCTTCTGATAGAATGGTTAGGGAAAATTTATTTTGAGAAAGGAGACTCTAAACCCTATCCACTCAAGGAGCCTGCACAGTAAATACTTTCTGAAAAAAGAAACAATATAATGCTTGCACCATAAAATTATCTTTCAATACCACTACAACAAAATGTAACCAAACCCTTATGTTTGTGCACCCAGTGACCAAGAGAAAATACCACATAATCCATGAAGAAGAATGACATCATTTTCAGAATGCATGATTACCCACTAGCCAAAAAACACAACCCTTCACAGCATAACCAAAAATAGAAATGATATTCTATCTGGGTATGAAACTCACTTTAGGTAACTGAAATCTTGTCATCTTTGCATGGAAAACAATCAAGAATTTTTTAATTTTGAAACAAAGAGTAGTTACTACCCTTTTTAAATTGAAATCTTTCTCCAAAACTGGAATTATAATACCTGTTCAAGTTTGTAAAGTTGCAACTAAAAATACCAAATGAATTTGAAAAAAGAACTTGACTTGAGAAAACCTTCAAAATTTCTTCCAAACTCATGCCATCCTTACCAACTTTGTCATAGCTCTCACAGTAGGTAGAGTAACGTTTGTCAGATTGAATGCAACAAGAGAGAAAAATTAGAGTAACGGTTGAGAGATAATTTCCATAGTGGTGATGAAGCTAGGGTTCCAAACCCACAAGCTTGTGATATACCAAAAATAATGCCCTAATTTCCCTTTGCAAAATAAATCGATGAATTTTCATGATATGATAAAGTTTGAAGTTTAAAAGGACTGAAGACATAAGAAGAAATCTCATAATGAATTCTAAATTCCATGAACGATCCAATGCAACACATGCCAGCAATCTCATTACCTCTGGAAAGCATACAAACTGTCGATCAACTTCATCAATGGTAAACTTTAATCGATGTTCAATGATCAAACAAGTAAAAAATGTCGACACAATTATTTCTTTAATAATTTGTCATGACCACTTAAAACAAATGTTGATTACCTTAACAATCATTGTTACCAAGAATTCAAAACTATGTCACTTTCATAGGCTTTTAAATAATTAATACCTCATACCTGTTGTCGGTCCTAAGACCTAATGAAATATCAATTATAAGACCCAATACACATGTGACTTTATTCAAAGTCTTTTGCTATGAGATAAATCTCGATTCCCAACTATGTGAGGTTCAATTCATTGGAATTTCCATGCTAACCACACAAAGCCCATAATAAGTATGACTCCCTTTAAATTCATTTGCAAATATATGTAAGCCAAAATAATGCATCAACTCAACATTACAAAAATTTCCATGATATTGCCATGTTAATACCTTTTCCTAAAAAAGATGCCAATTGATATCAACTTATTATATTCCCATGCAAATATAATTTTTTTAAGGAAATCCGATAGGGTTTTCTTAATATTAAATGCCAATTCCACTTATGATTCCAAAAACCAAGTTGTTTATAAGCATTACCTATATGAGGCTGAAAAGAAAACACAACTATGATGTTGTTCAAAACCTTATCAATGCCATGTAACCACAAAAATCTGAACATGCCAATACCATATAAACATGTCAAACTAGAATTGTACCACCTAAACATAGAATCATAATCCTGTAAGCAAGATTTCTTGTAATCATCTGAATGTAAATTGAGCAACTGATAATCATTCACCAAGATGCCAATCTAAAACATAATTTTGACATCAAGGACAAATACCAAAAGAGAAGTTCAACACTTTAGTCCCTCTCTCTTATTTTTTTGGTCATCATTTTTTTTCTCAGTATCCACTAATGCATCATCAAATACATTCCTTAAACTTGGATCATAATGTATGAAAAATATCCATTTTGGGTCCAAAATATCTTCATAGAAAAATAACTACACATGAACGACATACATATATTAGACATTATATAGTTTGTATGAACATATATACATCAATTGAATAATGGAACATTATTTTATAGACTACCTTTTTTATACAATAATTTCTATTAAACACAATTTTGACAACATATTTTATAAAACATTAGTCCACACTCATTTATTATTCTTTGGTTTTCTACCCTTAAGAACATCCTTAGGGAGGCCTTGTTCTTCCCCCTTCTTTTGCATACGATTGCATTTTAGGAAGGGGTAATCAATCAATAACTCATACCCAATGTTAAGGTCCATAATAGCCTCTACCATTATCAATCTATCAACCTCTCTTTCCATATCTCCATCTTTATCATTAATTACCTCAACAAATTAACAATTCGGTCTTACACTAGGGTCCCTTCCCTTAGTACTATTTATAAATCCTACAATATTTTTGTGTGTGTATGCACATCCATCTATATACATAAGATGACCTCTATTCATTTCTTTTCCACTTTCCAACTGGAAATTATGTGTATACATATTCGAATTTAGACCATATTTTGACATGCTAGGCTTATATTCTGCTAGCCTTCTCCATTCACCACTGTAATATGATGGATCATAATATGGCATTAATCTTCTAGTGGTTTGTTCTGAATTGTTTCTATGTTTGGATCCCACATGTAAATTTTGGACGATAAAGATGCCTAGATTCACTTTATGAATATTGGAGGGTTGAATCATGTAGCTATATCCCAAAAATTAAAACACCTTGTACACTCTAGGTAGTTGTTGATCACTAGGCCAAGCACAATATAGTCGATGATCAAATGTCTCTTTGTAAATTGATCTCAAAATCAGGGGCAAGTCATCATCTCCATCACATTCATTCTCATAGGGTATGTAGTCCACCTTCCCCTTGTCTTTAAGAAAATTATGCATCTACACACCAGTTCTTGTTTTACTACTTGTTTTCATCAATTCCTCAACTTTTGAGCTGGTATATTGACACATATTTTTTTTAGATGTATCATTTGATAAATGATCATTGCCCTCTAGGCTAGAAGTAGATGATCTAGGAAACTTTAAACCAAGAACTTTATCCTACAAGTATCCATTAAAAAAATATTAGTTATTTAAATAAAATAAAACAATGTTTAAATGGAGTATACATGTTATTTATATCAAATTAGAAAATTACTCACCACAATTCCTATTGGATTTGAATCAATTTTAGGAGGCATACTACCAACTGGAAGCTCATCATATATGTAATGTCTTTGTACAATCACTTGTTTGAATTTTTTCTTTCCACAACATACAAAACATCCACAAACAACAATTTTCTCAAAGTATTCATCCCATGTGCTATAGTCTAACCTACCTCTTATTTAGTACAATCATTTGTTGTGTCTGCAATATCCATTGTCATATCCTCTTCAACCCATTGTCACCTACGTTATTTAACATATTTAGGCCCATGTCCATGTACATATCTTGTTCTATTGTTAGTTGAGAGCTTAGGCTCTACATTTTCTCCAATATCCATCTAAAATAATCAACAACATTCATTAATTTATGTCGAGATTGGATAATACATTATATATTTTAATAATACTATGAAAAAAGATGGACGTATCACAAAATGCAATCAATTTTTTTTTCTTAAGTTAAGTCAAAATTTGAGAACCTGATGTCTCGCTTCATTTGTTGTGTCCTCATTTGATATGACACGATCTATTACCATTGCCTCATCTCACCCCTATAATACACAACATAGTAAATAATGTTTATTATACCAATTATATCATTTCAACGAATATGCTATCCAACACAAAACCTCACTTTAGTCATATATTTGACATATTGATATCATGTTTTGGTTATCCTAATTTTCAAAATTTTCCCTTGATCACAGAATCACATTTAATCACCATTCCTGTGTATTTTCAAACAATAAGTTTGACCTTAGAGGCCTCATGGACAAAAAATTGACTTTATCTCCTTTATGTTGTATCATTTTTGAATTCATAAACACCTTCCTCCTTTGGTTGAGGTTGCTTTCTCTTCTTACCACTATTGTATCTGCAGATTATGTTGTCTCGTCCATTTCCACCCACTTTCCTCTCAATGATTTAGTATTTCTACGCTATCCACGTCCTCTCTCTATGGCCTCCTTTGTGAATAAAAATGTCACCACAGAATCTTTAACCGCACTACCACCGAGATAGAAAATTGAACTTGCGAGACTACAGTAAAAACTGCTCTACCACACCGAGTTGATGAAGGAGCCGCAAGATAGTGGTGGTCACCACACTACCACATGCCAATGGTAGAATACTTGTGGGATTGTGGGAGTCACCACAACAATAACACCAAGAATAGAAGGAAGACTCACATGCCACCACAAAAGCTTTCACCGCGCTACTGCAAAGGATGAAGCACCTTGTGGGACCATGGTAAAAACTGCTCTACTGCACCAAGATGATGAAGGAGTTATGGGACAATAGTGGTCACAAAAACAAGGTAGGAGTTGGAATTATTTCCAACACTATGGATCCTGTATTACACAACAATGAAAATAGTCACTATATAGTAAGGATAGGCACACTTGACACGCTTACATCCCAAATAGATTACATTTACAGACAAGAGTCATCATTAAATCTAGCATTAACTAACACCAACTAAAGCATTGACTAATGAATCAAAATCAAAAATTTAAAACTTTCTTGCATGAAGGAAGAAATCAGATGACAAAAAAGGGAAAAATGTCACACAAAGGAAGAGATTAGGGTGCTACCAGCAACTAATGAAAATTTTGATTTAGTTTGTGACACGTCACACGAAGGAAGAGAGCAGGCCACTACAAACAATTGATGAGAATTTTGATTCAGTTTGCGACACGTCGCATGAAAGAAGAGAGCGGGGCACTACCAACAACTGATGAGAAATTTGATCTAGTTTGCAACACCATATATAAGCTTACAATTTTTTTTCTTGGTTGAATTCATGATTTTTTATTCCTCTATGTATCGCATTTTAATTCATGATTGTTTACTAATTCATGGCCTAATTAGTCCAAGCAACCTCTAAATTGTCCCATCATTATAAATTGTAAAACGTTTGAGAAACCAAAAAAAAAATTTACCCTACCCATTTGATATTTGGCTCAAAATATTATAGCATGAAGCAAGGATGCCTTTATATTCTTTCCCTAACATGGCTATCAAGGAAATAATGAATTGCTTAGAAAATTTGGGAATTGGGTCAATCACTACTAAGCAACTGTTGAAAATAAATGCAAAAAGCGCTTGGTTTTGCCCAGCTGCACCATAGTCACCGATGCCATGACAAATTCATGCAAGATTGAATTATGAAAGAGTGTTCATGATAAGGTTGTCAACACTAAACAAACCCAGTGAACATATTTCTTTGGATTATCAACACTAAGAAAACCTAACGAACATATTTTCCCACAAAAAAAAACTTTCATACCACAAACTTGATGAAAAATTTCATACCTAACAATGTGTACTTCATTTGCCTCCACAAATTAGATGAAAATAATTTTCCCTAGGTCACCTCAAAATTTCAAACAATGGAGGGAAGCGAGCATAGTCAGAAAACTCTGGCCATAGTGAGGTAATTCATTATCAATTTGTAGATTTGTAAATGTTTCCATTGTTTCTTTGAATTTTACTTTTTAGTTTTTTATTTCTAAATTTAAAAGAAGAAATATAATTTAAATATATATATAGGGACATGAGACTGACAAAGATAAAGATGAATTGTCTTCCATATTGGGGGTAGAGGTAGTGAAAAAATTGCTTAATGTGGACTGGACAACGCTTGCCAGATACATAGAAAAAAAATCTAGTAATTCCCCTCAAAAATTACAAACAAATCAACTATGTCAAAGGGAATCAGTTGATTCCCCAACCAGTCTTGGATCTTGCAAAAGATCTAGGAGGAAATCAGTGACAATAAACTCTAAGAATGAGGAACAGGGAGCAGAGACTTCCACTCCTAAGACACAAACTTCTTCCACCACGCCATGTTTTTAATCTTGCATTGGTAGCTACAATACGAAGATAAAATATGAGGTGGTTTCAAGAGAAGTCTAAATGATAGATGTTGGGAAAAATTTTGTGAATAGGTTAAAGGAATCATTCCTTCAATGGTTCAAAGACCATCTATATTTTTCATTCTCAATGATACCCATACACCTGAAAAAAATAGTTATCCATGACATGGAGAATGAATTTGGCATAGGTTGGTCTGTAAAGAAGATAAAGCTATGAATGTTTCAAAACTGTAAGATATTTCGATGCAACCAAACAAAGAAGATAAAAAAAAATCCCTCCTAAGATAAGGCAAAAAAAAGTCCAATTGATGTAAGTGTGAAAGTATGGAAAGAGCTTGTAAAATCATATGAGAAATCTGATGCACAGAGGAAGTCTGGTGAGGAGAGTATGCGGGTATTTGAATTTGATCATAAGATTATATAAAATTTATTAAAGGATATTTAAACTTTATTTGTGCATAGTTAAATTGAATTAGTATATATTTCCGGACAAGAATTAGTATATATTTCCGGACAAGGCCTCCAAGGCTTGGCTTGATAAACTTTGTGCCATGCATCACAGTGGCCAGAAAGGTTTACTGGCCTCGATATATACATTTGTAAGTATAATCAATATATTAAATGATATTTTTTTTATTTCCTGGGAAAAAGTAAATGATTGCATATTAATTAGTTTAACTAGTCCATGTGCCATGTTTTGACAAGAGGAGAAATATAGCCGCCATCCAAAGTGATTTGAAAAGAATATGTTACAAAACAAAAAGTGCAACAATTTTGTAATCTGGATGGAGAATGAGGTCTCAATAGTCGAGTTTCAATAGCTTAGTTGGATATTGTTGTGTTAATATGTCAATTTTCATCTCATGTGTTGAGTTGTTTATTGATGCATAGGATGAGTAAATAGAGCTCAAATATTATGATTACAAGATGACCTTTTATGTGCATGAATAAGTAGCAGAAGGATGTAGATGAACTCAATTCATCTAAATTTATACCTCTTGGCAGGAATTCCTCTTGAATCTATAATATCAAGTACCTGAGACTTCCCTGTAGCTTTTACCTTCCATTGCTACCTTTCCTCTTCACTGTTAGAATCATCTCCTTTTTCCTTATCTACATTTTTGTATTTGGCTTCTAATTCATCCCATGTTTTACCTTCCTCCTCTTCAGAATATTCTTCTTCTTCTTTCTCCTCCTCTGACTCCAGAAGAGATCCAACTTCTGAACCTTCCTCATCTAATTCGGATTCCTATTATACATCAGAGGGTTCATATCCTTGATCTAACTCTTCTAAATTATCAGAATCAAAATAACTAGCTTCCATGTTCAAAAATTTCCAACCAACATCTTCAATAAATTTATCTCAATCATCAGTAATAGTCTTCAAAATTGGTTGCCAGTTCAAGTTCATTTTTCTTTCATAATACTTTATATCCATGGAGTTCAGCCATTCCTTGATGCCATCAAATGAAGATTGAGGAATGGCGTACATGGAGAGTACATCCCATCTAAAATATTTGAAAACAATAGCCATATCAAATGCCTTTTTCCCAAGTCCTACTCTCTCAAGGTTAATAATATCAGTCTCACTAATAGCGATTACTAAGAAAGGTAATTCCACCAACTCTACCAAATAGTTTACCATAGGAACAATTAAAGCAGAGGCTTTGAAAGGAACTCCATGAAAAAAAAACTCTCAAAATGTTATATCAAACTCTAGTTCAAAACCTTTTAGATGAGGCTGCTCCCATAGCTCTCTTACTGGCTTGACAAATCCTTGAAACTCTGCATTGATATTATTTTTATTGTCCCTCTCTTGTTTTTCTTCCTCAATTTCATTAGGATCTACATTGACCTTCTTTCCCCTCCTAAATTTTGGACCCCATCCATTACCTCCACATAAAACTAGACATCCTTGGTCTTCTTGGTTCCCATGCCATGTTATGGTTATGCAAATGAAAATGAAGCAAAGTAATCATCTCCTTCTCATCCGGTTGGAAGAATGCATGCTTAATGTTTTGATACATAATATCAGCACTCTCTTCTGCTCTCATGGTTGAATACTGAAATTCATTATGGTGGGCCTCTAGAGTTCTAGTCATCTTTCTTCCTCTTCCACCAAATGTTGGCCTAATCCACACATCTGCCAGCCTAATTGCCTTTTTTTATAAAGCTCAATTTTATCCTAAGTCACTAGTGTAGCTCTCTTTGCCTTTTTAGACTCTTTAATTGCTATAGGAAATTATCGCCTGATGGATTAACAATCTCAATCTCACTAATCATGATTACTAAGAAAGCTAATTCCACAAAATCTGCCAAAACTTTTACCATGGGAACAATAAAATTAGAGGCTTCAAAAGGAACTCCATGAAAACCAAGCTCTCTAAATGGTACATCAAACTCTAGTTCAAAATATTTTAGATGAGGTTTCTCCCATAGCTCTCTTACTCGCTTAACAAATCCTTGAAACTCTGCATTGATTTTATTTTTCCTATCCCTCTCTTGTTGTTCTTCCTCAATTTCATCAAGATCATACATTGACCTTCTTGCCCCTCCTAAATTTTGGACCACATCCATTACCTCCACATAAAAATAGACATCCTTGGTATTCTTGGTTCCCACACCATGATATGGTTATGCAAATGAAAATAAACCAAAGTAATCATCTTTCTTCCTCTTCCATGAAAACCAAGCTCTCTAAATATTATATCAAACTCTAGTTCAAAATTTTTTAGATTAGGTTTCTCCCATAGCTCTCTTACTAGCTTGACAAATCCTTGAAACTCTGCATTGATATTATTTTTATTGTCCCTCTATTTTTGTTCTTCCTCAATTTCATTAGGATCATACATTGACCTTATTTCCCCTCTTAAAGTTTATATCACATTCATTACCTCCACATAAAACTAGACATCCTTGGTCTTCTTGGTTTCCACAACATGATATGGTTATGCAAATTAAAATGAAGAAAAGTAATCATCTCCTTCTCCATTGGTTCGAAGAATGCATTCTTAATGTTTTGATACATAATATCAGCTCCCTCTTCTGCTCTCATGGTTGAATAGCAAAATTCATTATGGTGGGCCTCCAAAGTTCCAATCATCTTTCTTCCTCTTCCACCAAATGTTGGCCTGATCTACACATCTACTAGCATAATTGCCTTTTTTTTTTAACTATGAAGTTTCTCCTAAGTCACCAGTGTACCTCTCTCTAAATTTTTAGACTCTTTCATTGCTACAGAAAATTAGTGACTAATTGATTAGCAATCTCAATCTCACTAATTGTGATTACTAAGAAAGGTGATTCCACCAACTCTACCAAATAATTTACAGTAGGAACAATAAAAGAAGAGGCTTTGGAAGAAACTACATGAAAACCAAGCTCTCTAAACTATACATCAAACTCTAGTTCAAAATATTTTAGATGAGGCTACACCCATAGCTCTCTTACTCGCTTGAAAAATCCTTGAAACTTTGCATTGATTTTATTTATCCTATCCCTCTCTTGTTGTTCTTCCTCAATTTCATCATGATCATACATTGACCTTGTTTCCCCTCCTAAAGTTTAGACCACATCCATTACCTCCACATAAAACTGGACATCCTTGGTCTTCTTTGTTCCCACGCCATGGTATGGTTATGCAAATGAAAATGAAGCAAATTAATCATATTTCTTCCTCTTCCATGAAAACCAAGCTCTCTAAATGCGATATCAAACTCTAGCTCAAAATATTTTAGATGAGGCTGCTCCCATAACTCTCTTACTCACTTGAAAAATCCTTGAAACTCTACATTGATTTTATTTTTCTTGTCCCTTTCTTGTTGTTCTTCCTCAATTTCATTAGGATCATACATTGACCTTCTTGCCCCTCCTAAAGTATGGACCACATCCATTAATTTCCACATAAAACTAGACATCCTTGGTCTTCTTAGTTCCCATTCCATGGTATGGTTATGCAAATGAAAATGAAGCAAATTATTCATATTTCTTCCTCTTCCATGAAAACCAAGCTCTCTAAATGCTATATCAAACTCTAGTTCAAAATATTTTAGATGAGGCTACTACTATATCTCTCTTACAGGCTTGAAAAATCCTTGAAATTTTGCATTGATATTATTTTTATTGTCCCTCTCTTGTTGTTCTTCCTCAATTTCATCAAGATCATACATTGACCTTCTTGCCCCTTCTAAAGTTTAGACCACATCCATTACCTCCACATAAAACTAGACATACTTGGTCTTCTTGGTTCCAACACCAAGTTATGGTTATGCAAATGAAAATGAAGCAAAGTAATCATCTCCTTCTCTACTGGTTGGAAGAATGCATGCTCAATGTTTTGATACATAATATCAGTTCTCTCTTCTATTCTCATGGTTACATATCGAAATTCATTATGGTGGGCCTCCAGAGTTCCAGTCATCTTTCTTCCTCTTCCACCAAATGTTAGCCTAATCCACATGTCTACCAGCCTAATTGCCTTTGTTTTTGAAAGCTGAAGTTTCTCCTCAGTCACCAGTGTAGCTCTCTCTACCTTTTCAGACTCTTTCATTGCTATAGGAAATTATCGCCTAATTGATTAACAATCTCAATCTCACTAATCATGATTAATAAGAAAAGTAATCCCACCAACTCTGCCAAACAGTTTACCGTAGGAACAATAAAAGCAGAGGCTTTGAAAGGAACTCCATGAAAACCAAGCTCTCTAAATGGTTCATCAAACTCTAGTTCAAAATCTTTTAGATGAGCCTACTCCCATAGCTCTCTTACTCTCTTGACAAATCCTTGAAAATCTACATTCGGGTATGTGCAGGATCATGATGGGCCAAAAAGTGGCGATATGTAAGCCATATGATGATCCATGTGGCTGACGACTTTTTTTTTACCCAAAATTGATTAAATGAAAAGGGTTTTTAGAGGAGATTCTCATCTTTCCACCAATATAAATTATTCTTTACTTTGAATTTAATAAATAATTATTATCCATTTTCTATTAGAATTACGAATAAAGTCCTAATTGAAAGGCTGATTGAAAAACATCTATAACTTTCAAATGGTATCACATTTTCTGAATCCAAAACATGTGTCACATTATATTCTTCACATAATATATGATTAAAATATAAAAAATTGAATTTCATGAATTTTTGACCAAGTTAAGGTGGTTAGATAGATGATCTTTTATATTTTTAAAAGGTTGTAATAAAAAAATCATAATTAATTATTTACTTGGAAAAAAATTATAAAAAAATATGCATCACATTGGAACATGAGTCCTCTACTTATATATAAAATATTATAAAAAAATATTATCATTTTATTTTGATTAGGGTGGTCAAACAGACACCTCATTCTTATTTTTACCCTGAAATTTAAATACTACTCCATTGAAATTTCAAATTTTCACCAAATAGATTTTTTTTTTTAAATAAAGGTCTAGTAGTTTAGAAACTAAATTAAATTTTCTACAAATTCTATTTTTATATTTTTTTGAAATAATATAGATAGCTTATTCAAATTTTTACATCAAGTTGTCTAACTCTGATTTTTTGTCCTTTTATTGCCACTTAAGGGCCTGTTTTTTCCATGATGATCTTGCACATACCCATTGATTTTATTTTTCCTATCCCTCTCTTATCGTTCTTCCTCAAGTTTGGACCACATCCATTACCTCCACATAAAACTAGACATCCTTGGTCTTCTTGGTTCCCAAGCCATGGTATGGTTATGCAAATTAAAATGAAGCAAAGTAATCATATTTCTTCCTCTTCCATGAAAACCAAGCTACCTAAATGCTATATCAAACTCTAGTTCAAAATATTTTAGATGAGGGTTCTCCCATTACTCTCTTACTGACTTGAAAAATCCTTGAAAATCTACATTGATTTTATTTTTCTTGTCCCTCTCTTGTTTTTCTTCTTCAATTTTATTAAGATCATACATTGACCTTCTTGCCCCTCCTAAATTTTGGACCACATCCATTACCTCCACATAAAACTAGACATCCTTGATCTTGTTGGTTATCATGCCATGGTATGGTTATGTAAATGAAAATGAAGCAAAGTAATCATCTTTCTTCCTCTTCCATGAAAACCAAGATCTCTAAATGCTATATCAAACTCTAGTTCAAAATCTTCTAGATGAGGCTGCTCCCATAGCTCTCTTACTCGCTTGAAAAATCCTTAAAACTCTGCATTTATTTTATTTTTCTTGTCCCTCTCTTGTTGTTTTTCCTCAATTTCATCAAGATCATACATTGGCCTTCTTTCCCCTCCTAAATTTTAGACCACTTCCATTACCTCCACATAAAATTGGACATCCTTGGTCTTGTTGGTTCCCACGCCATGGTATGGTTATGCAAATTAAATTGAATCAAAGTAATCATCTTTCTTCCTCTTCCATGAAAACCAAGCTCGCTAAATGGTATATCAAAATCTAGTTCAAAATCTTTTAGATGAGGATACTCTCATAGCTCTCTTACTCGCTTGAAAAATCCTTGAAACTCTACATTAATTTTATTTTTTGTGTCCCTCTCTTGCTATTCTTCCTTGATTTCATTAGGATCATACATTGACCTTCTTGCCCCTCCTAAATTTTGGACCACATCCATTACCTCAACATAAAATTGGACATCCTCGGTCTTCTTGGTTCCCACGCCAAGATATGGTTATGCAAATGAAAATGAAGAAAAGTAATCATCTTTATTCCTCGTCCTTCAAAACCAAGCTCTCTAAATGCTATATCAAAATCTAGTTCAAAATATTTTAGATGAGGTTTCTCCCATAGCTCTCTTACTCGCTTGACAAATACTTGAAACTCTACATTGATTTTATTTTTCTTGTCTCTCTCTTGTTGTTCTTCCTTAATTTCATCAGGATCATACATTTACCTTCTTTCCCCTCCTAAAGTTTGGACCACATCCATTACCTCCACATAAAATTGGACATCCTTGATCTTCTTGGTTCCCACGCCATGATATGGTTATGCAAATGAAAATGAAGCAAAGTAGACATCTCCTTCTCCATTGGTTGGAAGAATGCATGCTTAATTTTTTGATACATGATATCAGCTCTCTCTTCTGCTCTCATGGTTGGATAATTAAATTCATTTTGGTGGGCCTCCAGAGTTCCAGTCATCTTTCTTCCTCTTCCACCAAATCTTGGCTTTATCCACACATATGCCAACCTAATTTCCTTTGTTTTTGAAAGCTAGAGTTTCTCTTGAGTCACCAATATAGCTCTCTCTGCCTTTTTAGACTCTTTCATTGCTATAGGAAATTAGTGCCTAATTGATTAACAATTTCAATCTCACTAATAGTGATTACTAAGAAAGTTAATTCCACCAACTCTACCAAATATTTTACCATAGGAACAATAAAATAAAAGGCTTCAAAAGGAACTCCATGAAAACCAAGCTCTCTAAATGGTACATCAAAATCTAGTTCAAAATATTTTAGATGAGGCTACTCCAATAGCTCTCTTACACGATTGACGAATCCTTAAAACTCTACATTGATTTTATTTTTCTTGTCCATCTCTTGTTCTTCTTCCTCAATTTCATGAAGATCATACATTTCCCTTCTTTCCCCTCCTAAAGTTTGGACAACATCCATTACCTCCACAGAAAACTTGACATCCTTGGTCTTCTTGGTTCCCACACCATGGTATGGTTATGCAAATGAAAATGAAGCAAAGTAATCATATTTCTTCCTCTTCCATGAAATCCAAGCTGTCTAAATGCTATATCAAACTCTAGTTTAAAATATTTTAGATGAGGGTTCTCCCATAACTCTCTTACTCGCTTGAAAAATCCTTGAAACTCTACATTGATTTTATTTTCTTGCACCTCTCTTGTTGTTCTTCATCAATTTTATCAGGATCATATATTGACCTTCTTGTCCCTCCTAAATTTTGGACCACATCCATTACCTCCAAATAAAACTGGACATCCTTGATCTTCTATGTTCCCATGCCATGATATGGTTATGCAAATGAAAATGAAGAAAAGTAGTCATCTCCTTCTCCGCTTGCTGGATGAATGCATGCTTAATGTTTTTATACATGATATTAGCTCTCTCTTCTACTCTCATGTTTGAATACCGAAATCCAATATGGTGGGCCTCCATAGTTCCAGTCATCTTTCTTCCTCTTCCACCAAAAGTTGGCCTGATCCACACATCTGCCAGCCTAAGTGTCTTTGTTTTTGAAAGCTGAAGTTTCTCCTAAGTCACCAATGCAGCTCTCTATCTTTTCAAACTCTTTCATTGCTACAGATCATCTCTAGGATTTAATCATTTGTACCACATGGTTGATGTGATTTGAATCCTTGCATCTAAAGGAAATTTCCTTAACATAAATACTCCTAGGGAATTTCAATATTGTCATTGTAGTTGGCATTAAATCTGGTACTTGCAACATTTAAAATTATCCTATATAAGAATTCCCTCCATCTTGTTAATTGGCTTGTAACACTCTTGATGGTGGCTACATTTAATCTGATTCTAATTCCTCTTCTACATCAGAGGGTTTGTATCCTTGATCTGACTCTTCTTAATTGTCAAAATCAAAATCACTAGCTTCCATATTCAAAAATTCCCAACATATTCAATAAATGTATTTGGATCATCAGTAATAGTCTTCAAAACTGGCTACCAGTTCAAGTTCATTCTACTAGAATAATACTTTATAAACATGGAGTTCAGCCATTCCTTGATGCCATCAAGCAAAGACTGAGGAATAACATACATATGGAGTACATCCCACTTGAATTCTTCGAAAAAAATATCCATATCAAATGCCTTTTTCCCAACTCTTACTCTCTCAAGGTTAACAATATCAATCTCACTAATAGCGATTACTAAGAAAGGTAACTCCACCAACTCTACCAAACAGTTTACCATAGGAACAATAAAAGCATAGAATTTGAAAGGAACTCCATCAAAATCAAGCTCTCTAAATGGTATATCAAACTCTCATTCAAAATATTTTAGATGAGGCTACTCCCATAGCTCTCTTATTTTCTTGAAAAATCCTTGAAACTCTGTATTGATTTTATTTTTCTTGTCCCTCTCTTGTTGTTGTTCCTCAATTTCATTAGGATCATACATTGCCCTTCTTGCCCCTCCTAAATTTTGGACCACATACATTACCTCCACATAAAACTGGACATCCTTGGTCTTCTTGGTTCCCATGTTGTGATATGATTATGCAAATGAAAATGAAGCAAAGTAATCATCTCCTTCTCTGTTGGCTAGAAGAATGAATGCTTAATGTTTTGATAAATGATATCAGCTCTCTCTTCTACTCTCATGGTTGAATACCAAAATCTAGTATGGTGGGCCTCTAGAGTTTTAGTCATCTTTCTTCCTCTTCCACCAAATGTTGGTCTGATCCACAAGTCTACCAGCCTAATTATCTTTGTTTTTTAAAGATGAAGTTTCTCCTAACTAACCAGTATTAGTTGTAACTTTTTTGAAATTTTATTATGGTATGCACACTTTGAAATGATGTAATATGATTATGGCTTTCTCTCATATGTTGCAATATTAGATATATAACAGAAAAATAAATTATTGCATGAAATAAATAATAAATTTTCATTCTAAATGTTTTTTTTTTGCAAAACACGGGTCTTCCAGAAGATCAAGATGATCCTCAACATGATATAAATCCACAAAATATTGTTCTATCAGTACAAATCACATGGAAGAGGATTTTGATGACGCAAATACGGAAGACACTAAGGCCAGTGACAATGACGATGACGACAATGATGATGATGATGATGATGATGATGATGATGATGATGATGGTGATGATGATGATGATGATGATGATGATGATGGTGATGCTAATGATGAGACAGTTGGTGGTAGTAACTTGTGACATTCATGATCATATAGACTGCATCATGGATCATTGATGATATATCATTATGATGACTCTTTTCATCGTTACCATCATATGTATCATTTTCATGGCCTATATTACTATATTATTGAGTTGTATCATATTGACATGTATCATTTTCACTATATCATATGGACATGTATCATCTTGACTTGTATCAGTTTGAGTTACATAATTTATGAATTTTATTTGTATCATTTGTACATGTATTATTTTGACATGTTTTTGATGTACTAGAATGTTTGAATTTCATGTGTTGTAGTTATATATGATGATAATCTTATTAGTATTGAATTGTCAATTTATATATATTAAAAGTGGTCGATGATTTTTGGATGGATATTTATTATGTGTGATGATTTTAATTTACTGCTCAGGATAGATGTTGTCAAATTCAATTAAATTATAGATGATGATCATGTTACAATAATAGTTCAGGCAGTGATGAAAGGTAAAATTAATGCTTGGCACCTCTAGAATTTAATTAAAAAATTAGAGAAGTGTTAAGCTATTTTGGCTGGTAATGACATTGAACAATAGATGTACTTTTTTATCTTTACAAGCAATACAAAAATTTCGTGTTACCAACCCAAAAATAATAATTATCTTGTTATTTAATCATATGAGTTAAATAATTAAATGAATTACTCTATAATCATATGAGTTATTTAAGAGACATGATATATTTAACTAATTAAATTGAAATAAAACATATTAAATTAATAAATGGAAGCAAAACAAGAATCATTTTTAGAAGCAAAAAAGGAAGCAACAATGGAAGCCAAAATAGAAGCAATCCTGGAAGCCAAATTGGAAGCAAAACCGGAAGCAAACCTAGAAGAAAAAATTGAAGCAAAATTGGAAGCTAAACCATAAGTAAACCTGGAAGCAAAATCGGAAGCAAAACTAGAAGCCAACTTGGAAGAATAACCAAAAGCAAACATGGAAGAAAAAGGGAAAAAAAATTGAAGCAAAATTGGAGAAAGCAAAAAAACTGGAAGAAAAAGTTGAAGCAAAAATAGAAGCAAAACTAGAAGAAAACTCGAAAGCAAAACCAGAAGCAAAACAAGAAGCAAAATTGGAAGCAAAACCGAAAGCAAAATCAAAAGAAAAAGTGGCAGCAAAATTGGAAGCAAAACCAGAAGCAAAATCATAAGTAAAACTAGAAGCAAAAACGGAAGAAAAATTGGTAGCAAACCTAGAAGCAAAACCAGAAGTAAAACTAGAAGAAAAAATGGGAGTAGACATAGAAGCAAAACCAGAAGCCAAATTGGGCACCAATTTCGGTGCTACTTTCGACATTATATTTAGCACTATTTTAGGTGGTTGAAGAGGAGCTAGTTCCCGGTGCTATTTTTGGGTCCTAACAAGGGCAATGTGATTTCTCAATGCTAACTATGGCCCTAAGTCTGACTCCACGACTAGTGCACAAGTCGGCACCAAATTTGGCACCGAGGAGGCCATGCCTTTTTGCACCGAGTTTAGTGCCAGCCAAATCACCCAATTTGTGGATTGAAATACACTAAAATCCATGCTATTTTAGGTGCTATTTTCTTCTTTTGCTATAGTGATATAAGAAATCAAGGGTTTTAGTTGTTTAGCTTTTTGTCTTTCCTTGAATTTTTGTTCGGTGTTATTACTCTTATTCAAAGAATGAGCCAAATTGTATTAATAGGAATGAAGATTTATGCAATTGTATGCAAGGATTATTAAGTATTTCTAGTTAAGTATATGGTATTAATAATGTAAAGCATCATTCATAGGCATAGTTATCACAGAGATAATGTTGTGATGTATTTTCAATTTCATGATTTAGGTGACTACACCCTAGAATATGGCACTAGTTTGTTAAATCTTGTAGTCTCCTAAGATATTTTATGGAAGCTACAATTTACTTATCTATCTATGTATGTTTGTTTTTTGAGCTCTAATTCTTTACATTTCTCATGTTTAAATCAGACCCTACTAGAAAGGTTAGCCAAATCTTTAGGGTATTTTGTATGTTAATCATATAAAGGAGAATCATCTATTTACAATGTTCTGGGTGCTTTGACACACAATTATCTATAGGCACACTGATCAGATCACCCTCTTGGGTAACTTCATAGATCCCAAAGCGCAAGGGGAAAGGGTTTTAATTCAATCTCATGTTTATTGGCCAAATCTCTCCTTGAATCTGACCATAAGGCCTGACAGCCCTTTAGGATTCAAGTGGATTGCAAATTTGGGAACCAACAACTACATTGAAGGAGAGAGCTTCATATATGGGACACGACCAACACTCTCCTTGGATTCTACACATTACATCTTCCTCCAAGAAGATTTCCACATTATATATTTTTTAAGAGATGAAAGGGGCATGTGCTCACATTGAAGGGCTCCAAGCATGTGTTTCCAACATTATAAAAAAAAATTGAAAAAGTTTTTTTCTTGCCATCATTTTTTTGCATTGTAATTGATCATATTTTCAGTCTTGTGATTGAAAATAAAAATTGTAATACTCTATTTCTAAGATGTAACTAGAACACCTTTCTTTTATTAATAAAGTTCACTGATTTTTTCTTCTCAATGGTTGTTTTATTGTGTGCAATTGATGATTGTTGTGTATTTATGTGTTTTATGTTTAAATCCTCAAATATTAGTCAATTAAAATGACTAAATATACTACTAATTGATGTTAATTAATAGTTAAATTGACTAAATATAATACCAATTGACAAAAACTAGTGAACAATGAAAAAATATGACTAAATATATGACCTGTGAAATAAAAATGACTAAATACACTACCAATGGATATAAATTGGTGAATACAAATGACTAAATAAGTGACTAGATTACAAAAATCAATGACTAAATATATAAAAAGAAACAAATGACTAAATAAGTGACCAAATTACAACAATCAATGACTAAATATACTACCAAATCAATCAATCAAAACAACCAATAAATGACTAAAAAAGGTTTAGTCATCAATC
Source organism: Sequoiadendron giganteum (assembly GCA_007115665.2). Classification (NCBI taxonomy): domain Eukaryota; kingdom Viridiplantae; phylum Streptophyta; class Pinopsida; order Cupressales; family Cupressaceae; genus Sequoiadendron; species Sequoiadendron giganteum. Next base: position 90,597,644 of record CM021108.1, read on the forward strand.
TGGTCTTGTTATATATAACTGGCAATAAACTACTAATGGTCACATGACCAAGTTCAGTCATTTATAAGCAGTTTTTAGTAGTTTATTTTAGTAGTTTATTGTTGTTTATGTACTAGTGATAATTGTGTTACGGAGGAGGTGAGAAACCACGTGCATAAAAACCTCCCCTTAAATCATGTTTCTCAAAAAATGAATCTCAACTATTAAAAATAAATAATTTTACTAATTAAAAATGAATAAATATCACTTTGAATTATAGACAAATTATCAAAATCACTTTATAAGAAGCCAATGTTTTTGAAAATTTTGGATGGCACTACATAGGGGAGACCAAGGTTATTGTGGCTTGCTGCTAGCACGATAGGGCTTGCATGCCCTCATTGCAACTAGATATGGCCATCCTTCTACTTGTGATGAGTGTTGCTTTATATGGTGTGTGTGGGGTGGGGTTTGGGGTCAATTTTCTATAGGGGTTTGTTTCTTCTTCTCTTTGGTCCTGGCATGTGGTGGAGAGGGTGTTGAGTGGTCTTAAGGTTGTTTCTTTTTTGTTTGGTCGTTGACAAGAGTGGGTGTTTTCTATGTGGTGTTTTATCCTACTTGGATTTTATGTTGCATATGGCATCATCTATGGGTGTGAGGGTTTTGAATAATATGACTTCTGCTAAAATGGCTTCGGTTGTGGATCTATCCCATTAGGATTGGACAAAGTGGTTAATGTTTTAAGAAAAACCTTAAGTGAGGGGGGTTCTTCTCAGAATGGAGGTCCCTAGATTTCAAAATTGAATGGTTGTCTAGAGAGGAATGCTTCTTGACCAATTTTAGTTATCCAGCCAAACTTGTTAGCTGAAGATGTTAATTATTTAAGTAGCCATTCTTTGATTTACAAATTTATGGGTATGCAGGTTTCCCTTTTGTTTTTGGAGTTGTGGGCACATATGAATTGGAATCCAAAAGGGGATATGAAGGTTATGCACGAAACAAATAATTATTTCATAGTGGTTTTTTCATGTTTGGCAGATCGAGACAATGCCTTTGAAGGAGGCCTCTATTTCTACAACTAGGGTGGTTTGTTTATTAAACCCTGGAATACAAGGTTCAATCCAACTAAGGAGCTACCATCAAAGATGCATGTGTGGGTGAGGATCCCTTTTCTTCCCTAGGAGTTTAGAAGGAATTATGTCATGCATATGATTGCTATTATCCTAGGAAAATTAGTGGGACCATCGTAGTTAACAATGGACAAAAAGGTAATTTCATGTGGTTGCATTTGTGTAGGAATTGATTTAAATAACCCATTACCAGATTCATTAGATATTCAAGTTCGGTTTACTTCTTGGATTCAACAACTAGATTATGAAGTGCTACCCTTTTTTTGTCGGATTTGTCATGAGTATGGGAATTTGTAGAGAAAAATACAAAAACTTAACTCTTCTAGTAGGCTTATTGGTACTTCATATAACTTAAGGCCATCTCACCCATCTCCTCCAAAGGATAAAGGGAAGGCTCCTATGTCTAGGAGATAAACCGATATGGATGCTTTTACCCCAGTTAAACACCGTAACAAGTGTAGAGGTTTGAAGAGAACTTTAAAGGATAGACAAACAGATGTTTCTTTCAACCATTTTGAGGCTTTGGAGGATCTAGATTAGTAGTTGGGGTTTTTGGATAGGTTTTGATGGAGTTTTCTAAGGTCTGGATAAATTTTGACTCAATCCCATTCATGGAATGGCCTTTTTCTTATGATTTTTAACTGTTTGGTCACCTAGGGTTATAGGTTTGAAATCTTGGTTCAAATTTGCTTCATGCCTTAAACCCTTATCTTATATTTATGCATTGACTTTTTATATCAGGTTGTCAATTATTTTAATAACCACTTGATCCATTCCATCCATCATTGTTATTGGCCCCTTAGCCTAGGCCTGTTAGTTACTTTTATTATCAATCTATTCTTCCTATGGTCGGGCTTGGTATTTTCAAATTGTGTCTTGATCATTTTAATAAAGCAGATGTCATTCATTGACCTAGTTAGGTTACCCCTTTAGTAACCAATTTTAATTGCATGTGCAAATAGGGGGATTCATTGAATTCAAAGGTTAAATCTTGATCGTGAGTGCACACCGTGCAAGATTGAGATGACTCATCTCTAGAGGGTTTTCTGACTTGTGCGCTTGTGACATGTTTCCCTCATAAAACGTTGGGCCTAACTCCCATTGCAAGCTCTCGATTTACCTAAGTTGAGGAATCAACGGTGGAGATGCAATGATATGATTAAATCTGAGACATTGAGCACACACCGTGCATGCCTTAAAATCATATTTCAAAGTCTATTGTGCAGTGTGTGCGACTGTGACATGTGTATTTCCCTACTCGCAGAAAAATGATCATGGGACACTCCAACCAATGACTTGGCATCCGATTGGTGAACTCTTCATCAGTCGATGGGACAATGAATGATGGTGACGTGTTTTCAATTTTTTTTGGCTTGATATGGATCGTCTGATGTTTCACATCAGGATCAAATCTACGTACATGATTTAAAATCAGATTTTCAAATTTTGGAGCTGTTTCCTTTCGCATGAGCGAATAGTACTTGCAATAAATATACCCAGAGCCATTTAACCAAGACATAAGTGCATTTAAATCTATTTTTTTCCACACACTTGAATATTGCAAGAAATCCATAGGTACCCTAGACATCAAAAAACATCTAGCATATTTTTTCATGACTATAATTAAAATTTCCTACTAGGAAGAATTTCCTAAGTAAAGCAAGCACTTTCCCTATGTTGTATTTCTTAACAAAGCTGAATTATGCCATAAATCTATAGTTAGAATCTATTTGTGTGTTTTAATTGCTTTATTAGGGTATGGGTATGCATTGGTAGGTGGTAGGCTTGGTTAAATTTCATAGAATTGAATCCCATACATGGTTCCTTAATATCTGAATAGAAGTGCTAGGTTTTTCATGTCTTTTTGATTGGTCCTCAATTGTTTGGTATTTATTTTAACACATGGCACCCAAAACCTAAGCATATAGCTCAAGAACCCCAAGTAGGTTTCTCTCCCAGGATGTAATCAACCAATTAAAACCCTCCACAATCAAGAGGATAGAGGGAGTTGTTTTGTTTCGTGGTTATCATATTCAATAAGGGTTGAATGACAAAATGTGTGGTATTAGGGATGCAAATTTATCAATTCCTAGTTGGCGAATTTTTTAGAATTGGCTTAGAAATAGGAACTTGGGTGTCCTTGTTTGCAACCATGGAGGCTAGACTTGGGAAAGTTGGTGGTACCAAATGTATACATGGATAGTGATTTATTAAAGGATATTTCCTCAAGGTATGACCCTGTTTCGAGAATAGTTAGGTCCACTGTAGGAAAAGAACTAGTTCAAGGAGGATATTGTAAATATTTTCAACTTTCATGAGTAGTATGTGAACATGATCCCAATTGACCTCAAAAAATTTAGGGAATAATATAAGAATACAAAGGTTCCTTTTGGAGCAACAATTCTACCTTGTCATACCGCCTCCACTAGAAAGGGAAAGAATAGAAGGAAAATCGAGATTGGTGAAGATGAGAAGGAGCCTTTTCCCATGAGGTACTTTGCTAATTACTTCAAGAAGATGGTGTATTCCCTCTGTCGAATTCTCAACATGCATGAACCATCCACCATGCCTACAAACCTCATGTATATGGCTTCACATCTCTGGTATTTAGCTTACAATGTGGTTTATGACTATGTCACCTATTTGTTAGAAATAATGCACCAAGGTCTAAGTACACTTAAGGAGGGCAAGGAACCGATGAGTTTTTGGTGTTACTCCTTATTGATGCATATGTTCCTTTTCAGAGGGTGGAAAGTTTTTCTCAAAGATATGCAATTGAAGAAAACAAAGGGTGGCATTGATCTACCTTTCCAAAGTTGGACATAGATTCTGAACAAAGATGATTAAAAGTTTGATTATGTGGTGTTCAACAATGTCTTTTCCTCAAAGCTGAGAGGATTTTTAGTTTTTAACCCTCCTATGATTACAAAGGAAATCCATGATTTCTCGAGGCCTATGGAGAGGAGGCCTGATTTTAAATTAATTCATAACTAGGGTTATATAATTGATTACCCTCAAACTACTATTTTTCAAGATATATGGTACTCTTGTGACTCCCTCTGTTCTTCCAAGGGATTTTCCTTTGATAAAATGTTTTATTCAAATCATGAGACAGTTGAGGGCCTCACAGACATCACATCTACTACACTCTCAAAAGAAAAGTTCATTCTTCACTGAATGGATAGTATTTGTTGATTTTTAATGGTTAAGGGTGCTTCAAAGGATTTTAGAAAGTTTCTAGCACCTTATCAGTTACAAATAATAAGCCCAAGAAATTATGATCCAGAGGGTTTCATTGTTGGTCTGAAGACAACAAGTAGGGGTGGTCAATTCATACACAATTTCCATTATCTTGAGGATGTCATCAGAAATGTCATGGATTTCCCTAAATAGGAGCAGAGAAAAGAAAAATATTTGGCTTTCAATAAGATGATGGAGCAAGCTACCAAGAGAGATCCTAACTATGACCCCATGCCAAATGTTAAAAGTGAATTCAATAGAGTTTTGTATGTCATCCAAAATTTTGAAGACATAGTAAGTGTCTTAAGAGTTGGGTGTGTATTGATAGAAAAAGGAAAGTCAGTGGTGGTAGAACAAAACCCAGCGGTGGTGCTTGAGGAGAGACCTTCTTATCAGTCTGAACCAAAATTAAGAATCTATTCTAGGAGGAAGGAAAAGAAAAGGAAACTGCAGAAAAATCCTTGCCTTACTATATCAGAGAAGCCAAGGGTGGTTTCCACTTGCAACCCAATACCATCACCTCCTAGGAAATCCTCTCCAATCATTTTTTATATTGATTCACCTCCTAGGGAACCCCTCCCATTAGAACAACCCCCAACAAAGAAGCAGAAGGTTGAGGTGTGTAAGGTTGTTGACTACTCTGATTTTGATGAGGATGATATTTTGGTGACCCCTGAATATATGAAACAAGCTATTCTTTCTCCCCCAAGAGAGGTGGCATCAAGTTCTAGAATAGGTGACCATAGGCTGAGCAAAACAAACTTGAGTGGCCTAAACAATGATGATGATCTGAGACTAGAAGCTTGCAAGGAATTTACGGAGGATGATTCTTTCATCAAAACTAAGGCTTTTAAGAACCTTTTGTGGAGAGCAAGTGTCCAAGAGTGTACTAAGAGGGTGGCCAAAGAGACAAGTTTGTACGTTGATCTCCAAGAAGAGGCTATACAAGCCAATGTGAGAAGTGAGATGAATAATAAATTTTAGAATATCAACCCAAATGAAGCTCGAGAATTAGTGCAAAGGAGTGGTGTTTTGTTACTACTTGAGTCAAACATAGATAATAATGTTGTTTTGGACACAATAAGTAGGGTTGAAATGCCTTTATTCCAAACTAAGGAAGAAGCTAGATTGACACTTCAAGGCTCTTCTTTTAGTGAAGAATGGGATGCTTTGACTATCTGGTCACTATCCCTTGGATCTAAAAAGCCAGTAGTAGCAGAACTGGAAAATTTTAAAGGACAATTGACTGTAATTAGATTTTTTGACACCCCTGCATTGGAGGCATCTGATATGGTCGTCAATATGACTAGGTTCACCAAGGCGATAGTGGAAAGCCTCACCAAAGAGAGAGATACAGGATAATGAATTGATCGGTGAGTATAAATTGAGTCAGCAAAGGGTTGTTGAGTTTTAAACATAAGTGACATTATTAAGACAACATATGGAGACTCTTGAGTCTCAAAGGCTTGATAATATAGTTCATGCAAGACCCACATCGCTCATGACTCATTCCTCTCCTCCCCATCCTGAGGAACCCTACTTAATAATTTCTTAAAATATGGTCCAAGAACCTTTAGTAGTTGAAGAACCAGGTGTGTCAAGAGTGGCACAATCAATTGAACCTACTAGGGAGGAACTAATGCTCTAGATCAGTGAATATAAGGAATTGCTTACACATGCTCAAAATTTTGTGTATTAAACTAACTCTGAAATCATTCACACAGTGTTGAAGAATATTTATAAGATAATCCAAGGTACATTGAATAGTATTCATTCAAGTTGTGCTTCAATTATTCAAGCAATCAAATTATCTGAAAGGGGCAGATAATTAGTTTCTCTATTGTTGGATAAATGGATCCCAAGGGTTGAAAATCTGAAGCTTATGGTAGTTGGGACAAGGCACAAGGAGGATATGTATCCAAGTGTTATCCCAACCTATAGATTTATTGGTGAGATTAGAGAGCAAAGTTTTCAAGGTTTTGTTGCTCCTATGGATGCCAAAATAAAATAATTGAAAGCCAAATTTGATGAGGCAGATACCTCATTGCTACTTGACATTCAAGATGCCCATGATGGGATTAAACCTCTACAGTCATGGAGAGATCAAATTGAGGTAGTTATTGCTTCTCAAGCATCATATATTTGTAAAAGAATAGGCATTGATATATTGAAAAACACTCTTGAGAAGTTGTCTTTCATCATTGGTTTCTTCCAAGATTTGGACAAAGAGGCTACTTCTATAATGATAAAGTATTTCCCTTATAGGAAGAAGATGGATCAAATTATCAGGTTTGGTTGGCCTTTAGATGCAGAATATGAATCATGGAAAAGGATTTTCATCAGTGATTTGGAGCTATGAACATAATAGGACAATGCATATACTTGGTCAAGTATAGTACAGGTTTGACCTTAGAAATTACATTGTATAAAAATATGCTTTTTCCTCACCTCAAATGAATGTTGACTAGTGTTGACATGGATTAATGTTGATTTTGATTAGGATGGTGACTCCTTTTCTCTCCTACGAATTGCTCATGAAGAAAAAATAGGTTATAATAGTATGAGGGTTATCATCATTTCTTAGGATGCCTTTTGAAAGATGGCTATATTTTCTGCTACGAATATTTTAGTTTCACATGTTTCCCTTCATTTGTAAATGTAATTGTAAAAGGAATATGTTCTAGCAGTCCAATTAAATGCGGACATGTGTACATATTGGCCTGAAGCTTGTTTTTCTCCCTTGTTATTATAAAATTGAATTCACATCCATATGTGAGTGTCTTTTGTTGAATTTTAGACAAGAGGAGTGCAAATAAGAAAACAAAGAGATATCGTGTTTTCAGTAGGGTCTTAGGTTCTGAGGTAGAAAAGTTAACCTTGTCAATTGCATGGTTCTTAGGCATCTCAGGAGAAAATATGAAAATATTTTAACTCCTTCATCTCTCCATTGCTACATTTTATGTGGATAATCACTGAAAATATGGTCAAGAATCACTTTATTAGTTTTCATTGTTTTCTTGCAATGAACTATGTTTTGATTATGGCTCCAGTTTAATGAACTAGTTAGAATGCTTTAATTAGAGCTTAGGTTTACGTAATTGTTGAGTGGATTATATAAGTATTCAGTGGTTTTTATTGTTAATATGTGATTTGAAATGTTGTTCACTAAGATCTTGGATGTCTAAAATTAAATTTAGCTTACAATTCAATTTACTTTGTGAAGACTACGCACCTTGAGATAAGGAACTAATCTTAATGTCTAGAATGCATTTCTTATTGATCTGGTTTTTTATTTGAGAACATCTTTTATAAATACATCCTAATTGATTCATTTGTATTCCACTTTATTGTGTTCTTGGCTTGTGGTATTTGGTCCTTTACAGGATTTTCCCATTTCTTGAAGGATTTCATTCTTAAGCTATTGATGAGAATACATATACTTAGATAGACAATGTATGAGGACAATCTAATAAGAAAGTTGTAAGAGATACATTTTGGGATCACCTTCCGAGTTTTTGTAGAGCCTGAAGTGCAGGAGAGGAAGCATCGAGGATTCATCTCATTCTTTGGCCAACTGTCTCGCAAGTATTTGAGAATTGAGTGTGGCAAACTCATAGGTATTTGGTGGGATATTATTGGTTCTTAAAAAATCACCAACAAAATGGTGACTCTACTAGAGTGCTTATGCATTGATTAAAAAATTGTTCACCTATGTGCCTTGTCAAAATTCACCATGATATGTGGTGATATTGGTTATAGAGCTGATCTAGGTAAAGTCTTGTAAACTTTTTCCCAAATATTTTTCGTGGTTTTTATTTTAAATTTGTGTTGAAAAACATTATTTTTTTCACATGTTAAAAGGATTGCATTAGAAAGTTTGACCCAGAGTACATTGCATTTGTTAAAGTCTATATATGTTAGTAGAACCTCATGCAAATTGCATGAATCATAATAGAATTGATATAAACTTCTCCCAATTAGTTTGGGTGGTGACTCTTACATATCTATACCAGTGCGTGCCAATATTTGAAGACATTAAAGAATTGAAAAGGGAGCATGAGGGAAGATCCAAGAAGGTGATGCAAGTATAGAAAATTTACAAAAAAATGTGAGGAACATGAAGCCAGATAAAGAACTCTTAATAGAAGTTGCAGTGTGAGCTTGCTAAAGATAAGCGACCACACTGGGTAAAGAAATTTTTTGAATCGGGTAAGTCTATTGAATCCTCACCCATTGAAGTGTCTCCTACTTTTAACAATGAAATAAAAAATAGAAATTCTCAAGGAGAGTCACGTGGGACCCCAATTCCTGGTGAGGATTAGCGAAGTTTTCATGTCAAACAAGTGTTCGATAGTAAATTAGATATGTCATGAGAGGAAGCTAGGTTGGTATTCTGGAACACAAATAAGTAGTTCCCAGAACCACCTACCCTTGGGGTTGGGTTTGTCTTCCATGGGGGAAATTTTAATCCTAGGGGAGAGCTCCTTGGTACTGGTGTATTGTTTCCTCCAGAAGAAAACTAGGTTGACCAAGCCTATCATACTCATGATCTAGATGAGTTTGATTTTTCAAAAAAAGGAGGAGGATATAGACAAGGATATGCAAGCCTTGGAGGATGAAGAAAATTTCCTTGCTACGCAAGAAGAGAAGAATAGACTAAAATATTTGAGGGGGAAGGTTGATAGGGTTAGAGCCAAGCAGCTTGAAAGAGATACGAGGAGATAGAAATTTGAGAAATTGAGAGAAGATATTGCTAGGTGTAAGGTTGCTAAAGAGGACACTACTAAGGCAGCAATCCAAATCAACCAGGAGATTCCCAAAGCAATGATTGAAGTTGGGATTTCTTCTGTCAACACATCTGCCACAATTATTGCCATTGCCAAGACCCTTGATCCTCTAGCCCTTGCAAAGAAGACATCCTATGTAGACCATGGGAAGAAGCCCATAGATCAAAGTAAGAAAAAATCCTTTACTCATAACACTAGCACAAATATCCACACTTCATCTGCTAAGATTCCTGCCAGTAATCCTTAGATTGACCCTATTTCATCTTTTGTGCTTTCAAATCCTAAGCTATTAAAATTGTAGCTATAAAATGAGAAGCTGCAGGAAGACCTAAAGAAAGTTGAGATGGAGGTTGCTAATGCAGAAATGATGAGAAAGATTGCTTTCCTCATAATGTCGATCCCTACACTCGAGCCTTCAAGCTCTGTACATAACAAAGTTGAATCCCAAGAGAATAATTCAGATGGGCATACACTTGGCAGAGGTGGGGGTGGAGGTCAATTTGGACGAGGTGGATGAGGAAAAGAAGGCATATCTTACTTTGAGGATGATGAAGAGAACAAGAAGAAAAATAACAATAGTGAAGGGAATGGGAAAGGTAAGACAAAAAGTAAATCTGATAACAACAGGGGTGAAGAACATAATGATCTCCGTAGGGATAGAGATTTCAGAACAAAACCTCAGATGGATAGGTATAGGAAGCTATGCTTTTCTAATAACCCAGGGTACCTGAATCTTGTCTCTAACAATGCTAGGAAGCATCTCCCTAAGTTCACAGGTAACAATGCCTTCAATGGTGAGAATCACCTAAAAGTTTTCAAAAATTTTTTAGAAGACTTTGAGTTATGGGATGATGATGTTTCCATGAATTATTTCATGCAATCATTGATAGAAGATGCTCAGGATTAGTACAAAGGATTACCTAATTCAAGTATTGATTCTAAGAAGGTGTTCTATAGGATTTTTAGAGAGCAATATGGGAATCAAACTAGTTTTAGGTTCAGACTAAATGATTTCAACAACATTACTAAAGGTCAAAATGAGATGGCGACCAAGTTCAATGTGAGGTTTCAGAAGGCCATCCTCAAAGTTCCTTCTTATCTCTAGCCTAATGAGAATGCTTGCCTGGTAGTATACTGCAATGCTTATGACTCCAAGATGTGTTATCTGCTAAGAGACAAGAATCGTTAGTTTCTAAGAGAGGCTTACAAAATGGCCATCAACATTGAAAATAACAGAAGAGCATTAGGAAAAGTAGGATGTAGAGATGATTCAAGGGTGTCAAAAGGTCTTAAAGTTTAGAATAAATAAAATAGTAAAAAATCAACCTCTGATGAGAAGATAGATCAAGTCCTTAGTTTGTTGCAAAAGGAAAAAAAATGATAAGGCTCAATTCCAAAGAAATGACAAGCCCCTGAGGCTGTGGGATTATTCCTATCATACTAATTGGCACAATGGAAAGCTTGTCAACAACAATCAGAAAACTACTCAAGATACATGCTAGAACCAGAATTTTATATGAACATCTTAAGGCCTTTTTCCCATTTAAACTCATTCATTTGATATATTTTCCATTAAAAACTCATTTTTTCCACTCATATATAGCTTATACCCTTTACCATTGCCTTAATGTTCAATTTTACATCACCTACCACTTTACCATGGCCTCCCACAATGGGCTCGTGGTATGGTGGTAACGGTTAGGAGGTAGACCGCAGTGAGTGCAATGGATAGAGATGTAATGGGTGACGGTTAAAGAAGGGCATTAAATGGTCACCGTGTTACCATTGATGGTCAAGTTAGAGACCGTGGTAGAGCAGTGGAGGGAAGGATAGATTGTGATGGTCAGACCATGATACCACCACCGGTTCACTAGGTGGCCGTGGTAGTGCGGTAACAGTTAGCATATGGCAAAGGGTGACGGAAGAAGCGAGGCGACAGTCTGCAGAGTGGTTAATATCATGGTACCGTTGGCAGTTAAGCCAATGGCCACGATAGTGCAATAATAGTTAGTAGATGGTGAAGGGTGATGGAAGCAGCAAGGCAATAGTCTGCAGAGCAGTTAATACTGCGGTACCGTTGGCAATCAGGCCAGTGGCCGCAATAGTGTGGTAAAAGGTTAGCTAACATCAGATGTGGAAGTGAGGGTAACAGTGAATGTTTAGAACCTCCATATGGCCAGTGATAAAAGTTGAGCCCATGGTAAAGCAGTAAGTGTAATAAAGCCATGGGTAAGTAAAGATAATGAGGGATAATGTAAAAAGGAAAAATCAAAGACAAAACTATAGTTTGAAATATTTAATTTTCCGAAAGGCAATTCAATTAAATATTTTAAATTTGGTTAAAGAATGCAAGTGGCTGTAACAGAAAATGAAGGGTCACAAACCTTGGTATTTACTGTATAAATATTTCTTGAAATTAGTTTGTAATGGGTTCAGTTCGAGGGCAGTGGGAGATTATTCTCATAAGTGAAACTAGGAATAAAATAATGTAAAAAACTTTTTGGAAATAGTGCAATGGAGATGATTTCTTGACTGAATTGCTTTCTAATTTTCTTTGTTGTGATTTCATAGCTGTTAATTTCTATTTAGTTCTCTCTAATTTGGAATCTTTCTATCATTTGAGTTTGAATTTCAAGTATATTTTAATTCTTCAATGTGCATTTCTTCACTTTGTGTGATTTCGTTTATGGGTGTCTGCAAGTCAAAGTTAAATTCCTTTAAGTGAGTCACAATGTTTGTGAGATTTATTTTGGATTGTTGAAGGAGAGCTAAGTAAGAAAATATTTCAACACATTTATGCTAGTCATAAATTGATGAAGAGACATGTGAGTCATTAGAGCTTCATCCCTTAGAGTGTCTAACAACTTGAATTGTGTCAGAGAGGAATGTGTATATGCAATTAGTAAAATTTTTTGACTTTGTTTCCCAATAGAAAGAAGGCACTGATCTACCATATCCCAGGGTGTAGAATTTATTATAAATAAAATAATCAAAACCTTTCATTTGTGTAATAGGTGTAGTTGTAGTCATTTTTTCTATCCATTCCCAGTTGCCATTGTGGGTAGACTATTTAGCAGGAAGTTATTTTAAATCTACATGTTTCACATAGGTTCACCCACCTAGGTCTAGCAAAACCTAAAGAGTAGAAGTTTTAATGGTATAATTGGCCTTGTATTTTGTCCAAGAATGTTGTAAGGGCCTGGAAAACTCTTATGGTTAAAACCTGGTAGTATACTACAATGCTAATGACTCCAAGATGTGTTATTTTCTAAGAGACAAGAATCCTTAGTTTCTAAGAGAGGCTTACAAAATGGCGATCAACATTGAAAATAATAGAAGACCGTTAGGAAAAGTAGGATGTAGAGATGATTCAAGGATGTCAAAAGGTCTTAAAGTTCAGAATAAGAAAACTAGTAAAAACTAAACCCCTGATGAGAAGATAGATCAGGTCCTTCGTTTGTTGCAAAAGGAAAAAAAATGATAAGCCTCAATTCCAAAGAAATGGCAGGCCCCTAAGGCTATGGGATTATCCCTATCATACTAATTGGCACAATGGAAAGCCTATCAACAACAATCAGAAAACTGCTCAAGGTATACCTGATCCTCTATAGAGAAATTCCACAAATGTTGTTGAAGATTTTTTATGGTGTGAAGTATGCCAGATTCCTCACTCATCGCAATAGTGTGTTGTTGCAAGACTCATGGAAGAAACTCAAGATGACCAAGGGGAATTGGATTCTCCTCAGGTCCATGATCAAATGGCAATTTTTTTTATGATTAAATCAGACTTTGACTATGGTGAGTATTCCTCAGGTGATGATTTTGATCTGAGTGATGTGGATGTGCTGAGGCAGGAGGCTAGTATGCATCATTAGCAAGTTTTCTCATATGAAGATGGAGATAATAATTGCACTCTGTATACTCTAGAAACTAAAAATATTACCTCGTAAAGACCTTCAAATGAGGAGATTGAAAGATACATAGTTGCATTGGCTTCCAAGGAAAGGAGTGATTATCATCTAAGAAATAGAATTGTGAATGGTAACCAAAGCAGTCCAGCTAGCATTTTTATTAAAGAGAATTTAAAGTGGGAATTAAATAAACAAAGATAGAAAATAAGTAGGAAACAAAGCCTAAGGAATGTAAAGAGGTGAGAATCTGGGAAAAGAAGGGCACCAAAGTGAGAATTAAGGAAGTTGATCCTCAAGTTGAAAAGGCCAAGCATAATAAACCCAGTGTTGAGAAGACTTCAGGACATGTTGCACAGGCAAGTCCTAAGGAATTTGTGTTCCCTAAGATACCCAGTTACTCTTTTGTATATATGTTCCAATTATTATCACAAGTTAGGGTCACAACCCCACTTTCAAAAATGATGAGAATAGAGGAGCATAAAGATAAGATTGTTTCATTTATTAACAATATTGTTACAAGTGGGAAGGATAAGATGATCATGCAGAAATTTGAATCAAGAAGTAATCAAGAGAAGGAAACTAAGGTAAAGGTGGTCATTAATGAAAACCCTAAGATATATTTGGGAAATCCTATTACTTGCAATCCAAGCCAAGTCAATCCATTTTATTTAATCTTAATCATTGATGTTAAGTTACTTAGAAATTGCATGATAGACTCTGGAGCCTCCAACAATGTAATTCTAGAGAAGATTATGGAGGAAATGGGTTTGAAGGTGGATAGCACATATGGAAAGTGTTATGCTATGGATTCCAAAGAATTTCTTATCATAGGGGTGATCAATAAATTTCCATTAAAACTGGAATCATTCCTAGAGAAGGAGTTATTCATGAGTGTTACAGTGGTAGATATCCCACCAACCTATGTGATGTTGCTATCAAGACAATGGAGTGCCTCCATGGGTGGAAGCATACAATGTGACCTATCTTTTCCCACCTTTTCTATTGATCAGAAATATGTCAAGGTTGCAAGGGAGGCAAGAATCCGTCACATGATTAAGCATGTAGAAGAACTAGTAAGGGTTCATTTTTTGGATACTAGTTTGGATACCTTTTGAGTTGAAGATGAAATGTCTAAGGAAAATGTGGATCCTGGCCTGATTTTTCAAGAGATTGTAGGTGACTTACAAGAGGAATGCCCTTGGATTATGTATTTTGATGGATGATGTTCCAAAGAAGGCACTGGTGTAGGAATCATTTTAATTTCTCCATAAGGTAAGACATATAAATACTCCTTTCTACTATACTTTACATGCATAAACAATTTTGTTGAGTATGAGGCTCTTTTGCTTGGATTGAAACTTTCTTCCATGCATGGTATTAAGATATTAAGGGTATTGAGAGACTCTAGGTTGGTGGTTTCTCAAGCCAGGTCCCGATTTGTTGCTAAAGACAAGAGACTTCAGCAATATAGAAATGTTGTTTGGGATACTATTGAAGCCTTTGATGCCTTTCACGTAGACTTGGTAGAAAGAGGAAAAAATGTTAGGGAAAATTTTCTAGCCAAAATTGTAATTAGACTAGATGATATTACTTTTGATGGTGTTTCCTGAATATAGGTACAAACATGACCTGCAGTACTAGACAATGTTTGCAATTGGCAGGTGTTTGATGATGACAATGATATATTACGGTTTCTCCACTGTGTTGATAGATATGAAAACCAGAAGATTGAATTTATCTCTTTTGTAGTTGAGGTTGATGGGAAGGAGACATTGTTTGGAAATGAGATAATTCAATTAAAAACCAACAAGATTCCCCAGGGATTGGTTGCACTAGAGAGGGTTTTTGATGGCCCTAACAAGGTAAATATTAAGCAAAAGTCTTCTCATAAAGAAGACTTGGAGGAGGTGAACTTAGGGACACAAAATTCCCCTAAAAAGGTATATATAGGTAAAAATATGAAACCCAATGTAAGGAATATATTGATCGCTCTGTTAAGGAAGTACATGCATCTCTTTGCATGGTCATATGATGATCTTAAGGCATATAGGGAGGATTTGTTCCAGCATGAAATTCCCTTGAATCTTGATGAAAAACCATTCAAATAGAAGCAAAGGCCCATCAATCCTACATTACAACAAAAAATGCAAGAAGAACTTACCAAGTTGTGAGACACAAGGATCATCAAGCCTATTTGGAATTCATCATGGGTTTCAAATCTAGTTCCTGTTAGAAAAAAGAATGGTGATCATATCAGGTTATGTGTGGATTTCAGGAATCTTAATGTAGCATCCCTAAAAGATAATTATCCTTTTCCTAACATGGAAGCCATCTTACAAAAGGTCACAGGGTGTGAGTTACTTTCCATGATGGATGGTTTCTCAGGGTATAATGAGGTGATGGTAAGAGAAGCTGAGCAGTACAAGACTGCATTTACTACACCCTAGGGAACATACGTAAGGATACCTTTTTGTCTCATGAACACTAGCACCACATTCCAAAGAGCAATGGATGTGGCTTTTTTCTGATTTGATTAACCTTTTTATGGTCATTTACCAAGATGACCTCACTACACATAGTAAAAAGGATAAGGACCGATATTTACATCTGGAAAAAATATTTATCAGAGCTCTAAAGTATGGGATTTCTCTTAACCCTAAGAAGTGTCAGTTTGGGGTAAAGAAGGTAAATTATTGGGTCACATTTTCTTAAAGGAGGGAGTTAGAATTGACCCTAAATGGGTGGTATCGATTGATAAAATTCAGCAACCTAAAAATGTGAAAGGAATTTAGTCTTTCTTAGAAAAAATTAATTTTGTACAAAGATTTGTTACCAATTTTGCTGAGATTGTAAGGCCTATTTCCAAAATGTTGAAGAAAGGAGAAAAGGTAGTTTGCACAAAAGAACCTGCAAAAGCCTTTCAAGATATTAAAGATTCTATTAATGAATCGCATGTTCATAAATCTCCTGACTATTCAAAGCCTTTTCAGTTGTTTACATTTTCTTCTTTTCATACAGTGGCGGGGGTCTTACTCCAAAAATATAATGAAGGTTTTGAACAACCTATTTATTTATTTAACAAGTCACTACAGTCAACTAAATTGAAATATGATGCTATAGAAAAGCAGGCATATGCCTTGGTTAAGGTTGTAAAAAAATTTAGACCATATCTTAGTAGGGCTACAATTGTTGCATGTGTTCCTATGACAACATTCAAGGGAATATTTACTCAATAGGAAACCACACGTTGATGCAGGTGGATAAATAGGATTTAGGAATTCAACATTGACATCCAAATCACCAAGTTGGTGAGAGGCTAGGGCCTAGCTAAGTTAATGGCTAAGACGAACCTAGAAGCCAACTAGGTAGACAAGGTTGAGCATGAAAATGTTTCACCTATATGTGATATGCAAACATGTGGATGGTACAGAATAATTGTTGAGTATCTACAAACCATGCAATGCCTTGAGGGTATGCCAAACTGTTGGTGTAATTAAATGTGGTGTACCTTGTCCTAGGTCATCATTACACCTTAGTTAAGTTTACTTAGGGACCACATAGGAGTTGTTGGAGATTTTCCACCTTTGGTGGACTTATCATGTTATCACTTTATCACTTCCACCTTTCAAGGACATATCATGTGATTACCTCTCCACCTTTTGTGGGTGATCCACTATTTGTTCTGGTTATCACATTATCACCTTTCCACTATAAGTGGAGTGATAGCTTTTTATTACTGTCTCATGTCATAAGATTATGACACTTGTCATAATCTTATGCACTCCTATTTTCTCACCTTGTCTATATAACCAAGGGGTCTCTCATTGTAAATAAATCTCATATCATTGAATCATATTGATGAGAATACAGTTTATTCTCATCACATTATTTTCTCTCTTCTTGTGCTTTCTATTTGGTCCATAAATCTTGGCATCCATAACCAATTCTAAGATGGTATCAAACAATGTATGATTATAACATGGTATTAGAGCGAGTTGGTTGCCATTGGAGAGTCTTTTTCTGAGGAGAGATACTAGATTTGGGGAGGTTCCATTTTTGGCTCTTTATTGTAGGTTTATATCAAAGCTTGTTGGTACAAATTTGAGCTCACCATTGCATCTAAAAGGTTCGGGGAAGTTGATTTTTCCTTTTGTTTCATCCAAATCGAACATATGAGGCCAAATCTATGAGGGTTTGAAGCTAAATTGTGGTTATCAGATCCAGAAGGTAGCTGCATTTTTGGAGAGTTTTGGGTCAAATCTGACCCTGCCATCGCATCCAGAAGTGCCAAAAACCCTAAGATCAACTGTCAATTCGTCCATTTTGGAGCAAGTTGTCTGGTGAGGCAAAAATAATTTGCTCGGAGAGCCGTACGGCCCCCCAGTTCATCATAATGATGGACGGTACGATTTGGCAAAAATAAATATTTTATTTTTAAAAAAAATTTCATTGTCAAAATTTATTTTTTTTGGAAAATGAAAAAAAAATATTTAAAGTAGTGTACGCCTACGCAAACCTACGTAGGGTACCTACGTCAGTAGTGTACCAGATGACTACAGCTTAGCCATGTGGCAAGCAGCCATTCGCCCACTGTGGGTCCAACGCCATCCGCTAGTCTTCACCAAAAATCTGGTGGTCTTCCCCAAAAAATCTAGCAGTCTTCGCCACAAATCCGGCCAGTTCATCCAAAAAATTTGGTGACCAAAAAAAATTTCAGGCGGCGAACAATCTGACAAAATATTCCAGTCAATCCACATAAATCCAATGATCCTTTTCTGACAAGAGAATATTTCGACCATTTCAAAGAATATTTCGGCCAACAGAGAATATTCTTTTTTACAAGCTGACGGCCATCAATTTTTTTCACACAGATTGATGACGTCAGCGCCCTCAAGAAATTTTCTACCCCCTCCCATTTGCATTTTTAGTTTTGCAAGTGATTTTCAAATGCTCATAACTCGGTCATTTTGGCTTCTTTTTTCGAGCAATATTTTTTTATTTGGGCTAATTTCTCATGCTCTTCATAGTGGTGCAATTATTTTTCGGTTTTGGATTCTTTTTTTTCTAGAAATTTTAGATTCTCACAGGTGTTTCTAATTCGTCCTCATTTTGGGAACTTCAGGAGCTCATATCTTGCTCCTACGATAACATTTTTGGGTGATTTTTTTTTTGAAAGTGCATGATTTTTTATGTAATTTCTAGTGGTGTGATCAGATTTATCTCATCTACTATAATTTTTTCACTTTGATCTTGAGGCCTATTTTGGCATCTACATGTACCAAAATCAAAGTCCACTTTGTTATTTTTGGCAGTGGGAATTGTAAACGCACTAAGTATAAAGTGCCAAATCAGATTTTTCTCGGGGGTTTCTTGATTGAGTGATTTGGAGAGGGTCTCTTGGTGCATTCTTTTGATTTGTTTGCTTGTGCTCTCTCATTTTCATGGATCATTCTAAGGTTCCTTTTCTCACATCATATAATTATTCAACATGGAATCAAAATGCATGGATTATTCTAATGATAGAAGGTCACTCTCTATATCTTGAAAATAAGGTACTTGAACCTACAGATGCAAATAAAAAGATAAAATGGATGATTGAACATACCAAAGCTCTTGGGTGTCTTCGTAGACCTATTTCTCAAGATTTGTTGTTTCAAATTGAATCATGTAATAATTATCATGAAGCTTGGAACAAATTGAAAACATTGTATGGTACTATAGATGAAGTAAGAGGCTATCAAATTGATAATGAACTGATGATCCTTGATCCTAAGAACTTTGACAACATCCAAGACTACCTCACTAAGGTTAATGATCTAAGAGAGAAATGTAAAGCATGTTGAATTGATAAGAAGGACATTTAGTTAGTCTACAATACAAAGAACAAACTTGGTCCTGATTATGCTTCTCTTTTTTCTAGCTTTCATACTCATATATTTACTATGGGGTCTGCATATACTACACCTTCATTTGCATCATTTTTTGAGATGTTGATACATGAGCAACAAAAGCTTATCTCAATGGGTCTCATCAAGACTACTAAATCTCAAGAATTTTTGGTAAATCAAGTGAAAGAATCAGAATTAGATAAGAAACAAAGGAAAGCAAAGAATAATCCACATTTAGATCAAGAAAAGAAAAAATCCTCTTCTAAAGGGGAAACATCTAAGAAGGAGAGGAATTTTTGTGCATATTGCAAGAAGGATGGACATGAATAACACTATTGTTATAAGAAGGATATTGATGAGTTGAAGAATCTTCTCAAAAATAATCACATTGATTTTCCTTCTAGAATGTCTGAATCACCTCCTCCTTCTTCAAAATAGTCTAAGGGAAAAGGTCACACTGATTCTTCTTCTACATCAGGCTATAAAGGACAAGCTCTTTGTGCTTTTCCAGGTTTAGGATCAGGTAGATGGCTTCTAGATTCAGGAGCATCACATCATATGGCATCTTCATAGTCTATATTCTCTTCATTTCAGCCTTGTTCTATGTCTCGTATCTTGATGGGAAACAATACATACATGAGTGTAATTGGGAAGGGATCTATTAGTTTTGGGGACAACAGTTTCTAGGATGTCTTGTGTGTTCCTCATTTGATGAACAATCTTCTTTCCATATATCAGATTACACATGCTAGATATGGGAGAATTATGGAGTTCACACCTAATTCATTCATCATTCGAGACTTGGAGATTAGAGAGATCATTGCTACCAGGGTGGTTGATCATTCATCTCGATTATATACCTTTGCAGATTTTGCTTCTAATAATGACATTGTTCCTTCGGTTATTGATTACACTTCTAGTGTGAACCATGATCTAGAGGAGACATTTGGCTACTTGAACTTGGGAGTTCTCACATTAGATCCAGTACTTGAGCCATGCATTTCATCTCCTCCATCTATTTTTGTATTTGATGATGCTTTTGATTCCACAGTTTTGGTTCCTTGTGATTCAGTGCAGAAGGATATTCATTGTCTTTCAGATTTGGCTACTTCGGATGGCTTCTTGACAAGTATTTCAGACTTTTTTGTGGAGTCTCATCTTGCATATTTGGGGGACACCATTGATGGAATTCATCTTCTTTAGATAAAGATGCTCCTTCTTCAGTTGTTGTGAGGGAACACTCTAACCCTCTTGTTCATTCTCTACATGATCATTCTTTGTAGCTTGACATGAGTGTGGATACTTTTGGACAAAATTTGGAGGAGGCTTCTTTATCTTTAGAGGGGATATCCTTATCTTTGGATTATGTTCTACATTCATCTCTACTAGATTCTGGATTTTCCTCTTTAGCAGTGTAGCCTAGAACGTATGTTTGGAGTGTGTTAGCTTTCAACATCAACATGGAGACACTTGAGCATGCTTCAGAGACATCATACATCATCCATATTCTTGACATCCTGCATACATCCTTGGTTTTGTTTCTTCCTATGGGGAGGAACGTTGTTCGGCAAGATTGGATCATCTTCAGCATTCAATGTCGAGCTTCTACCATCATTATAGGAGACTCAATATTGAGGGGGGGCTGCATTGTCTCTCTGCTACTTCTCTCTTATGGGGGGTCTTTTTCCTCACATGGGGTTTTTACCTTCTCATTCATCATTGAGAGCATTTCTTTATTGTATTTCATCTCTCTTTTGTGGAGGAGTTTTTTCCCACTAGGTTTTCTCCTTTTCTCTGTTTGTGAGAGATTGTATTGTATTTTTTCTTGGGTACCTAACATGGCCTAGTTGTCGGGACCCATCTTGCATTGTTTTCTTTTGTGTACATTCTCCCTAAGTTGAACTTAAGGGGGGGTGTTGGTGTAATTAAATGTGTTGTACCTTGTCCTAGTTCATCATTACACCTTAGTTAAGTTTACTTAGGGACCACATAGGAGTTGTTGGAGATTTTCCACCTTTGGTGGACTTATCATGTTATCACTTTATCACTTCCACCTTTCATGGACATATCATGTGATTACCTCTCCACCTTTTGTGGATGATCCACTATTTGTGGTGGTTATCACATTATCACCTTTCCACTATAGGTGGAGTGATAGCTTTTCATTATTACCTCATGTCATAAGATTATGACACTTGTTATAATCTTATGCACTCCTATGTTCTCACCTTGGCTATATAAGCAAGGGGTCTCTCATTTTAAATAAATCTCATATCATTGAATCATATTGATGAGAATACAGTTTATTCTTGTCACATTATTTTCTCTCTTCTTGTGCTTTCTATTTGGTCCATAGATCTTGGCATCCATAGCCAATTCTAACATGAACAATGAAAGAAGGACTTTGAAATTACACACAATTAGGTATGTTATTATTGATAGTGAACTTTGGTGGAGGAGCCTTGAAGGTGTATTTCTCAAATGTGTGGATGGAGATCAGGCAGAAGATATTTTGATTGAGATACATAAAGGTGCATGTGGATCTCATTACATGGTCAAAACTACTACTCATAAGATTTTGAGAGCAGGCTACTGGTGGCCTACAATATTTAAGGATGCACATAGGTTTGTGAAGAGATGTGATGCTTGTCAGAGGTTCACTGGCAAGTTAAAAAATTTAAGAAATTTATCACTTATGCTAGTGTCAGTAACAACCCCTTTTCAACAATGGAGCATTGATTTCATTAGAGAAATGTTTGAAAAGTCTAGTGGTGGACATGCTTGGATATTGGTTGCAACTGATTACTTTACAAAATGGGTTGAATCTATTCCTACTAGGAAAGAAACTAGTAAAGTTGTCACTGATTTTTTAATGAATAATATCTTAAGTAGATTTGGTGTTCCTGAAAGAATTGTCTTTGATAATGCCATGTGTTTCAGGTCTGAGAAAATCATTGATTTTTGTAACCAATATGGTATAAGTGTTTCTTATTCATCACCATATCACCCCCAGGGAAATGGACAAGTTGAATCAAGCAATAAAAGCTCGATAAAAATTGTTAAGCGGGTGATTGAGAAGAACAAGAAATCCTATGTTTCAAAGTTACAGCTAGCATTGTGGGCCAACAAGACTATGGTGAAGAAGGTCATCGGGAAATCTCCTTTTAATCCGATGTATGGAGTTGAGGCTAAAATACCTCATAACAATTTGATAAATATGTAGAGGTTTATCCAGGAATATGATAGTGATATTTGTGATGAAATGTAGATCGGGATGGATGAATTGATTGACCTTGATGAAACAAGGCGAGAAGCTCATAAGAGGAATGAGAAGCTAAAATTGTAAATTAAACATTTGTATGACAAGAAGGCCATGATAGTATGTTTGTATTGGGAAGTATGGTCTTAATGTGGAATGAAAGGATGAAGGACAAGGGTAAATATGGGAAATTCAATCCATTCACTAAGAAAAATCCCTGTGATTTGCTCTATTTTTTGCTTCCACCCAATGTTTTAATGTATTTTTTGCCAATTTTTTTAAAACGTCGGTACTATTTATCGAGATGGCACTATTTTTGGTATTTATTTGCACCGATTAGGACTAGTTGGTGCTAATTTATACCGGAATTATAAATGCCTTTAGCACCGATATTGGCTTTGAGTGTGGCACTTCCATTAGTGCCCCCTTTGGCTTCGAGTTTAGTACAAATTTTAGCCTCCCGACATGAGCTTCGAGTTTAGCTTCGGGTTTAGTACTAGTTTAGACACCCCTATGTCGAAGAGACTTATTTATATGTCTCATCAATGATTTAAAATATTGAAATGTCAACAAGATACGAGCATATCAAGGAGAGAATCACTTACATCACATCGACAAGGTATATCAACAAGTGCTCAACAAAACACAACTCTTGGATATAACAAAGTAATGTTGATGAGACATTGAGATATTGGTAAGACAAATAAGATTGTCTCATCAACACTCTTCAAGTAATGATCAAAATTATACACTGTTAGACCACCAAGAGGGTGAGCAACATATACGGTAGAGCGGTATACCCCACAACCCCATAGCAAGAAGCCTTCGGCAAGGTGGTAGTGTGGTAAATAGTTGAAGATAAGGGAAAAACACCACCATACTGTAGGTATAATCATGAGTCTCCTCGACATGGTAGAGTTACACAAATATATAAAGAAATACCATCAAAGGAAAATATAAATGAGACAGTGACATATCGGCAAGAGATAATAACTTGTCTCATTGATACTCCCAACCAACATCAGAGGAAAATAAGATCTAATGTCGATGAGACATTGGGATATCGGTAAGACAAAGAATATTGTCTCATCGACATTGTTCAAGTAATGATCAAAATAATACATCATTATACCATTGGGAAGGTGAGCAATAAATGCGGTAGAGCAGTATACACTGCAACCCTGCAACAAGAAGCCTTGAGCAAGATAGTAGTGTGCTAAATAGCAGAAGGGAGGGGAAAACACCACCATGAAACAATGATAATCATGAGTCTCCCCGGCATGGAAAAGTTACACCGATATATAAAGAAATATCGATGAGATAGTGGCATATCGGCAAGAGATATTAACTTGTCTCATCAACATCGGCCACCAACATTAGAGGAACATAAGATCTAATGTCGGTGATACATTGAGATATCGGTAAGACAAAGAAGATTGTCTCATCAACACTCTTCAAGTAATGATCAAAATAATACACCACTATACCATCGAGAAGGTGAGAAACATATGCGGTAAAGCGGTAAACACCGCAACCCCACAACAAGAAGCCTTGAGCAAAGCGATAGTGTAGTAAATAGTAGAAGGGAAGGGAAAAACACCGCCATATCGCAAAGGGTATAATAAGAGATGGTAGTAGTACGGTAATCATGGCAACAAATCATGTTAGTCACAATATATTTGAATCAAGAATATAGCCTGCCAAAATACTCTAAAAATTTCATCAAAATCTTATTTTCAAGCATAGCCCACTAAATTGGAGTTTTCGTTTTAATAAACATACAATAAAACCTTTGTTGAAACCTTATTTTTTGGCATAGCCTAACACAATGGAGAAGTGTTTCAGTAAATAACGATAGAGAATGGTAAGGATATGTGCATGATAGGAGGCATAGGATTCATTGTTGTTTATCAATTCTAGCTCTGATCAACAAGGGCTGCAATGTTCGCACTACTATTTGTAATCTAGGTATTTAATTGACATATGTTTGCAACACATTCCACTATTAACTGATTTGACTATATTTATTAATTAATTGAAAATAAAAAGTGAATGCACTTTTTATTTTCAATTAATTAATAAATACAATAAAATCAAAAATTTGTTGCTTGCATAGACATTGCCGAATTAGATACCCTATTGAAATGGGCTCTATCTTTTGTAGAGGTGGAGGAAATAAGAATAGAAGATTTTAGTGGAATTCATTTGGAGGAAATTTGTTTGTTGTAATTAATGTAGGAAGGAGTTAACACTAGCAAGTAGAAGAATGTGTTTTAAATTCCCAAAGGACTTGAAGCATTGACAAAGGTATTGTTGGCGGTATTGGACGCACATTTGGCATTAATGATGGGGCTGAAAATATGATGTGTTTTGAAGAAACACAAGGCATTTCATTTGATGCTTCTTGGTTTGTAGTGGAAAGCAGTGCAACAAATCTGTGGTGTGAGGCGGTTTGGAAGCTAGCATACTAGAAAATAAATGGAGGCCAATTTCACTCTATGTTCAAGGAGAAAATTGGACCCTATTGTTGGACAAGAAACTATGAAGAGGCTGAGAGGATTGGTCCTCTCCAACAATGTGAAGGTGGCGCGATCTCTGCAAAAAATCCTATGTATTGGCTTTGAAGATTTGATGCACAAGTATCATACTAATATGGATATTTACTCACTGATCATGGCATGGGGGTTGGACTTAGGATAGTCAATGGAGGAAGTGAGAAAAGTAATGAAGGCATTGGTACACAAGGATTTCTTAGTGAATATTGAAAATATCCTAGAATGGGCTATACCAGGAGAAGGCTTTGATGTGAGCGAAGGCATGGAAGATCATGTGGACCCTGAAGTAGCAGAGATAAAATATCCCTTCATTAGGTGGCCAGAAGGAATAACCAAAGCTATGTGGAGAGGTGGAGCTAAGCTAGGATGGAAAACCCTGAAACTTTGTGTAGAAATAATGGAGGTCAACATGGTCATTGAGGGATTGAAAGATGTTGCTAGAGAGGTTGCAAGCGAAGAAATGTTTGCACCCAAGGAAGAAGATGAAGCCAATAAAAGAAATATTCCCAATGCAACTGGGTAGCATGTCAGGCACTTCCACGTAAACTGAAGCTTAATTTTGGTTAAAATATAGTTTATATCTTAGTTTTTGTTGTACATTTTTTAGGGTTAAGCCCTATTTTTTATTTGAAAATGTAAACATTATGGGGTATGGGTAATAGTAGATAGGGTTTTTTATAGACAGATTCAATAGATTTTTTTTGGTTTTTTGGGAATTGTGGTGGTTAAACAGACATATTTTAGAAGTTGATGGATGGACTTAATTTTTGAAGTTGATATAAATTTTGCATTATTAGTAATAAAATCAAATATTATCACCGGTCAAAAAAAACACAATAGATTTCATGTTAAATTTCAAACATTTTCTTTGCATTTTTTTGTATATATTATTTTCTCAATGCATCATTATGTAACAAAAATTTCACTTCTGAGATATACAGTAAAAAAAAATTAAAGCATATGTTTTCTTTGTCAAGGGAAATGTATGGTGAATACCCTATGTCTTTTAGATAAGTGTGCAAGTGAAATAAGACATAACTGATTGAATCTAATGTTCTACTATACAATTGTTTTTTATGTGCCTTTTACTTTTTGCATGTGGATTACCCTCAGAAAGAGACTACCTATCTTTTCTTAAATGAAGCCTTTACTTTTTATGTCTACAAAAGGAATTTACTACTTGACAACAGGTTCACGAACTTCATACAAATTAAGATTGGTGTAAAAGGTCATCCCCACAAATGTTGTTTCATCTAGAATTATAATGGAAAATAAAAAAGCTTACTCAAAGAATAAAACAGGTTTTCAATTGTCCAAGTATAACATAATATTTCTAAATCATTTCAAATTTTAGGCCATAAGAATCATCCTTTTTTAAACATGGGTTGCAAATAATTCTAAAAATTTAGAAGTCTTGGTCAATAACATTATTGTCTGCTACAATTTCCACCCACTTTTCTCTCAGCGATTTAGTATTTCTATGTCTTCCATGTCCTCTCTCCATGGCCTCCTCTATGAATAATTTCTTTTCCACAGAAGGTTTCACGACACTACTGCCGAGAAGGAAGAAGCAACTTGTGGGACCGCGATAAAAACTGCTCTACCGCACTGACTTGATGAAGGAGTTGTGAGACAGCGGTGGTCACCGCACTACCGCACACCATTGGTAGAAGACTTGTGGGAGTCACCGCAACACCACTAGGAAAAAAAGTAAGACTTGTGTGCCACCATGGAAGTCCAATGCACAGAGGAATTCCGGTGAGGAGAGTACACAGGTATTTGAATTTTCTCATAAGATTATATCAAATTTATTAAACGATATTTAAATTTTATTTGTGCATAGTTAAATTGAATTAGTATATGTTTCAAGACTAGGCTCTCTTACTCGCTTTAAAAATCCTTAAGGAGGAGGAGCAGAAAGAGGACAAGGATATGTTTATGCCTTAATATTTCATGGATTTGATAGAATTGTGATTGATTTTCGTTGCAGCGGATCGTTGGAGGTTCAAATTTTTTTGAGAAATGGATTTATGTGCTTCAAAACAAGATTTGTGGTGCTCATCTTGGTTCACAATTTACTTCTTCTTTTTTTTATATTATATTGCAATGCCCTTTGTTTGTTTGTCGAAAGTGTTTAGTGTAGAGGCTAGTCTATTTAAGCCCTAAAATGCCTTGCATGTATATGTTTTAAATTGATGCTCCTTTTTAAGAAGGCTTTAGTAATATTTAGGGTTTCAATGAAAGCATTTATTTTTAACCTGCCATTAAGCTTGTGAGGATCTATTAAAGAAATTAAAAAATGTGAGACAAGGTAGTGAAAATGAAATAAGCTCCGCAACTCTTGATCTCTTGACCTCTTGACACAAATATGTGGTTAAATACTTTTGTTCCAAAAGCTTCAATATTATGTGATTCTTTTTTGCTTTTTCTTCGTGGGTTTTAGAGGAGCCTGATCTTAGTTTTGGTGTTTGAGTATTTTGTGTTTTTATTGGGTTTTGAATTTATATCTATTTTGACTGTTGAGAATTTGGGGTTTTTTCTATGAAGGATTCATGCTTTTTGTGATTGTAAGGGAAGGAGGAGGGGAGGTTGTAGAAACAAGAAACCTAGACTAATTGTAATGAATATGATTTTTTTTTTGCAAGAGAAGCTTGAGGTGAGACTGGTGGTCATATAAATGAAGAGAGGAAGGGAGGAGAGCTACATGGGGGAGTGCTCAAGTGAAACACCATTCTACATCTAGAGGCGAATCATAAGTTCTTGTCCTTATCCTTGTTAATTCAAAGCTAATTGTTTTATCATCGTATGTTTTTTAGAAAACTATTAAAGGAATTTAATCCCTGGTTACTATGTATGAGTATATTTTAGTGGGGAGACTATATCTCTATTTTTTTTTTTAAATGCCTTAAAATGAGTGTTTGCATTATGGATAGCATGATCTTATTTGTGGGATATAATCAGTCTGTAGTTTCAACATCTTTCCTTTTTTACATGTTTTCTTGTTTCTATAGTTCATGATTATGTAATCTAATCTCTTAGATGAGGTTGCTCCCATAGCTCTATTACATGTTTTAAATTTCTGCAATATTGTCCCTCTCTTGGTGTTCTTCCTCAATTTCATTAGGATCATACATTGGCCTTCTTGCCCCTCCTAAATTTTGGACCACATCCACTACCTCCACATAAAATTGGACATCCTTGGTCTTCTTTGTTCCCACGCCATGATATGGTTATGCAAATGAAAATGAAGCAAGGTAATCATCTCCTTCTCTGCTGGCTAGAAGAATGAATGCTTAATATTTTGATACATTATATCAGCTCTCTCTTCTGCTCTCATGGTTGAATTCCAAAATCCATTATTGTGGGCCTCCAGATTTCTAATAATGTCTTTCTTCCTCTTCCACTAAATGTTGGCCTGATCCACATGTCTGTTAGCCTAATGAAGCAAAGTAATCATCTCCTTCTTCATTGGCTAGAAGAATGCATGCTTAATGTTTTGATACATGATATCAGCTCTCTCTTCTATGCTCATGGTTGAATACTGAAATCCATTATGGTGGGCCTCCAGAGTTCCACTCATCTTTCTTCCTCTTCCACCAAATGTTGGCCTGATCCACACATCTTCCAGCCTAATTGGATTTTCTTTTGAAAGCTAAAGTTTCTCTTGAGTCAACAATGTAGCTCTCTCTACCTTTTTAGATTCTTTCATTGCTACAAATCATCTCTTGGATTTAATCATTTGTACCACGTGGTTGATATGCTTTGATTCCTTGCATCTAAAGGAAATTTCCTTAAAATTGGCCACCAGTTCAAGTTCATTTTGCTTTCATAACACTTTATATCCATGGAGTTCAGCCATTCCTTGATGCCATCAAATGAAGATTGAGGAATGGTGTACATTCAGAGTACATCTAGCTTGAAATATTTGAAAAAAATAGCCATATCAAATTCCTTTTGCCCAAGTCCTACTCTCTCAATGTTAACAATTCTCAATCTCACTAATAGTGATTACTAAGAAAGGTAATTCCACAAACTCTACCAAATAGTTTACCATAGGAATAATAAAAGCAGAGGCTTTGAAAGGAACTCCATGAAAACCGAGCTCTCTAAATGGTATATCAAACTCTAGTTCAAAATCTTTTAGATGAGGCTGCTTCCATAGCTCGCTTACTCACTTGATAAATCCTTAAGCAGGAGGAGAAATAGAAGGATGAGGATATGTTCATGCCTTAGTATTTCATGGATTTGATGGAATTGTGATTGATTTTCATTGCAGTATATTGGAAAAGGTTCAAATTCTTTTGAATGACGGATTTTTGTGCTTCAAAACAAGGTCTATGGTGCTCATCTTGGTTCACAATTTACTTTTGTTTTTTTAATTTATTTTTTATTATATTGCAATGCCCTCTATTTATTTGTGGAAAGTGTTTAGTGTAAAGGCTAGTCTATTTAAGCCCTTAAAGACCTTGCATGTATATTTTTTAAATTGATGCTCCCTTTTAAGAAGGATTTAGTAATAGTTGGGGTTTCAATGAAAGAATTTATTTTTAATCTGACATTAAGCTTGCACGGATCTATTAAAGAAAGAATAAAAATGTGAGACAAGCTAGTGAAAATGAAATAAGCTCTACAAGTCTCGATCTCTTGACCTCTGGAAACAAATATGTGGTCGAATAATTTTGTTCCATAAGCTTCACTTTTATGTGATTCTTTTTTTCTTTTTCTTCTTGAGTTTTAGAGGAGCCTAATCTTAATTTTGATGTTTGAGTGTTTTGTGTTTTTATTGGGTTTGTTTTTTGGGTTTTGAATTTATATCCATTTTGACTGTTGAGAATTTGGGGTTTTATCTATGAAGGATTCATTCTTTTTGTGATTGTAAGGTAAGGAGGAGGAGGGGGTTGTAGAAACAAGAAACCTATACTGATTGTAATGAATATGATATTTTTTTTTTGCAATAGAAGCTTGAGGTGAGACTGGTGGTCATATAAATGAAGAGAGGAAGGGAGGAGAGCTACATGGTGGGTGCTCAAGTGAAGCGCCCTTCTACATCTAGATTCAATCGTAAGTTCTTGTCTTTATCCTTGTTAATTCAAAGCTAATTGTTTTATCATCGTATGTTTTTGAGAACTCCATGAAAACCAAGCTCTCTAAATGGTATATCAAACTCTAGTTCAAAATCTTATAGATGAGGCTGCTCCCATAGCTCTCTTACTCGCTTGGCAAATATTTAAGTAGGAGGAGAAGTAGGAGGATGGGGATATGTTTATGCCTTAGTATTTCATGGATTTGATGGAATTGTGATTGATTTTCATTGCAGGGAATCGGTAGAGGTTAAAATTTTTTTGAACGACAGATTTGTGTGCTTCAAAACAAGGTCTGTGGTGCTCATCTTGGTTCATAATTAACTTTTTTTTTCTATTTTATTTTGTATTATATTGCAATTCCCTTTGTTTGTTTGTGGAAAGTGTTTAGTGCAGAGGCTAGTCTATTTAAGCCCTTAAAGGGATTACATGTATATGTTTTAAATTGATGGTCTTTTTTAAGAAGGCTTTAGTAATAGTCGGGGTTTCAATGAAAGCATTTATTTGTAATCTTCCATTAAGCTTGCAAGGATCTATTAAAGAAAGAAAAATAATGTGAGACAACGTAGTGAAAATGAAATAAGCTCCATGAGTGTTGATCTCTTGACCTCTGGACACAAATATGTGGTCGAATAATTTTGTTCCAGAAGCTTCAATTTTATGTGATTCTTTTTTTCTTTTTCTTCTTGGGTTTTAGAGGAGCTTGATCTTAATTTTTGTGTTTGAGAATTTTTTGTTTTTATTGGGTTTTTTTTGGGTTTTGAATTTATATCCATTTTGACTGTTTTGAATTTGGTGTTTTGTCTATGAAGGATTCATACTTTTGTGATTGTAAGGGAAGGAGGAGGAGGGGTTGTAGAAACAAGAAACCTATACTAATTGTAATGAATATGATATTTTTTTTTTGCAATAGAAGCTTGAGGTGAGACTGGTGGTCATATAAATGAAGAGAGGAAGGGAGGAGAGCTACATGGGGGGTGCTCAAGTGAAGTGACCTTCTACATCTAGAGGAAATCATAAGTTCTTATCCTTATCCTTGTTAATTCAAAGTTAATTGTTTTATCATCATATGTTTTTGAGAACTCCATGAAAACCAAGCTCTCTAAATGGTATATCAAACTCTAGCTCAAAATATTTTAGATGAGGCTGCTCCCATAGCTCTCTTACTCGCTTGAAAAATCTTTTAAGGAGGAGGAGAAGCAAGAAGATGAGGATATGTTTGTGCCTTAGTATTTCATGGATTTGATGGGATTGTGATTGATTTTCATTGTAGTGGATCAGTGGAGGGTCATAATTTTTTGAACAACGGATTTTTGTGCTTCAAAACAAGGTCTGTGGTGCTCATCTTGGTTCACAATTAACTTTTGTTTTTTATTTTATTTTGTATTATATTTCAATGCCCTTTGTTTTTTTGTGGAGAGTGTTTAGTGCAGAGGCTTGCATGTATATGTTTTAAATTGATGCTCCTTTTTAAGAAGGCTTTAGTAATAGTTGGGGTTTCAATGAAAGCATTTATTTTTAATCTGCCATTAAGCTTGCAAGGATCTGTTAAAGAAAGAAGAAAATGTGAGACAAGGTAGTGAAAATGAAATAAGCTCCACGAATCTCGATCTCTTGACCTTTTTACATAAATATGTGGTCGAATAATTTTGTTCCAGAAGCTTCAATTTTATGTGATTCTTTTTTTATTTTTCTTCTTGGGTTTTAGTGGACCCTGATCTTAATTTTGGTGTTTGAGTATTTTATGTTTTTATTGGGTTTTCTTTTGGGGGGTTTTTAATTTATATCCATTTTGATTGTTGAGAATTTGTGATTTTGTTTGTGAAGGATTCATGCTTTTTGTGATTGTAGGGGAAGAAGGAGGATGGGGTTGTAGAAACAAGAAACCTAGACTAATTGCAATGAATATGATTTTTTATTTTTTTGCAAGAGCGGCTTGAGGTGAGACTGGTGGTCATATAAATGAAGAGAGGAAGGAAGGAGAGCTACATTGGGGGTTCTCAAGTGAACCGCTCTTCTACATCTAGAGGCAATCATAAGTTCTTGTTCTTATCCTTGTTAATTCAAAGCTAATTCTTTTATCATTGTATGTTTTTGAGAAAACTATTAAAGGAATTTAATCCCTGGTTACTATGTATGCTTGTATTTTAGTGGGGAGACTATATCTCTATTTTTTTTTTGAATGCCTTAAAATGAGTGTTTGCATTATGGATAGCATGATTTTATTTGCAGGCTATAATTAGTCTGTATTTTTAGAATCTTTCATTTTTTACATTTTTTGTGTTGCTATAATACATGATTATGTAATCTAATCTCTTAGATGAGGTTGCTCCCATAGCTCTCTTACATGTTTTGTGTTTTTGTAGTCTTGTCCCTCTCTTGCTATTCTTCCTCAATTTCATCAAGATCATACATTGACCTTCTTTCCCCTCCTAAATTCTGGACCACATCCATTACCTCTACATAAAATTGGACATCCTTGGTCTTCTTGGTTCCCATGCCATGATATGGTTATGTAAATGAAAATGAAGCAAAGTTATCACCTCCTTCTTCGCTGGCTGGAAGAATGCATGGTTAATGTTTTAATATGTGATATCAGCTCTCTCTTCTACTCTTATGGTTGAATACAGAAATCCATTATGGTGGGCCTCCAGAATTCTGGTCATCTTTCTTCCTCTTCCACCAAATGTTAGCCCAATCCACACATCTGCTAGCCTAATGAAGCAAAGTAATCATCTCCTTCTTCGTTGGCTAGAAGAATGCATGCTTAATGTTTTGATACATGATATCAATTCTCTCTTCTGCTCTCATGGTTGAATACCTAAATCCAATATGGTGGGACTCCAGAGTTCCACTCATCTTTCTTCCTCTTCCACCAAATGTTGGCCTAATCCACAAGTCTGCCAACCTAATTGGCTTTGTTTTTGAAAGCTGAAGTTTCTCCTAACTCACGAGTATTAGCTGTAACTTTTTTAAAATTTAAATACGGTATGTGCACTTTGATATAATGTAATATGATTATTCTTTCATCTCATATGTTTTAATATTAGATATATAATAGAAAAATAAATTATTGCATGAAATAAATAATAAATTTTTATTTTAAATATTTTTTTGTTGCAGAACACGGGTCTTCCAAAAGATCAAGATGATCCTCAACATGATATAGATCCACAAAATATTGGTTTTGTTGGTACATATCACATGGCAGAGGATGATGATGGTGCAGTAAAAAAGACACCTAGGTCGATGATAATGATGATGATAAGACAGTTGGTGATAGTAACCAGTGACATTCATGATCATATAGTTTGCATCATGGATCATTGTTGATATATCGCTATGATGACTCTTTTCATGGTTACAATCATATGTATCATTTTCACGGCCTACAGTACTATATTGTTGAGTTGTATCATATTGACATGTATCATTTTTGACACTATATCACTTGGATATGTATCATCTTGACTTGTATCAATTTGAGTTACATAATTTATCAATTTTATTTATGTCATTTGTACATGTATCATTTTCACTTATGTCAACTATTGGACATGTATCGTTTTGACATGTTTTTGATGTACTGGGATATTTGACTTTCACTTGTTTTAGTTATGTATAATGATGATTTTATCAGTATTGACTTGTCAATTTATATATATTAAAAGTGATTGATGATTTTTGGATGGATATTTATTTAGTATGATAATTTTAATTTACTCCTTAGGATGGATGTTGTCAAATTCAATTAAATTATAGATATTTGAGTCACTTATTTTAATTATAGATGATTATCATGTTACAATAATTATATTTTTATTTAATCATATGAGTTAAGTAATTAAATTACTTACTCTATAATCATATGTTATTTAAGAGGCACTATATATTTAACTAATCAAATTGACATAAAACATATTAAATTAATAAATGGAAGCAAAACAAGAAACATTTTTAGAAGAAACAATGGAAGCCAACCTAGAAGCAATCTTGAAATCAAAATTGGAAGCAAAATCAGAAGCAAACCTGGAAGCAAAACTAGAAGGAAAATTGAAAGAAAAATTGGAAGAAAAACTGGGAGAAAAATCAGAAGCAAACTTGGAAGAAAAACAGGAAGCAAACATGGAAGAAAAATCGGAAGCAAAACTAGAAGCAAAATCGGAAGCAAACTTGGAAGCAAAACTAGAAACAAAACTAGAAGCAAAACCGGAAGCAAAACTGGAAGCAAACCCGGAAGCAAACCCAGAAGCAAAACTGGAAGCAAAATCGGAAGCAAAATTGGAAGGAAAACCAGAAGCAAAACTAGAAGCAAAATTGGAAGCAAACCTGGAGGCAAAATTGGAAGGAAAATTGGAAGAAAACCTTGAGGAAAAACTAGATGTTAAATTGGAAGCAAAACTAGAAGCAAAAATGGGAGTAGACATGGAAGTAAAACCGAAAGCCAAATTGGGCACCCATTTCGATGCAATCTTTGATGCTACTACCTGACACAATTTTAGGCACCAATAGAGCTAATATGATTTTCTGACGCTAAAGTCAGCACTATATACAGTGCTAAAGCTTGTTGGAATTTTGGTGCCATTCCAGCCCACCACGGATTCGTGACATGGTCTAACCACCTCCTGAATCGGGCATTGACAGATCGACCTTTTGGTGCAACAGCAGGGCCAACAATTGGTATCAAAGTTGGTCACAGGTTTGAATCCCATAGTTGCACTAGGGAGGGGATTGTTGGAAGGATGGTGCCTTCGCCCCCTCAAGGTTGGTACTAGTCCAACCCACCACGGATTTATGACATGGTCTAACCGCCTCCTGAATCAGGCATTGGCAGGTCGACCTTTTGCTGCAACGGTAGGACCAACAATATTGGTACAAAACTTGATGCAAAACCCGATGTCGATCTGACCATACCTATTTACAACGAGTTGGGCGCCAACCAAATTGTTCAATTCATGCACTCAAATACACTAAATCCTTATGCAAAATTCAGTGCTAATTACCTCTTGTGTTGTTGTGGTTGTGGCTAGGTCCTTATCTAGTTGTTGAAACACATGGAGAGGACCCTTATTTCTTGCAATCCTTAATAGGTGAAATTCCTGAGCTACTAGTACATGGACAGTTCTTGAAATCCTCTTTCTCTTGAAATAGGCTATCTTTCCATGTATGTTGTATAGTCTTGTAAATTTTGTATATGGGTTTGATGTTTTTTCTTTTCTTGCTATGTCTTTGTGTCTTGTCTAGATAGGTCCTAGTTTTTTCTTTTTTTCTTTTTGCTAGTCTACTTCAACCTAAGATCTGAATTCTCGCCACACCCACCAAGGTTATGTGTCCCTAAGTCGAAGCCACTGATGGATTTTTTTAAGATCTATAAATTTTGACTCAACCCCATGCAAGGAATGGCCTTTTGCTTCTGAGTTTTAATTGTTTGGTCACTTAGGGTCTTAGGTTTGAAATCTTGGTTCAAATTTTATTCATGCCTTATCCCTTGTCTTATATTTGTGTGTTGACTTGTTATATTAGGTTGTCGATTATTTTAATAACCACTTGAGCCATTGCGTACATTGGTGTTCCTGGCCCCTTTTTCTAGGCATGGCGGTTACTTTTATAGTCGATCTATTCTTCCTATGGTCGGGCCTGGTATTTTCAGCTTGTGTCTTGATCATTTTAATAAAGGGGATGTCATTCACCGACCTAGTTAGGTCCCTCCTTTAGTAACTAATTTTAATTTCATGTGCAAAAAAGAGGGTCCATTGATTTCAAATTTTAAATCCTAACTGTGAGCGCACACCATGCAAGAGTGAGATGACTCATCTCTGGAGGGAAACATGGCTTATGAACTTGTGACATGTGTCCCTCATACAATGTGGGACTTAGCCCCCATTGCAAGCACTCGATGTACCTAAGTTAAGAAATCAATGGCAAAGATGCAACGATATGATTAAATTTGAGTTGTTGACTGCACACAGTGCAAGCCTTAAAATCATATTTTAAAGTTTTTGTGTGGTGTGCGTGATTGTGACATGTGTATCATCCTGTTGATAGAAAAAGGTTTGTGGGGCCCTCCAACCAATGACTTGGCATCCGACTAGTGAACTCTGCATTGGTTGATGGGACGATGAATGATGGTGACATGTTTTTAAATGTTCTTTGGCTCAATATGGATCATCCGATGTGCCACATCAAGATCAGATCTATAGATATGATTTAAAATCAAATTTGTAAATGTTGGAGTCATTGCCATTCCCATGAGTGAATAGTACTTGTAGTAAATACGCCTAGAGCAATCTAACGAGGACATAAGTGCATTTAAATCTAGTTTTTTCCACACACTTGAAGATTGCAAGCAATCCATAGGTACCCTAGAGATCAAAAAACATCTTGCAGATTTTATCATGACCATAATTGGAATTTCCTACCAAGAAGAAATCCGTCAGTAAAACGAGCATTGTCCCTATGTTATTTTTCATAATAAAGCTGAATTAGGGCAGAAATCTATTTTTAGAAGCTATATGTTTGTTTTAATTTCTTTATTAGGGTATGGTTATGCATTGGTAGGTGGTAGGCCTGATTGAATTTCATAGAATTGCATCCCATCTGTGGTACCTTAATATTTGAACAGAAATGCTAGGTTTTTTGTGTCTTTTTGATAGGTCCTCAATTGTTTGGTATTTATTTTCACTCATGGCACCCAAAATCCAAGCATCTAGCTCAAGAAATCCAAGTAGGTTTCTCTCCCAAGATGTAATGGACCAATTAGAACCATCCATGAGCAAGAGGGTAGGGGGAGTTGTTTTATTTCATGGTTATCATATTCAGGAAGGGTTGAAGGAAAAAACGTGTGGTATTAGGGATTCTAACTTATCGATTCCGGGTTGGTGACTTTTTTAGAATTCGTTTGGAAATAGGAACCTGGGTGTCCATGTTTGCACCTCATGGAGGCTAGACTTGGGAAATTTGGTGGTACCAAATGTATACATGGATATTGATTTATTAAAGGATATTGCCTTGAGGTACGACCCCATTTCGAGAATAGTCAAGTCCACTGCAGGAAAAGAACTGGTTAAAATAACCAAGGAGCAGATTGCAAATATTTTCAACATGCATGATTGGAATGTGAACATGATCTCAATTGACCTCAAAACTTTCAAGAAAGAATATAAGAATACAAAGGTTCTTCTTAGAAAAAAAATTCTACCTTGTCATACCACCTCCACTAGAAAGGGAAAGAATAGAAGGCAAATCAAGATTGGTAAAGATGAGAAGGAGGCTTTTCCCATGAGGTACTTTACTAATTACTTCAAGAAGATGGTTTATTCCCTCTGTCGAATCCTTGACATGGATGAATCATCCGCAATGCCTACAAACCTCATGTATATGGCTTCACATCTCCAATATTCAACTTACAATGTGGTTTATGACTATGCCACCTATTTGTCAAAAAGAATGCACCAAGGTCTAAGTACACATAAGGAGGTCAATGAACCAGTGAGTTTTTGATGGTGCTCCTTATTGATGCATATGTTCCTTTTTAGAGGGTAAATGTTTTTTTGCAAAGATATGCAATTGAAGAAAAGGGAGGGTGACATTGATCTGCCTATCCAATGTTGGACACATATTCTGGACAAAGATAATTCAAATTTTGACTGTGTTGTTCAACAATGTCTTTGCCTCAAAGTTGAGAGGTTGTTTAGTTTTTAACCCTCCTAGGATTCCAAAGGAAATCCATGATTTCTTGAGGCTTATGGTGAGGAGGCCTAATTTGAAATGTCATAACTGGGGTGATAGAATTGCTTACCCTCAAACTATTATTTTTAGGATATATTGTACTCTTGTGACTCCCTATGTTCTTCCAAGGGATGTGTCGTTGAGAATAGGTTTTATTAAAATCATGAGATAGTTGGGGGCCTCATAGATATCACATCTGCTAGAGTCTCAAAAGAAAGGGTCATTCTTCCTTGAATGGACAATATTTGTTGATTTTGTAATGGTTAAGGGTGCTTGGAAGGATTTTATCAAGTTTCTAGCACCTTATCAGTTAAAAACAATACACCCAATAAATTATGATCTAGAGGGTTTCATTGTTGGTTTGAAGACAACAAGCAGGGGTGGTTAGTTCATACACAATTTCTATTATCCTGAGGATTTCATAAAAAATGTCATGGATTTAGCTTTCAATAAGATGGAGCAGGATACCAAGAGAGATCCTAACTATGACCCCATGCAAAATGTTATAGGTGAATTCAATAGGGTTGTGTATGCCATCCAAAACTTTGAAGACATAGTAGGTATCTTAAGGGTTGAGCATGTATTGACAGACAAAGGAAAGTCAGTGCTGGTAGAACAGAACCCAGTGGTGGTGCTTGAGGAGAGACCTTCTTATCAGCCTAAACCAAAATTAAAAATTTATTCTAGGAGAAAGGAAAATAAAAGGTAACTGCAGACAAATCCTGGCCTTACTATATCAGAGAAGACAAGTGCAGTTTCCCCTTGCAACCCAATGCCATCACCTCTTAGGAGATCCTCTCCAATAATTATTGATATTGATTCACCTCCTAGGGAATCCCTTCCATTAGAACAACCCCCAACCAAGAAGCAGAAGGTTGAGATGTGTAAGGTTGTTGACTACTCTGATTCTAATGAGAATGATATTTTGGTTACCCCTTAAGATATGTAACAAGGTATGCCTTCTCCCCCAAGAGAGGTGGCATCAAGTTCTAGAACATGTGACCTTAGGCTGAGCAAAACAAATTTGTGTGGCCTAAACAACGATGATGATCTAAGACTAGAATCTTGCAAGGAATTTATGGAGGATGATTCTTTCATCAAAACTAAGGCTGTTAAGAACTTTGTGTGGAGAGAAAGCATCCAATATTATACTAAGAAGGTGGTTGAAGAGAGAATTATACACCCTGCTCTCTAGGAAGAGGCTATACAAGCCAATGTGAAAAGTGAGATGAAAAATAAATTTTAGAATATAAAGTTGGATGAAGCTCAAGTATTAGTGCAAAAGAGTGGTGTTTTGTTACTACCTAAGTGGGACATAGCTGATGTTGTTCTAGACACAATAAGGAGGGTTGAAAGGCCTTTATTCCAAACAGAGGAATAAGCTAGATTGGCACTTCAAGGCTCTAGTTTTAGTGAAGAGTGGGATGCTTTGGCTATCTATTCACTATCCCTTGGATCTACAAATCTAGTAGTAGTAGAACTGGAAAATTCCAAAGGACAGTTGATTGTAAAGAGAGTTGTTGATACCACTACATTGGAGGCAATTGATATGACCGCGAACATGGCTAGGTTCACCAAGGTGACAGTCGAAAGCCTCACTAAAGAGAGATACATATAGGGGTAAGTATAATGAATTTATCGGTGAGTATAGCTTGAGTCAGCAAAGGGTCGTTGAGCTCGAAATAGAAGTGACATTAATAAGACAACAAATGAAGACTATTGAGCCTCAAAGGCCTGCTAATCCAGGTCATGCAATACCCACATTTCCCATGAATCATTCCTCTCCTCCCCCTCCTAAGGAACCCTTATCAATAATGTCGTACAATATGGACCAAGAACCTTTGGAAGTTGAACAACCAGGTGTGTCAAGAGTGGCCCAATCAGTTGAACCTACCAGGGAGGAACTAATGCTCCAGATCAGTGAATATAAGGAATTGCTTCAACAGGCTCAAAATGATGTGTATGAAACTAACCTTGAAATAGTTCACACAGTGTTGAAGCATATGAATAAGAGAATGCAAGGTACATTGAATAGTATTCATTCAATTTATGTTTCAATGATTCAAGCAATCAAATTGTCTGAAAGGGACAAAAAATCAGCTACTCCATTGTTGGATAAATGGGTCCCAAGGGTTAAAAATCTGAAGCTTATGGTAGTTGGGGCAAGGTAGAAGGCGGATATGTATCCAAGTTTTATCCCAACCTATAGATTTATTGGTGAGATTAGAAAGCAAAGTTTTCAAGGTTTTTCTCCTCCTATGGATTCCATAATAAAAGAATTGAAAGCGAGATTTTATGAGGCAGATACCTCATTGCTACCTAACATTCAGGATGCCCATGATGGGATTAAACCTCTGCAGGCATAGAGAGATCAAATTGAGGCAACTATTGCTTCTCAAGTATCATATATTTGTAAAAGAATATACATTGATATGTTGAAAAACACTCTTGAGAAGTTGTATTTCATCATTGGTTTCTTCCAAGATTTTGACAAAGAGGCTACTTTTGTAATGATAAATTGTGACCGTATAGGAAGAAGATGGATCAAATTATCAGGTTTGGTTGGCCTTCAGATATAGAATATAAATCATGGGAAAGGTTTTTCATCAGTGATTTGGAGCTATGAACATAATAGGAGAATGCATATACTTGGTCAGTATAGTATAGGTCTGGCCTTAGAAGATACATCTTATAAAATTATGTTTTCTCCTAGGCTCAATTTTTTAATGAATGAATGTTTACTGATACTGAAATGGATTAGTATTGATGTTGATCGAGATGCTGACTCATTTTTTCTCCTATGAATTTCTCATGAAGACAAAAGAGGTTATAATAGTATGAGGGTTATCATCATTTCTCAGGATGCCTTTTGAAAGATAGTTATATTTTGTACTACGAATATTTTTGTCTCACGTATTTCCCTTCATTTTTAAATATAATTGTAAAAGGAATATGTTCTAGTGGTCCAATTGAATGGGGACATGTGTACATATCGACCCAAATCTTATTTTTTTCCCTTGTTTTTATAAAAGGGAATTCAAGACCATATGGGAGGGTACTTTTTTGAATGCTAGACAAGAGCTATGCAAATAAGAAAATAGAGAGATATCATGTTTTGAGTCGATTCTTAGGTTCTAAGGTAGAAAAGTTAACTTTGTCAATTGTATGGTTCTTAGGCATGTCAAGAGAAAATATCAAAATATTTTAACTCCTTTGTCTCTCCATTGGTACATTTTACATGGATAATCAATGAAAATATGGTCAAGAATCACTTTATTAGTTTTCAATGTTTTCTTGCAA
This sequence comes from Sequoiadendron giganteum, assembly GCA_007115665.2. Lineage (NCBI taxonomy): Eukaryota > Viridiplantae > Streptophyta > Pinopsida > Cupressales > Cupressaceae > Sequoiadendron > Sequoiadendron giganteum. The sequence goes on from CM021108.1 coordinate 90,638,502, forward strand.
TGAATTGTGTTTTGATTATGGCTCTGGATTAATGAACCAATTAGAATGCTTTAATTAGAGCGTAGGTTTACATAAGTGTTGAGTGGATTGTATAAGTAGTTGGTAGTATTGATTGCTAATATGTGAATTGTAATTTTGTTCACTAAGATCATGGATGTCTAAGATTAAATTTACCTTACTGTTCAATTGACTTTGTGAAGACTCCGCACCCTAAGATAAGGCACTAATCTTAATGTCTAGAATGCATTTCTTGTTGATTTGGTTTTTTATTTGAGAACATCTTTTATAAATACATCGTAATTGATTCATTTGTATTTTTCTTTATTATGTTCTCGGCTTGTGGTATTTGGTCCTTCAGAGGAATTGCTCATTTCTTGAAGGATTTCATTCTTAAGCCATTGATGAGAATACATTTTCTTAGACAAACAACATATGAGGAAAATTCGATAATTAAGTTTTAAGAGATACATTGTGGGATCACCCTCCTAAGTTTTGCAAACCTCGAAGTGCAGGAGAGGAAGCATCAAGGTTGTGTCTCATTCGTTGGACAACTGTCTCGCAAGTATTCAAGAATTGAGTGTGGAAAACTCATAGGTATTTGGTGGGATCCTATTGGTTCTTACAAAATCACCAACAAGTTTCATGTAGGGTCAAATATTGTGGGATTCAACTAATAGGATTCTATTAGTAACCACAATACTTTGGGGGAAGATCAACTTGTTTCTCAGTTGGATACAGATCAGTCTCTATTGTGTCCAAGTGAAGCTATTGTGCAGGTGGACAAGGAGATGGTTTATGGTTAGGCCTTAACTCTACATGATCATTTACCTAAGGTTGCATTATTGTTTCCTAGTAAGAGTAAACACAATTATCTTCTATGGGGTTGTAGCAAAAAAACTTTAAAAAGGGTGGCTCAAGGAAATCTGCAAAAGTGGGTAGGAAGAAAGATCAGGTCAAAATTAAAGTCATGGGGGACAATTTGGTGGAGTCAGGGTCAGTTAGGACCATTGATTCTCATTTCTATAACCTTCAGCAATGATCATCTTTTCATGGAATGCATGGGGATTGAATAGCTCCCCAAGACAAAAGGTTGTTTAGGATTTAATTAAATTCCATGCCCCTGATGTTTTGTTTATTCAGGAGACTAAGTTATTAGGGGATAGTATGTTTAGTGTGGCCTCCAAGATTTGGGGGGGGGTTCAATGTTAGTGTATTGGGGTGCATGGTAGATCTGGAGGGATTGTGTTCCTTTGGGACCCATGCAAGGTTTTTCCTATTTGGTGGTTAGTTGGCAAATACTCCTTGTCCATTGTTGTGTCAAGCTTTTCTTTTCTGGTGAAATGGTTTTGTTTACTAATGTGTATGCTCCTACGGAGCTTCCTTCTAAATATCAACTTTGGTCCCATATCAGGTTTGTTCGCTCCTTAGGTCCTCTTCTACCTTGGATTATTGTTGGTGGCTAAATAATAGTACTACCATACTAGAGGAAAAAAAGGGTGGGGTGATAGGCTTGATCCATCATCTACAATTTTTAGAGAAAAAATTGATTTTTTGGGATTGATTGATGTAAGACCTAGTAATGTTTTGTTCACTTGGATGAATAAAATATGTGTAAAAGGATTCATGTCGGAGAGATTAGATAGATTTATACTCTCTATCTTTTGGGTTGGTAGAAATTGTCTTTCTAGCTCAAAAAAATTGGACTAGAGGGGTTTGGATCATTGGACCATAAAATTATGTGTGAGTAGTAGAGGCCTCAATAAGAACCCCTCTCTCAAATTCTAGGTTATATGGTAATAGGATCCTCCACCATAGAATCTAATGAAGGAATGGTGGAGGATGGATTCACCTGCCTATGGCATCGCTATGTATGCATTTGTTAAAAGACTTCAATTCATGAAATATCAACTTAAGAAGTGAAATAAACAAAGTTTTGGTAATATTTTCAGGTCTAAGTTGGTTGATTAGCATCATCTAGACTCCATACCTAGGCAACATAGGGATAATGGGATTTCCTTGGATTCTCTTAGAGGAAGAGAATGCCAAGAAAGAGTTTTTTGAATGGGAGCTGAGGGAAGAGATTTTTGGAAGCAGAAAGCCCAAAATGATTGGTTGCAGGAGGTAGACAAGAATGTTGCTTTCTTCTTCACTTCAATTAAAGCTAGAAGACACAATAACTTGATTTCATATCAAGTGTCCTCCCAAGGGCATCAACTATATTCCTTTAAGGAAATTTCATAGGAAGGTATTGAGTTTTACTCCTCTCTATTCAAGGAAGATTCACCTATCACTATTAAGGAGGTGAACTTTATCCTAGATTGTATGCCATACATTATTCCCCTTAAGAAAAATGAGACTATGCTTAAGCCTATCCTGTTGGAGGAGGTAGAAGATATTTTTTTAAATGAAAAAAATAAAATCCCCTATTCTAGATGTTTTCCCAATTGAATTTTTTTAGGAGTTCTAGGAGGTTATCAAATTTGATCTGCTAGCTATGGTGCGTGAATCATAGAGTATTAAGAAGATGTTGAGAGTTTTGAATTCAAATTTTATTGCGATTGTCCTTAAGAGGAGAGGCTAAGTCTCTTGATTGATTCAAACCAACTACCTTATGTAATGTTGTTTACAAGATTATTTCTAAACTTTTGGAAGAGAGGCTCAAACCATGGTTGGGTTTGATCATTTTTGAAGAATAAGGAGGTTTGTTTCAGTGAGGAAAATCATTGATGGTATGGTTATTGTTATTGAAGCTATTAATTCTATGGATAAATCAAAGGATAAGGTTATGTTAATTAAGTTGGATATGGCTAAAGCTTATGATCGAGTAAAATGGGACTTTCTCTATAAGATGCTTTCTACCTTCAATTTTAGGGTAGGATTGAATGGTTGATGAGCTATGTTGGGTCACCCTCATATTTATTGTTGATTAATGGGGAAACTTCTCTTTTTTGTGGCTCTAGAGGTATTAGGTAGGGAAATCCCTTGTCTCCTTATTCGTTTCTTATTAAGGTTGAGGGCCTAGGGAGAATCCTTTAGGCTCATGTGAGGCTAGGTCTTATTCATGGGTAGAATTGGAGAAATGGGTTGGCTACCCAATATCACTTATAATTTGTGGATGATATTGTTTTGATGGGTGTGGCCATAATTGGTGAAGCGACTAGTATCAGGCACTTGCTTTGGATATCTATCTAGCGGCTTTAGGTCAGAAAATTAATGAAGATAAGTCTTCCATATTTTTCTTTAATACTTTGTTGCATATTCAAACAAGGATAGCATGAATCTTAAGAATTCAGATTGATTCTTTTCCTTTTGTGTACTTCGGTATTCCTCTCTTTGTTGGTCCTTTGCCGAGAGAAACTTGGAAGCATGTGTTGGATAGATTATATAAGCAGGTTATTCATTGGACATGTAGATGGTTTTCCTTTGCTAGGAGGGTTCTTTTTTTAAAGTATGTGGTTCAAGCTCTCCCAATCTATAGGTGTATGGTTGTGCTTGCTCCTATCAATTTCATTAAGGAGTTGGATGTGTTATCTAGATAATTTCTTTGGGAGGGTAATTCTAATTACTCTAAGTGGAGCTTAGTGAATTGGGAGAATTTTTGTAGGCTAAAGAAGTTTGGTGGTTGTTTGGCAGTCTTGGGTTGATGAAAATTGTCCTCACTAGATAGGATTTTGCAGTAAAGTTATATTGGAGATGGTGTACTAACTAGGACTAAGCTTGAGCCAAGATCTTAGACTCAAAATATTTGAGGGGAGTATATTGGAAAGATATACCCAAGCTTTCTTTGGAAGGTAAAGGTTTTATGATATAGGAAACTCAAAATATTTGAGGAGATTTGTAATAGTCAGTCAATGGCTTGCCTTTGCTTTGACTCTTGGGATGGGAATCACCCAATCATGACTTCTCATCCGCATTTGAAAAATATTTTTGATGCCTTTGTTGAGGCTAGTTGGACTCAAGTGGATAACTTTAAACTTGCTAAGGGCCTTGGTCAAGTGGAAGTCAATAGATAGAAGGATGTTCAAGATTGGCCTCTAGGGGGATCAAAGGATGATCGGGCTAAATTATTTCAGATTTTGGCCAGTAGGGCATGTAGCTCCTTACATACTAATGATGTTTTAGCTTAGGGTTTAAAACTCGAGGAAGTTTAATGGTTGTTGTTGGGTATTGTGAATGCTAAAAATCTGTGAGAGAGACTTAAACCATTTTCATGTTGTTAGCACAAGTCAATTTAAATTAGAAAATTTAACATCCCTATGAAATACTTAATCATGTTCAGATATGCAAATAATGAGCTGAAAACAAATTAAACAAAAACATATTGAAAGAACATGATCAAACCTTTATCTCATAGTGGATTGGTGCCACTTTGTTGTGTAGTAAGCAGCCCTTTCCCAATCCTTGAATTGCAATTTTGATGTATTTATTAATCAAACCTCTCCAATAAGATTTGAGCATAACCTAGCTATGAATTGTGAAAATGATTAATATGTGGAATGATGTGCACAAAATTGGCTCTCAATGTCAAGAGAGTAACTTTGCATCAAATTATGGATCCTTGAATGAGGAGAGAAGTCTCCATTTTATATATTTCCAAAATGGAAGAGAGAGTGAAAACAAGCAATGTGGGATCATTCAACATCCAATGGCCAAGTGCCACTTGTCAAGATGTGAGTGGTTGATGGTTGTGCACATTTTGGCCAAAGTGTCAATAAACGCAATTAGGTGGAATTTCAAATTGAGGAAATGACATTTGAGAGGGAAAAAGAAATGAAATAAATGTCACTTGGCTCAATGCACAAGGACATGTAAGAGGAGTGAATGCCTTGATGGATGTACAATTCCACTTGGACTTTTTTGAATTCAAATTTGAGGGAATATTGCCTTTTGATGCCATGTGAGGGAAAACAGAGATTTAATAAATGAATTAAATCTATTTTCATGTGCAATTTGCATTCTCTAGAAGATTTTAGTGATAGGGATTAACTTAATCAAGAATTTGATTAATTTAATGAGGGTTTAGATGATTTGACAATTTTGACTTAAATTGATGAATTGATTTAAATCGAAATTGAGAGGAATTTATTAATTAAATAAATGATTTTGATTTATTTTAACTAAGTGGGAAAATGTTAGATTAAATCGAATAAGGTTTTATTTATTTAATTTAATAAGCTGACTTTAGAAACTTTAATCAAATAAAATGATTTATTTAATTAAACAGAGATATAAGATTAATTAAATTAAATTGATTAATTTAATCAAAGAAGGAGAAAGACTTAATCAAATAAACAATGATTTATTAAATTAAGAGACAAAATATGATGAAAAGTTGAGAGTATGATTCAGGAGGAAATGTTGATAATAATCAGGATCAAGTGTGTTGAACCAAATTGTACATTTTCTATGTCTATATTTTGCCTCTCTTTGAAGCAATGTACTTGTTGCATTGATTCAAAGTATAAATTGTTGTGGTCAATGTAAAAAATTCTTTATTTTTTAGATGCCCCACTATTGCCCCAGCGGAAGGATATTGTTGGTATATTGCCCCCTCGAGAGATCAAGCGAAAATGCTAATTTTTTGATTGATATCATGATAAAATGCGAGGGGAGTGGTTCTATTGAAAGATAATTCTTTGATGTAGACAAATCTAATGATGTATAGATAGTCATCGTCCATGGGTAGCCTCGTGTATAGTTTGATGTGACACACCAATTTTAGATAGGAGTGTTAGTAAAGATAGAAGAATAAGATGGATGGAAGGAGGATCCAACAAGCCTATGTTATCATGATGATGATTTTCCTACCAGGAGTTGGGATTTTCAAAGGGCCAATTACTTTATGTTTGATAACACACATAGTTACGATGCATCAAGGTATAAAGGACCAGGTTGGCATTGTATCCAGTGTGATGGAATTTGACTTGGAAATCAGATAGGAGTATTCTTGTTTACACTTGACATACGAAAACCTTGCTAGGACGGACCTTAACAAAGCAAGTATTCACCAAGTTATTTTAGAAGAGTATCCAACAAGCACAATGTTGTGCATTTTTTGCACACACGCCCCACTAAAGTGGGGAACCTCTTTTTTTTGGTTTTTTGGGTGTCTTGGCCTTTCTATTCTAAAATTTTGCTTAACTGAATCCATGCTTCAATGTTCATCTTGCTAGTTGGAGTGGCACATTTGTGAATTTTGTTGAAAATCTTAAGATCTAAGTAAATTCTGGACGTTTCACCATTTTCGGGAGAATCCGCCTTGGCCGATTTTTCCTGGTTTTCTTTCAAAATCCAGAGATAGTTGTCTGTTGACCCAAATACAGGGAAATCCGTCGTGTTCGGATTTCTCCAAATTCTGTTGCCCTATCGGATCTTCGGGTTTTGATCTTGGCTATCTTATCGGTCGCATCAATGGCGATTGTACAACCCTTTTGGGGCATTGATATATTGAATCTTGGGGAGTAATTGGTCATTTGAGTTTATTTGTTCGCTTGTCATTTGAGTTTAAGTGTTGGAGCTTGAGGTGTGTTGCTAGATCGTGCATTTCAAGGCTATTTTGGAGTGTTGCATTTAAATTTCGTGAGCATTTCTCACATCCTTCTCGTGTTTGCGGGTTGATTGTTGGCATTGCCGGTTCCAGTTCTTTTGCTCTCATGGTATGTAGACATGCTCCTTTCCTCTGTTGGTCATTAGTTGTTTTTCTTCATTTTCTTTCATGCCTTTTCATTGCTTCATTTTTTCTTGGGTGTGCATGCCATGTCCGAGCATTTAGAGTTTTCATTTTTTCTACCAGTCCACCAGGTTGATCATTGAGCAGTTATTTTGGTTTGGTATTTCACTATTCTTTTCGGGGCTTGTTTGTGTTTATCTTAAACCTCCCATCTCGCTCATAAGCAAGTCATGCCTGGTTTTTCTATGCTCCCATGGTGGAGATTTTAGGGTTCCTGACCTAGGGCAATGCCAATCCCTCTCGAATTGCTAAGAGGAGGGTTTTCATTTCATATTTGATCCATTGGGGTCTGTGGGTAGGTCATTGCTGAGGTGCAGACCCTAGGTCTTTGGTCGCTTGATTTGTTTTGGTAAAAATGAGGGAATGTGGATGAGTTCGGGTTTTTGATGTCTTCGTGGAATTTCGCCTAGTCCGAATTTCCCCGGCTTTCCCATTCCTTCTTTCTTGCCATTTTAAACCGTATTTTTGTCTACCTCACGAAAATCCACCTCCTCCTAATTTTCTTGATATCTGTGGTCAGGTCATTTTGTCAGATTCACGTTTTATGGTGATTTATCCATTTCCCGCTAAAATCCGCTTCCACCGGATTTTCCCGGATGTTCCAGGTCTCATCCCTTTTCCCAGGTTGATTATAACTATTGTTGTTTTCGCTAAAATCCACCCTAGTCGGATTCTTTCAAAGTTTTGGGAAACAATGAGTATGAGGATTATGTGAGAACTTTTCTTATTGATAGTATGTTTAGATGATCAAATGAACTTATGCTAAGTACCTTTAAGGTTGTTCCTTTATTGAATTGATGGATTGAGTGATATTTTGGGGGTTTATGTGTTTGTCTGACCGGATTTCGCCTGGTCTGGATTTCCCTAGAATTCCTCTCTAGTTTGGAATCTACGAGGTGGGCTAAATCCCAAACTTTGGTGATATGGATTTCTTAACATTTGTTGCTTCTCTTGGACATCATTTTAGTCATTTTTATTTGTTTGCAGGAAGGATCAAGACAAAATTTTGCTGGTCATGGAAAAGGGAAGGCAACAGATCCAAGTGCAGAGAGTTTAGTTGTCTCTAATGTGGAGAAGGTGAAGTTGGATATAAAAAGAAATATTTTTAAAAGCAAGCTGACTTCTATTTGGTGAGGAATCATCGATACCAATGTGGGTATGTGGGATTATGAGGAGTTTAAAGCTGAATTGGCAGCACCGAATTTTCCTTTATTGGCCAGGAGAACTGTGGAATCCAAGTTGGCACATGTATCAGGTTTTCCCTCCACAGTGCAGTGCTATGAACTAGTACTTGAGTGTGCTAGGAATTATGACAGGGGGACATAGATGATAATTGGTCCTCAAGGAAGGATTATGGCAGGTTTTAGTCCTGTGTCCATTGCATGGGCTTTTGATATGGCTGACAAGTCACATGTGGTGGGTTTTGACATAGATACAGCAAGGAAATACTATGAGGAAAATGTGGTCAAGTCCCAGTAGGTAATCAACTCTTGGTTGGAGAAGCCCAAGTCTCATTTCTCCAAATTGCCAAAGCAGCTATTCAGGCTCAAGTTCAAAAGGGAGTATTACAATGTAATCACTCTTCTTAGTAGATTGGTAGGATTGAAGAGTGCGGGGGTGTTTGAGAGATGGATGTTTAATGTTATTGCTCGGATGGAGCAGGGAATTGATTATCATTGGGCAGGAGCCATAAGTGTAGTTATCCACGAGCAGTTGTGCAATGTTTTGCAAATCAAGACTTTCACCACGACCTCCTACTTAGTGTATGCATTGGCAAGATTTCACCCATATAAGGGGTTGAGCACTAGAGGTACTTTTGGACAAGATGCAATATATGAGGTATATCCACAACTACGCCTAACTAGAGGAAGCTATAGAAGATAAAATGATGCTTTCATAATGTATATCACCAGATTTCTCCAAGGTGCAGAGCATGTGAATTTTTGACAAATCTAAAGAATTGATAAAGAGATATGGGGCATGGTTTATCCAGTTTCCCAATTTCTCTTACATCAAGATTGATGATTTTCAGAGGGCCCCTTACAGACTCCCAAGGTACCCTACTGATCATATTATATTGTTGGAGGTCACTAGGCAGATTTATGACTTCGACATAGTTGTTAAAGGAGATAAGCATAAAACAGGTTTTGGGAATGATTTCCCCTTGAAGATAGGAATGGGTGAGGTTTGTCCTTCTATCCAGTCTACTCATGCTTTTGAGGAGGAGATGAGTACTTTTGGTCTCTCTTTCCATTCCAAGAGAGAAAGGTTTGACATCACTGGTGAGGCACAAAGGAAATCCAGTAGGGATTACAATCATAAGGTCAACATTGAGGATTATTGGATTAACCTTGCTGATGAATTTGAGGTCAGGAGGAAGAAATTCTCCAGGTTGGCAATAGACTTGGTAAGGTTATACAATGTGAAGGCCATTCCTGGCCAAGTGGAAGAGGATGGAAATTTAATTCAGGGTCATGTCTTCGAGTCTATGAAGGACAAGCCAGTTGGAGAGATCGACTCGTTAGAAGAAGAGAAAACAGAGTTGGATCAAATCATGACTCTAGTGATCAAGTACACCAAAATGTGGTTGAAACCCAAAATTCTAGAATTGGAGAGTGAGGGTGTCTAATGTACTTATGAACTAATGGGAGACTTGGAGTCTCATTCTACTTCTGAGGAATCACACGAACATGATCCTAAAGGTAAGGAAAAATTGGATTCCCCTTTTAAAATTCAGGTTAGAGATGTTCAAACTAAGAAGGCAGACAAAGTGGGTAAATAGAGGAAACCTATTTCCAAGAAGAGGAGACATATCTCAAGGAAAGAGGCTGAAAAGGACAAAGAAGAGAAGGAAGAGCTAGATGTTACCCCTCCATTGACAAAGAGAAGAAGGCTTGTGAAGCTGTCACAAAAACTGGAGGAGGCTCCTAAAACTAATAAGGAGGTTGAACCACCAGTGGTAGAAGTAGAGAGTTCAGGGGAAAGGACACAGGTATATATGAGGAGGTCAAGGACTCCTTCCCCAAAGGAAGCTGTTGTGAAGGAGGATGTTCATGTGACTGCTCCCATTGTTAAAAAGGAAAATATTTCCATCCCTCAGGATACTGATAGTGTACAAGAATAACCAAGTAAGGATGAAGATCCTAAGGACTTGGACGAGGAAGAATTTCAGGAAGGAGACCTTTATAATGCAAAGGCAGAAATGGAGAATGTGGTCTAGTCCCCTTTGGTGGCCTATGTAGATTCACCTATGAAAGAGAAATTGAGTAAATCTCCTCAAAAGGAGGAGATACCAGCCAAGATCCCTTCACCGATGCAAGTTGTTGTAGAGGAGAAGTTACAAGACAAGGAGAAACCAATCATGGATATCCCTAATGTGCCAAGTGTTGAGAAGGATGCCCATAATGACCAGCAAGAGCAAGATAAGCAAGATATAGTGTCAACTGAGTCTACTATTCCAAGTTGGCTGAATAAAGAATTGAAAATTAAACTGGTAATAGTAGAGGATGCTCCTCCTAATTGGGATGACTTAATGGCTAATGTTGAAAAGGGAAAGATTAAGAAGAAGGCTAGAGTTGTGTCCCAGATTGAGAGAGATGGGTCAGGCAATAGAGTGGCTCACATTGCTACCCCTACTCTAGATCAAGATAGAGATAATGTAACTACCAAGGATTATCATGTGCAGACTATTGACTTAGGGCATGCATCTATGGAATAGGACATTGAGATGTATGAAGGATCCAGTGCTATAATTGTGGGCAGGTTGAAGAAGGTTGTACAAACCAGGCATGAGTTGGAGAAAGAGAATGAGAAATTGAAGTACTTGCAAGATTTGATGAAACCCTTGCAGTCCATTAGCTCTTCCTCCTCTACTGCAGGTTTCTTGCCTCGTGAAACAATCTCCGAGCTTGAGAAGATGAAAGGCACTACACTTTCCACAGTTGCTTGGTTGCAAGGGGTTCAAACTAAAGGAGATGTTTCCATTAAAGATATCTTGTCAACTGGAGGGGATGCCATGAGATCAGTGGACTAGTTCAAGACTGTGCTAGCTCAATACAAGGAGGACACTAATCTTCTACTGCAGAAAACCAGAACGATCATGGAGTTTACTGAAGATAAGCTGGTAAAGAGTGGGATTCTTCCTTTCTCAAGGGTCTATGAACCTTGGGAATGGTTCAAAATCTTGCAAATGAGGAAGAAGGTCTTGAAAAATATTCACAAACAAGGAAAGCAGATTGAGGACACTTTGACTGGTATTCATGATAAGTGTATCTCATTCTTTTAAATTATGACAAGAAGGAAGAAGTTTGCTCTGAAACATCTTAATCTGGAGCAACTTAGGAAATGGTGGAGAGATGTTTATTCTCCAATTGGCAAGGGACCAGTCACTAAACATCAGCTAGATGATCTTGCAACCTATATTGCAGTCATTGACAGATACTTAACTAATAGGGCTGATTGGGATGGTATAGTAAGGCAAGCAAGGGATGATATTAAGTCTCTTGAAAGAAGAATTAGGGTTTTTCCTATGCCACCTGTTGCTGAGCTGGATAGAATATTGTTGGTCGTGCATGGTGAAGAAGATCGAGCTAAGGACAAGGATGGGAAGTAGTTATGTAGGGCTACATCGAGATTTGTGCTTCCCATTATTCATATGCATTGGTTTGACCCTTTGATACTTAGGCCGACTTGGATGAAATTGGCGCTAATTGCACATTTCATATTATATTTGAATATCTTTTGAGGCTGACCTCTTGTAGGTCGTGTTTTATTGTAAATTCTTATTTTTGGGCTGACCTATCTTAGGTATTCTCTATAAAATAGGCATTTTGCCTCATTTGAAAGATAGATAGATAGGTGATACATGATATGTATAGAGAGGTAGAATAGAAATTCCATAGTTGAGTGAATTAGGGTTTATTTTCAAGCAAGTGTTGTAACATAAAGCTAGAATTGTTGCCATTTTGGATGACTTAATATAAGAAAGGATATTGTGATTTGGTATCTATCTTATGGAGTTTCATTTGGTATGGTTCTTTCTGTTCTATCTTTGAAATTGCTTAAGTTCATAGTTAAATAGTTTTGTGATGCTTAGGGTTTTATGTTTGGAATGTTTGCAACGATCTCTAGTCCATACTTTTTGCAGTTAGTTGATTGTTAGCTTCTTTGCAAAGTTAGTTTGGGCTTAAAATTGTGCTTAGTTCAATTATAAGAATTTGTTCAGGATTTCTTGAATGAGTGTTTGTGATTTGAAAATCTTTAAATACCTTAGAAGATTGCACTATTTCTGTGAAATTGCAGAATTATCTGGATTGAGTAGGAATCAGTTTATGAGGGATCGGTCCATTTTGAGAATTTTATCTTTTGGAATTATCAATCTTAGGGTTAGAAGTAGTCTTAGAATCATCTCTGAAACCTTCATCTTTTTCTATTTCTTTATTATCTGGGTTCAATTAAAGATTCAAGTATCAATTCATTTTTTAGATATGATAAATTCAAGTCTAGTGTTTGCTTGTAGTAAGGTCCCTTTGTGATTACCAGCATTTTCACATTATCTCTGAGTCGTTTCAGTGCATTGTCAAGGCCTGACTTTAGAGACCTTGGGGTTATCTCTTTTCCCATAGAGATTTACCTTTCTAGAGAGATAGGATATCATATTTTGTCTGAGTTGTTGCTGTGCAAAAAACACCATCAACACACATCATATAAAAAAGATAATGATCTTTTCCCCATTCCTTTCTCTCTAAACCTGTTTTGTTGAGGCATCATCGAGAGGTCCTTGGAATGGACGCAAAATAAGATAAGTCAACAAAGACCAAGAAAAATTAAACAAACAATCTAATGTTCTTCATACCACTAGCCAAGGCTAAACTACTATTGGGTACCTGATGCTTATGTCTAGTGTAGGAAAGATTCATCCTAGGACATGTTGTGATCAAGGTTTTGATGAGACTAATTGGGTGATAAGTTATTCATACTCTGAGATGATCAACTTGATTTCTTACTAACTTAGACTTAAGACTCTAACTATTAGGTGTTCACTTTTGAACCTGCTAGACTTGCTTCTGATTGACTCACCAAAGGGTGAAGGCGACTATTAACTTTATTCAAACGGATTGCCAAATGCAACGGACACCTAAGGACTGACCTAAAATGTCTCGAGGGATGATCGAAGATCAACCTTGCCTACGTTCAAGCTCAGAGACGATGTAGTTTAGACAAGGTGAAAGACTAACAAGAGTCAATGATAAATTTTTGAAGATTTTTTGAGATTTTTCCAATGTTTTTGAATTTTTTGATTTTTTTGAATATTTTTTGGATTTTTGATGAATTTTTGATTTTTTTTGGATTTTTGATGAATTTGGGAAGAGCACAAAAGATATACACAAATCCGATCCACTTCCAGTTTCAAGGACATGCCCCAAGCGTTTGAGCGATAGACTACTTCAATAAAGGCAAGAAAAACTAACCTTAGGAATATGCCAAGTAGTACTACGGTGGAATATGATATGGTCATCAGCTCAAGCTATGGTATGGATGCGAGCAGATGGGTCGATGAAGGATTAATTAAATGGATGAGTGAGTCGTGTAGATCCTGGTAGATGGGGAGTGCATTATTTACACTTGGCACCTATTTGTCAGGTTTTCACCAAGGTACTTGTGCAACGCACCACCGAAGTGGTTTTCACTAGAGGATGATTTTTTCTTTACTCTTTTCAATCCTTTTTCTGATTTTTTTTGCATTTTATTTATTTATACCTTGCAAGTTCTTAGGCATAAAATTTTTTGAGATGGGAGTTGTTCAAAGGCTCTTACAGAGGCTCTCCTTTTGGTGTTTCTAACTAATCTTCTCTTGATTTATAGCTTGTTGTGATGACGAAAGGTCCCAGCCAGTTGGGCTCAAATTTTCCTTTGCTATCTAGGTTCAACACATTCTTTTGGTTTTCTTTTAGCACGAGGTCGCCGACTTGGAAGGTTCGTTGTCTTATCTTCTTGTTGTAACTGCATTTCAGGTGATTCTGATAGACTTGTAGAGATTGAGGGCATCCATGCGCCATTCATCTAACAACTCCAGCTCATTCATTCTTGTAACCATGTATTCCTCATCTGTAATGAGGTTTTACAATGATATCCTTAGTGACAGGAGCTCAATCTCGATTGGGACGATGGCTTCTGATCCGTAGACCAAGGAGAATGGGGTGGCACCTTTTGGCATGTGGATGTTGGTGCAGTAGGCCCATAAGGCAGGGTTTAGCTGCAAATGTCAATCATGACCAAATTCATTGACTGTTTTCTTAAGGATTTTCATAATGGTTTTGTTGGTAGCTTTTGCTTGGCCATTGCCTTGGGGGTAGTATGGAGTGGAAAAGTGATGTTGGATTTTATTTTTTTTGCAAAAGTCATGGACATCCTGATTCTTGAAAGATGTCATGTTATTAGAGATAATGGATTGAGGGATGACATATCGGCAAATAAGGTAGTTCAGGATGAACTTGGAAATTTGCTTTTCGGTGATGCAGGTCATGGGAATTGCTTCGACCCACTTTGTGAAATACTTTGTGGCGGTGATGATTAACTTGTGGCCATTAGATGAGGTGGGTGTGATTTTACCTATGAGATCAAGCCCCCATTGGGAAAAGGGCCAAGGTGTAACAATAGGATGTAATTCTTTAGTTGCTGCATGGATAAGGTATCCATGTTGTTGGCATTGTCGACACTTTCTGACAAAGTCATGTGCCTCTTTTTCCATTGTTGGCCAGTAGTACCCGGTCCTTAGCAGCTTCTTAGCCAAGGTCATATTGCTCGAGTGTGAACTGCAAATGCCATTATGTACCTCAGTCAGAGTAGCCAGGGCTTCCTTATGTTTTAAGCAATGTAATAGGGTTCCATCAATGCTTCTACGGAAGAGGGTTTCCCCTAGGATGACAATGTGTAAGGATCTTTTGACAAAGGTTTGTTTGAGATTTTGGGGTAATGTCGGCTGGGAGGATTCCTAATCTCAGGTAGGTTTAAATATCATGATACCAAAGATTGTCGGGACCAATGAGTTCACATTCATATTCTAAATTTGGTACCTCGAAAGTAGGTATGAGAAGCTTCTCTATCAAGAATACGTGTTTCGAGACATTGGAGGGATATCTAACAAGGATCCAATCATTTCCATTCCATCAGTCGCTCTGTTGTTTGCCCTTGGTATCTGCTTAAAGGTGATATCAATAAATGATTCTTTGAGGCTTTCTACTAATTTCTTGTAAGGTGTGAGCTTATCATCCTTAGTTTGGTATTCGCGATTGACTTGGTTGATGATAAGTTGTGAATCCCCATAGACCTTTAATGCCATGATTCACCACTGTGCTACAATTTTGAGACCTATGGTTAAAGCCTCATACTCTGCAATGTTGTTGGTACAGGGGAATGCCAATTTGTAAGATCTTGGTATGAAATCCCCTTGTGGGGTGATGAAGAAAACACCAGCTCCTGATCCATGTTGTGTGTGGGAACCATCAAAGTATAGTTTTCAGTGATCAGCTATGTTGAGATTAAAGATAGACTCGTCTGGAAATTCTAATATGAGTGGGTTCTCTACGTAGATGGGAGCTTTTGCCAACTATTCCATAATAACCTTTCCTTTTATTTCCTTTCACTCCACATACTCAATGTCATACTCCGATAGTATCATGACCCATTTAGCCATCCTTCTTGCGAGCATAGCTTTTGACAGTAGATATTTTAAGGGATCTATCTTGGCGATGAGCTTGATTTTATGTGCCAGCATGTAGTGTCGAAATTCCTGTGAAGCAAACACTACTACTAGGTAGGCTTTCTCAATGAATGTGTAATTTAACTCATGGCCAACCATTGTTCTGCTGATGTAATAGATAGCCCTTTTAGTTCCATTCTCGTCATGTTGAGCCAAAAGAGCACCCAGAGCTATTATTGTTGCTAAGATGTATAAGATCAATGGTTTTCCTGCAATGGGTGGCATCAATACAGGTGGTGTGAGGAGATATTCTTTGATTTTGATAAATGTCTGATCACATTTTTCATCCCACTTGTATGCTACTCCCTTGTGGAGTAGATGTGAATAGTAAATTTGTTTGTCCATCAATTGTGTTATGAACCTCCAGATGGACTGGAGTCTATTTTGTAATCCTCTGAGTTGTTTTAGTGTTCTCAGTGCTTCCATGTTGAGTATTGCTTTAACCTTTGAGGGATCCACCTCTATCCCCCTCATTGACACTATGTAGCCCAGAATTTTTCTAGATTATACTCCAAAGACACATTTCTTTGGGTTGAGCCTGACCTTATACTTCTCCAGTCTATCAAATATGTTGCTTAGGGCTGCTATGTGGTTCTGTCTCTTCTTTGATTTTTCCAATATGTCATCCACATAATCTTTGACTATTTTGTGTGCCAGCATGTAGTGTCATGGCCCTTTGATATGTATCCCCTGTATTCTTTAGGCCAAATGGTATCATCTTCCAATAGTAGGTGCCCCACGGACATGTGAATTTCATCTTATGTTGGTCCTCTTTTGCAATCATTATTTGGTTATACCCCAAGAATCCATCCATCAATGATAGCATCTCATGTCCAGCCGTCAAGTCCACTATCATATCAATGTTAGGTAGTGGAAAATCATCCTTGGGACATGCTTTGTTAAGGTCTTTGAGGTCAGTGCAGATGCAGATGCCCCCATTTGGTTTTGAGACTGGTACAAGGTTAGATACCCATTCTGGATAGTCAATCAGGCGTATCAAGCCAACATCTAGGAGCTTTTGTAACTCTACCTTGACTAGCAAGGCTATCTAGGGATGCATTTTTCTCAACTTTTGTCTTAGTGGCTTCACTTCAGGGTAAATAGCCAAATGATGAACCACAACTTCTGGATCTAGACCTGACATGTCAGCATAGGTCCACGTATAATTTACTTTCCTTTCTTTTAGAAATGATGTTAATAATACTTCTTCTTCTGTCAGGAGTGACTCAGCATATAAAGTGATATGTGGTGTTGTCTCCATTCCCAAGTTAACAGGATTACAATGTTCTGCCAGGACTGCTACTTTTTCTTGATGCAGTGTCTTAGGGGGGAGATTGAATCCTTCATCCTTCGACACCTCAGAGAGTTTTTCTCCATTGGATGTGTCATTTATTTTTATTATTTTGTGGTTAGAGAGTGTCACGATGTGGTTTTCACTCAATAACTCTGAGCTTATTCTCGTTCTTTTTCTTTTGCGACTGAAGGACTCAATCGTCTCCCCATAATATGCTTGGGTGTCTAAAGTGATGTTGAATCTTTCCTTGTAATCCCCGCATGGAACTGTATCCCTTAGTCCCATGAATTATGAGAGTTCCTCATCATTTTCGAATGATTCTAGAATTGGTGGTCCTCGTTGGTCATGATCAATGAGTTGAGGGTATACTAAGGTGATTTTGTGGGTTTGGTGGTTTGACTCAGCAAGTGAGGCACTAATCATTAGTAAGGAGGGATCCTCAAAGAGCATGGAAAGGTCAGTTATGGTATCATCATCGTCACTACTAGAGTAGACATCGATTACGTTAAAAGTGAAACTATCTAAGGGGAGGCCTGTGCATACTAGTAGTTCAAGAGCGGGTGTCGAAAACTAAGGGGGAGATCTTACTACTCTATTAGGGATACTTCTACCATGTACGGTTATACTTGGGAGAGTACATTTGAGGCCAAGTTTCCTTATTCTTCTTTCTACAATGATGGGCTCCAATCGTCCATCACTGTTCCTTCCAAGGCTTTCATTTCTATTGTAGCCCATACCAAGCATTATTTGTAGCCCTCTATTAGTTTCATCCATAGGTAATGTGGGTGTGGGTCCTTCATCACAATATACCATGCTTGAAATATCTTCGTCGTCAACATTTTCCTGACTTAGGTCTCCTCAACGGCGAAATATAGAAGGATCCACCCTAAGGATGTGGATGGGTGTTTCGGTTGATTGAGGTTGCCCATGTGACCTAAGAGATTATGGTAACTCTCCCACAACAAATCCACTCTTCTTCATTTTGTAGTCTCTACATCCATTGTCTTGGATCATGATTTTAATGTCAGACATATCAGGGATGGTGGGTGTCTCTTTCGTAGAGTTGGAGGCGAGGTTAGCTAGGTCGATGTATGTAGTGGATGGGCCTTCATCATTCTTTGGTACCTAGGGGATTTCATAAATCTTGGTTTCCAAGTTTTTGCAGTAGGTGAATGTTTCAGGATCCCCATATATAGTGACCTCCTCATTTTTGGTGCAAGAACTTGATGCATTGATGATATGTTGAGGCAACTGCTTTCATCTCGTGGATCCATGGACATCCTAGGAGGATTTTGTATGGTAGTTCAAGGTCAAGGACCTGATAGGTAGTTTCCATGGTTGCTGGTCCCACTTGGATTGGGATTTTAAAAATGCCCTGAGACACTCTTTCTTGATCATTATATGCTCTTATAGTGATTCTTTTGTTCTTGTTAATGGAATCCTCGATGAATCCTAAGTTCTTAATAATTTTGAGAGAGAAAATATTAAGGCCTGTACCTCCATCCACCAAGACCCTTTTAACTTTCTTTTTGTGGACCAGCACTTGAAGGTGAAGTGCACAGTTATGAGATGGCTGCTGGGGGAAGTCTTGGTTGGAGAATGTAAGGAGATTCAGGGTGATGATATTACCAGCCACAACCTGAAACTATTATGTGTCAAGGGTGGTGAAGATGGTGGATTTTGCTAATGCTTCATCAAGAATTTTCCGATGGGCAGCGAAGATTTTTAATAGTTCCATGATGGAGATCTGTGCAAGAGTTCTCTTCAGCTGGTCGATGACATTGTAGTCATAGGGACCGAATTTTTTATTTGAAGTGGGGGTCTTATATGGTGACCCTACAAAGGTGACCTTTTCACCACGTGTGGTGACTCCATAATCGGTGTTGGCTCCTTTGAAATTAATGACCATGACCATTTCATCGACGCATGCAACTATCTCTTCATATACTAGGTTGGCACTAGCATATTTTTGTTTCCCTTTGTTTTTCTCCTGGCTATTTCCTTGATTGTGGTTTGGCATCAGATTTGTGTATATTTTCAGATCTTGATTACCAGTTGGTTGCTCGACATTCATAATCTTGTCTTCGATGAGGTCTTGGATGATATTTTTCAGCTTCATGCAATTTGTGGTCGTATGTCCCTTGATCTTGTGGAAATCACAAAGGAGGTTTTCTTTGTACCATGGCGGTTTGGTCATGGGTTTTGCATATTGCTCGGAGTTAGAGAATTTGATTAGGTTTTCCTTGACCAAATTCTTCATTATGGACTCGATGGATTCCCCAAGAGCCATGAACTTTCACTTGGGAGGATATTTGCCTCGAGGAGGTGGTCCTCCTTGATTGTTCAGATTGTTGATTTGATTGCTAGGAATTGGTTGTTGTTGTGCTACTACTACATTAGTCTGCTCATTATTGCGATTATGATTTTGTGGTTGATGATGGGTTTGGATGTTCTCCTTAGGGGCACTGATGACCACTTTAGCATCAACCACGTCGTCGTTTGTGATATTTATGTTCCTCGACCATGTTCGAGGTTTATCGTTAGGCATCAGATTTGTGTATATTTTCAGATCTTGATTACCAGTTGGTTGCTCGACATTCATAATCTTGTCTTCGATGAGGTCTTGGATGATATTTTTCAGCTTCATGCAATTTGTGGTCGTATGTCCCTTGATCTTGTGGAAATCACAAAGGAGGTTTTCTTTGTACCATGGCGGTTTGGTCATGGGTTTTGCATATTGCTCGGAGTTAGAGAATTTGATTAGGTTTTCCTTGACCAAATTCTTCATTATGGACTCGATGGATTCCCCAAGAGCCATGAACTTTCACTTGGGAGGATATTTGCCTCGAGGAGGTGGTCCTCCTTAATTGTTCAGATTGTTGATTTGATTGCTAGGAATTGGTTGTTGTTGTGCTACTACTACATTAGTCTGCTCATTATTGCGATTATGATTTTGTGGTTGATGATGGGTTTGGATGTTCTCCTTAGGGGCACTGATGACCACTTTAGCATCAACCACGTCGTCGTTTGTGATATTTATGTTCCTCGACCATGTTCGAGGTTTATCGTTATAATTGTTGGACAGGCGGTTATCCTGTTGTGGAGTGAATGTTGATGTGCCTCCTCGTGCAGTAAGGGCTCTTTTGATGTTGAGCACCTTTGGGATTAATTAATTGTATGATGTGATGCATTGCATTTTTAAGTAGAATGACAAGTTTTTAACTAGATTGGATATGATTGTGCAAACTTGTTCTTCTAGCATGGTCCACTTGCTTTCATTGGCTTTGGATCACCATCTCTGTAAGAAGGATGTGAATAGCTCTCCTTTTCTTTGTTTGAGCGTGTATAGTTCTTCCAAACTAACATCTGCCCCCATGTTGAAGGCATAATTTTTAAGGAATGCCTCCATAATTTCCTGGAATGTTTTAATGTCTGTGGGTAGGCGAGAAAACCATTCTATGGTAGGACCAGTCAGACTCCAGGGGAAAAGTCGCATTAGATATGTGTCAACGTATGCAATCTCCATGCAATGCACTTGAAATTCCCCGATGTGTTTTTAAGGGTTTCCCGTTCCATTATACTTATTGAATTTGGGGATTTCAAATCCCTTTGGGAATGGTACCATTGTGAGATCTTTGTTGAACGGATAGGGACACAAGTTGCTCGGTGTTTTGGTTGTTTTCCCTGATTGGAGGTCCAACACATGCTGTGAGAGTAGTTTGATTTTTGTTGGACATCGTTGTGCAGATTGGGAGGTGGGATGAATGTGTTTTGAGGTGTTTGATTGGTGGGAGGGGTACTAGTGGGATTTTTCTGCAAGCTCTATTGTGTGTTCAAGGCCTACTGATATGCCTGCATTTGCATCAACAACGCTTGGTGTTGATCTTGTTGTTGTTGTTCCAACAAATATTTTTGGTTGTCCATCTATTGTTGTTCCCATAAAGTTTTTTGTTGTTTGAGTTGTTTTTGCACCAACAAGGCTTGTTGTTGGTCGAGTTGTTGTTGTGCCAAAGAATCTTTTTGTTGGTTGATCTGTTGTTGTGCCAACGAGGCTTGTTTTTGGTCGAGTTGTTGTTGATCCAACAAATCTTGTTGTTGGTTGAGTTGTTGTTGAGCCAACGAAGCCTATTGTTGGGCGAGTTGTTGTTGAGCCAATGAAGCTTGTTGTTGGGAGAGATATTGTTGAGCCAACGAAGGCTGTTGTTGGGTGAGTTGTTGTTGTGCCAACGAAACCTATTGTTTATCTTGTTGTTGTGCCTGAAAATCTTGTAGGGCTTGTTGGTATGCTTGCCGATGGATTGCTTGGAGTTGTGCTTGGTATTGTGCTTGTGCCTATTGGGCCTCGTGTTGGTCTTGGGTTTGAGCTTGTGCTTGTTAGGCTGCTTGAGCCACTTGCACAGCTTGTGTGGCTTGCTAGGTTTATGCAGCTTGTTGGTTTTGTTTCAGTACCCTTTGATGATTGGCTTTTTGGATGGCTTGGATCATGGTGATGAATGAATTCACCCTGTTAGATTTTGGTGGGACTGGTGGTGGATTGGGAATGATGCCAACCATTATGACAGGCGAGTTGGTGGTGCTGGTGGTCAGGATTTGGGTCGTTGGAGATGTGGTTGAGATTCTCGATCCTTGGGAAGGTGTGCTTTGAGATATTTGAGGACCGATCGATGTGTTGACC
Source organism: Sequoiadendron giganteum (assembly GCA_007115665.2). Taxonomy (NCBI): domain Eukaryota; kingdom Viridiplantae; phylum Streptophyta; class Pinopsida; order Cupressales; family Cupressaceae; genus Sequoiadendron; species Sequoiadendron giganteum. The sequence continues at coordinate 90,659,962 of CM021108.1, forward strand.
ATGGTGGCTTGAGTGGTTGCCACTTGTTATTGTGGTGCTGATGGCAAAAGGAAAGGATTCATTGTGATACTCGAATTGCCTTGATTTTAGAAACTGGTGAGGGTTAGGGGGGAAGACCCAACTCCAGAGGTGATGCGGATGTGAGTGGTAATGGAGGGAGTGATGATATGCTCCCTTAGAAGGAGAACGGGTCAATGACTCTAGTTGTTCCAAACAAACCACCTTCTCCTTGTGATAGAGAAGTGTGTATGTCTAACGGATAGGTCGGTGTTGCACGAAACGAGGATGAATTTGTATGATTATGGAAGGTGAGTGGAATGTATGGTTGTGATGGATTCACCAGAATAGATTTCTATAGTGTGGTGTTAATACTTACCTCTTTTTTGTTTACAAGGCGATGCATTACACTTCCTCTGATCATAATTGGTGATGTTGGTGTGATTTCATATATGGTTTGAGGCATTTCCTGAGTGATACTCAAAGTTGAAATTGGGGATGTATTTGTAAGATGCATGTCCATACTAGTGCCTATGTCAAAGTCAGAAGGAATCTGGATCCTTCCTTCCTTTAACGTGCGTAAGTGTTTAAACATGGCATTGACAATTTTATGATTCTCTGTATTTTGAACCATTTCTAGCATTTCTAATTGTGTCATCCCCAAGTCCTCATTTGTGATGTCCTCTTCATAGCTTTCCTCTTGAGGATTGTGTGATGGTAGAGAAGAGTTGTTTAGGGGATTTCTTGATCCTGCAAGGTTTACTTCAGTGGTTACTTGATCTGAATCACTAGAGGTTGATATTTCGGTCATGTTTTCCATGTTCCTCTTGTGTTGTGATCTTGTTTGGACCATAAAAATAGGGATTGTGTGATCTTAATCTTTAGGCCCAAAAGAGAAGAACTAGGGAAAGCATAGGATCAAAAGGGAGTGGTGATGATGATGAGATAAATGGATGAAGTGAAAGAGTGAAACTTTGGAAGAACTTTATAGGTTTTATGCTAAACTTTAGGGCTTGGATTGATTGTGATGGTTTGACTAAGTGTATTAAGCCAAACAAGATTGTAGTGACTTGTAAACCTTAGGAAGTTGTGTTATCCTAGGGAAAACTTGCACAAGAGGATGGATTGGCTAAGTGTGTTAAGCTAACCAAGGAGATCATGAACTAGTAGACCTTAGGAAGTTGTATTATCCCAAAGGTAAATTTGTTCAAGGGATGTATTAAGCCAAAATAGAGTGATGTTGATTTAGCCTTTTAGAATGAATGGTTTTCCAAAGTTTCTCAAAATTTTGCTTGGTGGGATGAAATTTGATTGATGGAGAGATGGATGAGAGTGAAGACTTTGATCCTAGACTTTGACCTAGACATGACTCTTCTTTACAAAACCTCGGTATTGAAGAACATGCTATACTTCCTATGTGAGAAAAGAAAACCTTTCAAAAAGCTCATAATTTTGTTGACAATAGAATGCATACAAACTTGGGTTGTTTCTTGAAGCCTTATTATAGAAATTATACACCAATCTTTCTCTGACTTCAAGGAGCATTTCAAGATGTTGTTCTCGGGATTTTAGACTAATCCTTTTGAATCTCGATTTTGGGATTTTTAATTTTCGAGAAATCATTTGAGACACATGTGAGGTCTAATTTGTCTTTTATCTTTCCTTAGTGAATTATTTTTACCAACAACACATTCTTGATTATGTTTCAAACTGCATGTCTCATGTCCCACTTTCTTTTCATCCCACAAGGTCCATTATGTGGAAATCAAGGAAATTAGGGCAAAAGTTTCCTAGGTTTACCTTAGTGAAAACAAATGATGATTAAACCCAAGCACTTAAAAACCTCTAAGGATATGATCCCTAGGGAAAGCAAGAGTACTTAGATTCATCAAAGGATATTTGTTTCCTCCAAGGGGTTTGAAATTTTGAGTTCCTTGTGATTTTTTTTTTCAATTGTTTTGAGAACCAAGCAATGTATTTTTCATTTCCAAGCACATGTACAACCCTAGGATGAAGAGGAAATATTTTTTTGGGTTCCCACTTAGATGAATCCAGCTGCGCATATTTTGTGTGGATTACTAGATGCTTGACCAAACAGGATCCGCCTTACAGTGCACACACTTCTCGGGTCAGCCAAGCATCAATACCCATGAATCTCCCATGGAAAAAAATTCATCTCTACAACAAAACCGCATGTATAATGTGGGGAGGCTTCAAAAGACATGACCTTTTGCACCAACAAAATAGATAAGGATTTGGCCTTCTAAACAAGGGTTTTAATTCAGAATTTTTGTTCATGGAGGTTGACCCATGCGGTGAGAGACCATTGTTTCCCTTCTCGTCGGAGCCAACCACGTGATACTAGATTTTGTTCCAATACCCACTTTTATATCCCGGTTGGAAATACACTTGTCCTTACTGTGTTACCAGTTGGGTCATTCCCTTGGGTGAGTAATTTTTTCCACAAGGTAGGCCCGCTAAGATAAACAAAAGCGAGTAAACATATTCGTAGTTCAATCAATCTTTGTTTAGAAACAAAGGGATAACACACGCAATAAGCCTACTCACACTCGCAAGATGTTTTGTTCAATTTTAAACCCAAAAAATGAAGTGTGGAGGTAATTCTTTTGACAACTTAATATCACAAAAAGACTTTTGATTCTCAAGATCGTTGTGAGGCACGAGAGAAGCACATACACCTTCTAAATGATATTACTTTGTGAAAGGGATTACAAAATATCAAGTACACATGTTCATTTTAATCCTCAAAGCAAAAGATGAGTTCTTTTTAAAGCACCAACTTTGAAGTGTGAGAGTTTGCCTTGTTCAATTTTTAGAACCCAAATTGAAATTTAGTAAATGTCTAAGGTTCTTTTTAACCAAAAAGATCAAGTCAAATGATTAATTTTTAAATCCCAACAAAAAATAGGTGTGAGATGGTTTGAAACTGAAAATAAACATAGCAAATAGAAAATCTAGCTTAATAAGCATTAAAAAGTTCTTTTGTGAATTTTGGACTCCAATCTTGCTTTGCCTTGGCTTGATTCCAATTCTCGATTCAAATATCAACTTGTCAAAAAATACAAAGTTAATATGATAATTCAAAAAATCTCTCATACATTAATGCATTAATCATAAGTCATTAAAAAATTTGCAACCCCTTATAATGCAAAAAAAAAATTCCTTATACCATTTTTTATTTCCCTAATTAACCCCTTCTACTGTTATACCGCAGCCTATGGTATCATGATTGGCGGCTAAGGGCAATCATCATACCCCTTACCACTATACTGCAGACAGTCCAGACAGCCCACGCGATGATGCGATGGTGGCGATCACAGTCGGTCAGGCAGGTTTACCGGGATACCGCAGTTGGTGAGTTCAAAGACCACGGTGGCGCGGTGGCGGTGAAGTAACAGCAAGGAGCAGCGGTCAGCGGGTTTACCGCGATACCACAGACGATAGGGTAGAAGACCATGGTGATGCAATGTTAGTGAAAGCAGTTACCGCACTACCATTGGCGATTAAGTGGGAGACCGCGGGGCAGTGCTGGAGATGGTGGGTGGTTACCTCACTATTGTTGACGATTAGGAGGGTGACCGTAGGACACTAGTGACAACAAGCAGATGGTTAACTGCTCAACCACGGGCAAGGAAAATCCAAATGGTGGTAACGCGGTGGACACCGCTCTACCGTGACGGTTAGGGAGATAGACTACGGGAAAGCGGTAGCAGATAGCAGGTAGTTAACCGCTCAATAGCGGACAAGAGAAGCTCGGCCCGTGGTAACGCGGTAGAATGAGCAAGTGAAAACCGCAAGGCCGCGGTTAGTGAGTAGGTGGACCATGGTATGGTGGTGGATACCGCGGTACCACGAGTAGTGAAGGTTGATGGTGCAGTGAAGCGGTAAAAAAAATGGCGAGGACAATGAGAGCAGAAAGAACAGATGACACGGTAAGGCGGTAAAAGACAGGAGTAAAGCCTGAGGAAAACACCCGACACCGCTATACCGTGGGTGAATGGAATGAATGACATAGTAACATGGGATATGGCCGGATTGACTGCGCGGGAGAACTATAAGGAAAAGCATGGGAAAACCGCTCATAGTTGGACCTATTCAAATTATGATTTGACCATTTTTAGATTATCTACTTTCAAAATACATGAACAGTTAAGCCTAAAGAAAAAAATCATGACTCATGTTCTATGAAATTTTTTTCAAACATTATGAAGAAATGGAATATTTCTCAAACAGGATAACATAAAGGAATGAAAACTTATATAATTGTCTTCTCATGAAATGTAATGATCTGCAAAAGGAATTTTTTTATAAATAACAACAGAAACTACTGTTAATAAAATAGTTAAACACACCGAATGAATTGAAACTTCCTGCAATAGAGATACAAGTAAGATTTATAAAAAACAAATTCAGAAGTGCCCTCCTTCTAGCCCCAGAATGTGGATGCTAAAAATTTGCGAGAGAGACTTAAACCATTTTCATGTTGTTAGCACAAGTTAGTTTAAATCAACAAATTTGACATCCCTATCAAATACTTAATCATGTTCAGATATGCAAATAATGAGCTAAAAACAAATTAAACAAAAACATATTGAAAGAACATGATCAAACCTTTATCTCATAGTGGATTGGCGCCACTTTGTTGTGTAGTAAGCAGCCCTTTCCCAATCCTTGAATTGCAATGTTGATGTATAGATTAATCAAACCTCTCCAATAAGATTTGAGCATAACCTAGCTATGAATTGTGAAAATGATTAATATGTGGAATGATTTGCACAAAATTGGCTCTCAATGTCAAGAGAGTAACTTTGCATCAAATTGTGGATCCTTGAATAAGGAGATAAGTCTTCATTTTATAGATTTCCAAAATGGAAGAGAGAGTGAAAACAAGCAATGTGGGATCATTCAACATCCAATGGTCAAGTGTCACTTGTCAAGATGTGAATGGTTGATGGATGTGCACATTTTGGTCAAAGAGCCAATAAATGCAATTAGGTGGAATTTGAAATTGAGAAAATGACATGTGAGATGAAAAAATGAATGAAATAAATGTCACTTGGCTCAATGCACAAGGACATGTAAGAGGAATGCCTTGTTGAATGTACAAGTCCACTTGGACTTTTTTGAATTCAAATTTGAGGGAATATTCCTTTTTGATGCCATGTGATGGAAAATAGAGATTTAATAAATGAATTAAATCTATTTTCATGTGCAACTTGCATTCTCTAGAAGATTTTAGTGATAAGGATTAACTTAATCAAGAATTTGATTAATTTAATAAGGGTTTAGATTATTTGACAATGACTTAAATTGATGAATTGATTTAAATCAGAATTGAGAGGAATTGATTTAAATCAAAATTGAGAGGAATTGATTAATGAAATAAATGATTTTGATTTATTTAACTAAGTGGGAAAATGTTAGATTAAATCAAATAAGGTTTTATTTATTTAATTTAATAAGAGGACTTTAGAAACTTTAATCAAATAAAATGATTTATTTAATTAAATAGAGATATAAGATTAATTTAATCAAAAAAGGAGAAAGACTTAATAAAATAAACAATGATTTATTAAATTAAGAGAGAATATGATGAAAAGCTGAGAGTATGATTCAGGAGGAAATTTTGTTAATAATCAGGATCAAGTGTGTCGAACCGAATTGTACATTTTCTATGTCTAGAGGTATAAGATTCTGGATAGGTGGAAATCTATGTGGAACAAGTTTGTGTAACTTTTTTCTTTGGCTTGTGGCTTGTAATAGGTTCCGCACTTGGGATAATCTTTTGAAGAGAGGCTTTCAGGGGCCTTACAAGTGTGTCTTGTGTGGGAGCAGTGTGGAATTTGTGGTGTATTTTTTGCTTCAATGTAGCCTCTCTAGGACTAGTTGGCATTGTCCATGGGAAGCTTGGAGGCATTCTTGTGTTCATGCTTCATCTTTTTTTTAGTTTTGGATAACCTTGGGCAGGTCTCCAACAAAGACTTTTTGTTTGCAAGTTGCTTGGGGTATAGTCCGTTCTTGCATTCTATGATAGATTTGGTTGGAAAACAATTGTAGGATCTTTAATGGGGTGAATTTATCTGCTCAATAGGTTTGGCAACTAGCTCAAAACATGATTCAAGAAACTATTCGGGTTAGGTGTGAGGCGGTTATCTCGCTAGAGGCTAAGGAGGTGAGGGTGTTGCATGAGTTGGGTTTGGTTGGTGAAGGTTTTGGGAGGATGTACTCCAATGATAAGATGTCGCTCAACCATGAAGCTTTAGTGAGAGGGTAGATGGCACCCGCCTCCTTTGGGTGTATTGAAGATTAGTACTGATAGATCTTCTAGGGGTAATCCTAGTGTTGCTGGTGTTGGGGGTGTTAACAGGGATAGTGAAGGTTCTCCCATCTTTATCTTTTCCAACTTTCAAGGGCACCAAAGTAATAACTATATGGAGGTTTTAGCTATCCTTTTGGCTTTGGAAAAGTGTTGTGAGATGGGTTGGCACAAAATAATTCACAAATTTAATTCACAGATTATGGTGGCTATGTTGAATAGGTGTTCCTTGGATGAGGCAAATTGGTTGTTGGTTTCTATCATTCGCCAAATTCACCAGATTAGTTCCCTTTTGGATTTTGTTGTGTTTGTCCATATCCTTAGGGAATGGAACAAGGTTGTGGATTATTTAATGAAATGGGCTTCAAAGAATAGGGGTACTTGGTAGATTGATGATTTGGAGCAACTTCACTCAGACTACCCCCAAGGTTGAAGTTGTTGATTCGGGAAGATATTCAAGATTTCTAGGTTGGGCCCAGGGCACTTGGTTGGGCTCTTGCAAGGACTTGTTTGGGCTTTTGGTTGGGCTCTTATAGGGGCTTTCTTGGGCTTTTCATTGGTCTCTTGCAAGGGCTTGTTTCGGCTTTGTGGGTTTCCTGGTGGTTGTCAATGCAAAGACATTCATTGATTGTATTGTCTCTTTTTTTATGGAATAAATTTTTACCCCTTTTTAATTTAAAAAAATTATATATGAATTAAAAATAGTATTAACAATCAAAGTCTCGATCGGCTAATCCAGCTTGGTTGTTGCCTTGCAGTGTTATTTCAGTTTCTGGTAGTCTAAATTGTCACCACTGGGAGCGGTGGGGTGGTTACCAAGGGCCTACTATAGTATACTCGGGTATTATCAACTAGGTTATGTTCCTGCATTGCTGGAGTCAGTCTGTCGAAATTTTGTGTAAACAAGAAGTTGTATCTGGGCGCTACCCCCTTTCTTGGTAGTACTTATCTATATTAAAAAAAAAAAATAGTATTAACAAAAAAAATAAAAATGAATAAATATCACTTTGAATCATAGACGAATTAAAAATTATATTCACAAAAAATATCCTTTTCAATCAAACACCGCAAATAAAAACGTCTCCAAAAGAACTATCTCTCAATGTATTTTCTATAGATTTTTGAGAAATATGTATGCTAATATTTTTAAGGGACCTCTAACTTTTTACCTTTAAAATAAACGCGCATTCCATAAAATACATTTTAAGCAGACCAAAAAATTTAAACAAGTTGTAGAACGTGAAAACAACACATTTTTGGGCGTGCTAAGCAAATCACTAAGCATCCTATATGGATGAGAGAGAAGTGATTGATAAGTAGAAGCAATCATCAATAAAGTAATTCACTAAGACAGACATACCAAACTTAAAAGGAAAGAATACAACATACTCCTTACTTTGTTGATAAATAATTATGATATATAAATTTAGGAAGATGAATTATTTAAATTTTAAAGTAATTAATATAATAAAAATTATTTTGATTGCGATCGTTAAAATTTTATGGAATTTTATAAGTATTGATATAAACATATTTTTTCATACATATATTTCAATTGATATATCAGATTTTTACAAATTAGATATTGATTTGAATAGATTTTTTTCACATATTTTAATTGATACATTAGATCTCTTTATGTCCAAAAATTTTGAAAATACTCGATATGACATTTATAAAACCTATTTACAATTTAAATACTCAAAAAACCTCTAAGATCTGAAAATCTCTTTAACATAATTCAAATTTTATATACACTCTGTTTACATAAAGACCAATTTCTCTATTCTTACAATTTATTCAATTAAAAAATATATTCTAATTGAAATACTATTCTTAATATGAAATTAAGAAGCCATTTTTTAATCTAATTATATGTAATTATATTTAACTCTTTTCTTTTTAAAATTATTTGATTTATATTTAATCATTACTTTTTTCTTTCAAAAATTAATTAATTTTTATCCAAATATTATATTAAATTTTCTCAAAAAGATAGCATCTAATGCTACCCAAACAGATTTGACCATATTTATTTATTAATTAAAATTTTTCAATAAATAAATAAAAAATAGATTTCTACTGTACAGAGGATACTGTACAGGCGATACCATCCAATGGGATTTTGGTGTTTCCTACCTTGAATAAAACATAAAAGAGACTCGATCATAAACTTGAAGACCGGATTCAAGCAACCGAATGCATATGATCTTAAATTCAAAGTCACATCAGAACGATCTTGTTGGAAAGGGTGGCTGACAATGAGAGACAATTGCTTTCTAGCAGTAAACAACAGTAAGATTTATTGGAATTCAGAATTCTCACAACATTGTTTTCATGCAAACAGAAAACTGCTCTGAATCAAAACCCATACCAAAACTAAAAACGTCTATCCTGTAGTGCAGACAATTTTTCAGAAATCATCACCACCATCATAATCGTCATAAACCCCCTGATCAGCATAATCGTCCTCAACCTTCTCTGCAACATCATCAGCAATCTTATCCTCCACATAATCAGCTCCCTCAGCAAGAGCCAAGCCACCCAAAACCCCAGCCACAGCTCCCACTGCCAAACCAGTCCCAACTCCAAACTTACTGCTGTAAGGCTTCTGAGGATCCCCATAAGCAGGCGCACTGCCATAACCAGAAGAACCCTCATAAGGAACCGGTGCCGGTTTTGGATAAGGGTTCCCATAAGGTCCACTAGGGTACCCTGAAGGGGGGTTAGCAGCATAAGGATATTGCTGTGGAGGAGGGTTAGCACCATATGCATATGAGTATGGCTGTGGAGGGGGGTTAGCAGCATATGGATATTGCTGGTATGGATAATGGGCAGGGGCAGGAGCAGGGGCAGGGGCATAGTCTCTTGTGCCGTAGGGCTGCGGGTAAGGGTACTCCTCCTCGGGCCATCGTTTTTCCCTCACAGAGATCGCGATCTCGAGCTTACCCTGCGGGCGGCCGGACGGGCGCTTCAATTTGAGGGTCCGTTCTTGCCTCTGGTCGAAGCCCACTTCGTCCAGGATTTCTGAGAGTCGAACCCGGGCGGTTCCGACCAGGGGTTTAGTCAGCTCGGAGGCCTTTTCATGGACAATGTCGATCGTCAGCTCGGCGTCCTGCAGCGGCCTTGTGACGGGGATGATGAGCTTCTCGTTCCATGAAGGATTCGTATCGCCCTCTGGATCGACCTGAGTCGAAACCTTGGCCTCTGAATCGACCCATGCTACGGCATACGGACGCAGATCGCCATATCGCCAGTTCACATTTTTCAGATCTTTTGCAGAGATGACTGTGAGATCCACTTCTACAGGCCTTGGACGCCCTGCCATTCTCGATTCAATTGAACAGGGGATTTGGATAGGCTTGTGGGAGTTTTTCACAAAGACAATCGTGCGGCTAATGACTCCATTTATATGCAGTTCTATATTAAGAGAATTATTAATTTTAAAAAAATAAAAATTATTATTTAAAATCCCAATATTTAGGGGCACTAGATATTTGCATTGCCAATTAAATATATTAAAAGAATTATTAATTGTCAAAATATCAATATTTAGGGACACTAGATACTTGCATGTCATTAATTATTTGTTCATTTAATAAAAAATAATTTAATATATTAATACATATTTATATTGGGTTGAGGGGATAGGATCTAATAAATAATTGAGGTTAATAATTAATATGGTGTGATTTATTTAGGTTTCTAGTTAAATATTGTAGACAATTAAAATTGATTAATCATATTTGATCAATTTTATTTCAATTTTCTTATGGTTAATCTATATATTAAATAAATAATCCTCTCAATTATTTAGTTAATAGTACCTTTATACTAAAATCGTGATCTCATTTCCCTTAAGCTTCTAGCCTAATTATTTACCTGTTCTAATGTTCACCCTTCAAAAATTAAATAAAATCTTTATTTATTTAATTCCATTTTTTAACCATTCTCCATAATCCCCCTCTAATTCTTTATTATCCTTAATCTCCCCCTAGTTGAATGCACATGGCTTAATCAATGATTAAGTGAGGATTTGACCACTCCAAATCCACACAAAATCTACATGTCATCCCAAGTACCCTCATGGGGTACTCCAAGGTATGGGTCAACCTTAAATGATCCAACTTTTATTCTCCCATGTACCTTGGAGGCATAGGTTATCTTCAAATTTTTCAAATTTGTACTCCAAAGGCATGGTGGTAACAAAAACCACCTTTATGAGGAACCTTCCAAAGGTACTTGGGAGTACCTTCAAGTACCCCCATCTCAATCCTATACATCCACTAACTCCCATGCAACATCTCATCCCTTGATCCTCCACAAATCTTGGAGCCTCCAATCTCACACAACCATCACTTGCCACTTGTCATTCTTTCATTGCTTAAGAGATATCAAGTCATTCTAGCCATTGATCCATTCAATCAAAAATCTATAAATCCAACCCGAACACAAGCCATGTTAAAAACTTGGAATGCAATGTTATGCTACTGAATTGTGACCACACATCACATATCAATTGGGATTTAAAACCACTTCATTGTGCAACTAAGGAGTCTTAACATGGAGTATATTGTTTATTTTACATTTTTGTAGATTTCTTCACCTAATCTAAAAGTTGTAGTCTGATTTATGTTATTCAATTTAGTTATGTAAGTTCACCATAGGTACAAATTTACATACACATATCTCTAACACACTTGGTGGGACCCACAACCCTAAGTTACTAACTAAAATTCATTGTTTTAGTGTTTTTGTCATTACAGGCTCAATTCGGCAGAAGAACACTACTTTTTGCTAGATGCACTTATATTTTGGTGGTTGTGTGGAAGATTGAAACACTACTTTGTCTAAAAATATGTTTTTAATGCTTTTATAGAATTTTTGCTATCGGTTTTTTGATAGGGTTCAAGTCTTATAAGGGGTTATGCTACTAGATTTTTCATTTACATTAGTTTTAATCAACTAATCCTATGTTTGTTGACTTCAACTTATTTTTTATGCAGAATGAATGTGTTTTCCAAAACTATGGAAAAATCAATGAAAATGATCTATTTTTTGTCATCTATGCAAATTTCAAGCTTTGGTGGTTCTACTAAAAAATCAACAAATAAGCTTTGAGTTTTGGAAACTAAATGTCACGTATAAAAATCTATTGTACTTTTTGAATTTTTGACATTCTCCAACTTCATTTCATATTAGTGCTTTTTATATTTTTGTTTACTAAACTAACCAACTTACTCTTGTCTTGTGATTGATCTAACATCATTTTTATAACCTGTGTTAGTCCAAGACCAATCAAACAAACTATGAATAATATCTTTTGTAACCCCATGGTCAAAGACTCCACCTTTTTCCACTAAAGTAGAATAAAAGATCAAAGAATTATGTGCCATGTTTAGGGTCTCTCATAGGTCTATCCTCTCTCCTCGCACCATTTGGTGATCTTGAAGATCAAAACCTTGAGATGACCCTAGTCTTGTAGTGTTAATCCCAAGAGCAATAGCCATGTGTATGCTCTCTCATTGTATCTTGAGTGATCCTGGAGATCAAAATCATCTAGTGTGTATTTCCCTATAGGACGCTTTCTTAGGTATTTCAACACTACAAGAGATGGCCTCAACCACATGTTCCAATGGAGTATAGAAAGATGGAGAGAAAAAATATGTACCACAAGGAAGAGTCATCATGATGTCTTGTTGAGCCCCAAGATACTCAATCCTTCAAGAATGGGTCGTAACGAGTCTAGAAGAGACCCTCCTAGCTCAAGCATTTGTAGATGGTCTAAGGCCTAAATCTAATGTTCATGAGTGGACATACAATTCAGAGAACAGGTTACTAACTGAATAGTTCACCAAACCCTCACAAAGGCTTCATCAAATTATCAACTAGAGCTCATGAGATTTTGATAGTGTTGGAACTATATGTGCATTCAAGGATCCTAACTATGCCCTATATCGATGAAACATAGGTGGTCACACATGTAATAAGAACTATAAAGGCTTGAAAGGAAAGTAAACTATCAAATTGCAAAAAAGAGGAAATAACATGAATCTGTATGCTACAAGTACCTTCCACTTAATGTTGTAACTATTAACTATTGAATCTAAACTTGTAACTAACTAACACTACTAACATCTAACTCCTAGCTTCTCCAGAGACTAACTCAACATAATGTTATAGAATGTAATTCATGCTACAGTATATCATTCATGGATTTCATATACATATAAGTGAGAATTCAGATAAATGGATACATCAAAGTAACATCTAATATAATGCAGAAAATAGGATGGGTTAGCAGTACCTCGAGTGGCCCTTTCTCAAGTTGTTGCACCCACAGGAGATATTAAATATGCACTACAGATCAACAAATCATGATAGTAACTAAAAAACTTTATTGCATAAGAACTAAACTTATTACAGTCTGACAATAATCTTCAAAAGATTTCCCATTCATAGATACATATCCATTACAACTAAATAACATAAAATTAACAGCAATGAAGTATTGTCTGGTAAAACAATCAACAACTAGAACTAAAAACTATATTTGTTCCTCAACCATTGATCCCAACATATAGGAATGGGAGGAGTTTTATTCACAGAAGGACTAAAAACATAACATAAATGCATACATCTGCTCTCCCTCAAGAATAGGGAGAGGACTAGTTTGTATAACTAATAACCATAATTGAAAGACATAGGAAGAGAATTCAAACTATAACTCTGCTTTAACAGATTGATAGAGACGTACTCTATGAAAATTGTCGCGTCATTAAGCTTTCCCACTCATAGAAAACTCCTTCCTGTCATTTTACTCAGTGCTGGTGGTGACTCATAGTTGACCATTCAATGGTCATCTTCATTCATTCCTAGATTTTTTGTGTTTCAGATGTTTTGGCTTCTCCCCTGTAACTGGTTACGGTCATTATATGTTATGGGTTGTAAATCCAATTGTTGTGGATTGCAGCTCTCCTTAGTTTCAAAATTTTATCTTCATCCTAAAGCATACACATAATTAACAATCATAAATCAAACATAGAATCCTACTAAATTTCATGAATATTTATATATCCACACATACAAATACCATCATAACATAATTGTATTTGGACATAAAAAAATTTCCTTAGGATGCATAAAATATATAAAAGATGTATAAGTCTTTTGTTGGTATGTGGCGACTGATCATTCTATACTGTACACTCTTCATGTATCCTCGCTGGGGTCCGGGGCCGGGCCGGGCCTCTTTCGGGGGCGGTAGCCCCCGAAAAATTTTGGCCTGCTTTTTCGCGAAATTACTGAAAAAGGGAAAAATCACAAAAAAGGGAAATATCCCCGATTTTGTATAACCCTAATTTATAAAGGGTTTAGGATAGAGTTACAGTATTATAAGAAACAAGCGATTATTCGCGATATTGTAATAGGGTTTTACACTGGTTAATGAAATCATTGGATGGCTGCGGTTTGGTGGATGTAGCCCACATTGGGTGAACCACGTTAAATTCTCTGTGTTATTTTTCTGTGTGTTTTACTTCTGGTTTATTTGATAAAATCTGCATTTAGCTTTTAGATATCTGCCATTGAAAACCTAACAAGTGGTATCAGAGCGAGTTGTTTTTCAATTATCGTTTGCAGGAAAGTCTCACGGTTGAGTGGGAGTCTCACGGTTAAGTGGGAGCAATGGCAGACGAGGGTAAGATGAAGGTTGATAAGTTCAATGGGCAGAACTATCAGTTATGGAAGATGCAGATGGAGGACTATCTCTATCAGAAGGATTTATGGCGGCCATTGGAAGGGAAAACTAAGAAACCTACAGCAATGTCGGATGAGGACTGGGATATTTTGGACAGAAAGGCACTTGGCAGTATTCGCTTATGCCTGGCACAATCGGTGGCGTTCAATATCACAACAGCAAAGACAACTCTAGAGTTGATGGAAACCCTAGCAAAGTTATATGAAAAGCCTTCCGCTTCGAATAAGGTATTTCTTATGAAGCGTTTATTTAATATGAAAATGGTAGAAGGTGGATCAGTTACTGATCATTTGAATGAATTTAATACGGTTACCAGTCAATTAACTTCTGTAAAAGTTAACTTTGATGAAGAAGTTAGGGCTCTTTTGATTTTGTGTTCTTTGCCTGAAAGCTGGAATAGCTTGGTAATGGTGGTTAGCAATTCTGTTTCTGGTTCAAATACATTGAAATTTGATGATGTTGTTGGTGTTATTTTGAGCGAGGAAATTCGTAGGAAAAGCTCAGGTGGAACATCCACATCAGGCAGTGTTTTGAATGCAGAAAGCAGGGGCAGAACAAATGAGAGACGAAACAATTTTGGGAGTCGTGGGAAGTCACGAGGAAAATCAAGGGACAGAAGGTCCCAATCTAGAGACAAGAGGGATTGTTGGTACTGTGGTAAGTCAGGGCATGTAAAGAAAGATTGTTGGTCTCGAAAAAATAAAGAAGGAGACAAACAGGAAGGAAATAAAGAGGCAAATGTGGTAAGTAATAAATCTGATGAGGATGCTTTGATTCTTTCTCTTGATAATGCTGATGATTCTTGGGTGTTAGATTCAGGGGCTTCATTTCATGCTACGCCCCATAGAAATTATTTTCTTGATTATGTCCAAGGGGATTTTGGGCTAGTTTATTTGGGAGATAATGAACCTTGTCAGATTGTTGGAAAGGGAAGAATCAAGATCAAGTTGCAGAATGGGAATCATTGGCTACTACATGAGGTAAGGCACGTTCCAAAGCTAAAAAGAAATTTAATTTCTGCAGGGCAACTAGATGATGAAGGTTGTGTTGTTACATTTAGTGATAAAAATTGGAAGGTTACAAAAGGTGCCTTAGTAGTAGCAAAAGGTGTGAAAGTAGGCACCTTATATCTTTGTACAGGTCATACTGTTCCTTCTACTTTAGCTATTGCAGATAAAAATCAATGTTCAGGAACAGTTGCTGCAGTTCAGCAGGAAGAAAATCAGATAGTTGCTGCAAATTCTGAATCAGTACTATGGCATAACAGACTTGGTCACATGAGTGCAAAAGGTATGAAAGTACTTCATTCAAAGAATGCTTTACCAGGTCTAAAATGTGTTAACATGGATTTCTGTGAAAGTTGTGTGTATGGCAAACAAAAGAGAGTTAGTTTTCTCAAGGATGGGAAACAAAAGAAAGATGAGAAATTGGAGCTTGTGCATACGGATGTATGGGGACCAGCTCAGGTATCTTCTCTCGGTGGCTCTCATTATTATGTCACATTCATCGATGATGCAACTAGGAAGGTATGGATTTATTTCATTAGGCAGAAATCTGATGTATTTGAAACTTTTAAAAAATGGAGAAGCTTGGTTGAGAATGAGACAGGTAAAAAGTTGAAATGTCTCAGATCTGATAATGGTGGTGAGTATTGCAGCAAAGAGTTTGAAGATTATTGTTCCTCTAATGGTATTCGTAGGCAGAAAACGGTTCCAAGGACTCCACAGGAAAATGGAGTGGCTGAGCGCATGAATAGAACAATAATGGAGCGTGCACGGACTATGAGATTGCATGTTGGGTTGCCTTTAAACATGTGGGCAGAGGCTGTAAACACTGCTGTTTATTTAATTAATAGAGGTCCATCTAATCCTTTGGGTTGTGGTATTCCAGAGGAAGCATGGAAAGGTAAGAAGGTGAGTTATTCTTTTCTGAAAACCTTCGGTTGTGAAGCATTTGCACATGTAGATTCTGAAAATAGAACCAAGCTTGATGCAAAATCAAAGAAATGTATATTTGTTGGATATGGCATAGATGAATTTGGTTATAGGCTTTGGGATTTTGAAAATAAGAAAATTGTGAGAAGCAGGGATGTCATATTCAATGAGAAAATGTTGTACAAAGATCTATTGCAGCAGCATGAGAAGAAAGAACAGGATTATGCAGTGCTGGATGATATTACAAACACCAATGTTCCAGTGGTTCCTCATGCTCCGCAACAGCAACAACAAGAAATACCACAAACTCCAGTTAATGTTAGGCGATCTTCAAGGTTAAGTAGACCTCCAGAAAGATTTTCTCCCTCTTTGTACTCTATTCTATTAACTGATGCTGGTGAACCAGAATGTTATCATGAAGCTATGCAGGTGGATACCAAGGTTCAGTGGGAGCATGGAATGGAAGAAGAAATGGACTCCTTGTTGAAAAATCAAACTTGGGAATTATGTAAGTTGCCTGCAGGTAAAAAGGCTTTAGCAAACAAATGGGTTTATAGGATGAAAGAGGAGGATGGAGGTAAGAAAAGATTTAAATCCAGATTAGTTGTAAAGGGGTTTGCATAGAAACAAGGTATTGATTTTGATGAAATATTTTCTCCAGTTGTTAAAATGACCTCTATTCGTACTGTGTTAAGTATTGTGGCTGTTGAAGATTTGCATTTAGAACAGCTTGATGTTAAAACTGCCTTTCTCCATGGTGATTTGGAAGAGGAAATTTATATGGAACAACCACAAGGATTTGAGGTCAAAGGTAAGGAGAAACTAGTGTGCAGATTGAAGAAAAGCTTATATGGCTTGAAGCAAGCACCTCGACAATGGTATCTTAAATTTGATAGTTTTATGGCTGAGCAAGGTTACAATAGGTGTAATTCAGACCATTGTGTTTATTTTAAGATGCTAGGTGAAGATAGCTACATTATTTTATGTTTATATGTTGATGATATGCTTGTAGCGGGGTCTAACATGGATCACATAAAGGAGTTAAAACAACAGTTAGCAAATTCATTTGCTATGAAGGATTTGGGGGCAGCAAAACAAATCCTTGGTATGAAGATTACAAGAGATAGGAAAAACAGGAAATTGTTTTTATCTCAGTTGATTATGTTAAAAAGGTGTTGCAGAGATTTCATATGGAGAATGCAAAAGCTGTCAGCACACCTTTGCCCAGTCATGTAAAATTGACTAAGGATATGTGTCCAAAGACACAAGAGGAGGAAGAAAAAATGTCCAAAGTACCATATGCTTCAGCTGTAGGTAGTTTAATGTATGCCATGGTATGCACGAGACCAGATATTGCACATGCTGTAGGAGTTGTTAGCCGGTATATGAGTAATCCAGGAATTGAGCATTGGAATGCAGTGAAATGGATTCTCAGGTATTTGAGAGGTACACCAGATAAACATTTATGTTTTGAGGGATCTAATACAGATTTAAAAGGCTATGTTGACTCAGATCTAGCAGGGGATATTGATACCAGGCGGAGTACCACAGGTTATGTATTTACCGTTGGTGGGACAGCAGTAAGTTGGATATCTCGATTGCAAAAGGTGGTTGCTTTATCCACCACAGAGGCAGAGTATGTGGCTGCAACAGAGGCAGCAAAAGAGATGATATGGATGCAACTTTTCATGGAAGAGTTGGGAAAACAACAGGCTGAAAATTACTTGTTTACAGACAGCCAGAGTGCTATACATCTTGCAAAGAATTCTGCTTTGCACTCTAAAACCAAACACATACAGTTGAGGTATCATTTCATTCGGTCAGTGATGGAGGATGGACAGGTAAAGTTGGCAAAGATACATACAGATGTAAATCCAGCGGATATGTTTACTAAGGCGGTGATAAGGGAGAAGCTGAGCTCCTCTTCAGCTTCGGTTGGCCTTCAAGGTTGAATTAAAGTATAAGAAAGCAGCAGGATCCAAGGTGCTTATTTCCAGTGGGAGCTGTAAGTGCAGCGGTGTCGTCCAGGTTCAGTCTCCAAGTGGGAGATTGTTTAGGTGTGGAGCCTGATCAGTCTCCAAGTGGGAGATTGTTGGTATGTGGCGACTGATCATTCTATACTGTACACTCTTCATGTATCCTCGCCGGGGTCCGGGGCCGGGCCGGTAGCCCCCGAGAAAAATTTTTGGCCTGCTTTTTCGCGAAATTACTGAAAAAGGGAAAAATCACAAAAAAGGGAAAAATCCCCGATTTTGTATAACCCTAATTTATAAAGGGTTTAGGATAGAGTTACAGTATTATAAGAAACAAGCGATTATTCGCGATATTGTAATAGGGTTTTACACTGGTTAATGAAATCATTGGATGGCTGCGGTTTGGTGGATGTAGCCCACATTGGGTGAACCACGTTAAATTCTCTGTGTTATTTTTCTGTGTGTTTTACTTCTGGTTTATTTGATAAAATCTGCATTTAGCTTTTAGATATCTGCCATTGAAAACCTAACACTATTATACTTTTATTGACATAGAGAAATTATTGGAGACATATTAAGACTTTTTGTGGTTATTTTGGAGTACATGGTATCTTTGTGCAAAATACTTGTAGCTAGTTTTTAACATTGATTTTTTATTACTTGGGGAAAACTTTTGATTGAGATTTTACTTAGCTTCAATATTAGATGCATTGTAGAATTCTTATCTTAAGTTTTTAAGGTTAAAAACTCTATTTTAGAGTGAACATAAGATGATAATATGATAATACATTTGAGCATACATTGTTTCTTAGAAACATTCTCATGAAAGCATGTGGATAAGTCACAATACTCATTGGTGTATTCTTCTATACAAAAATCTTCATTAGAACCATTATCAGATCTTCACTTATTAACCCTCAAGATTCTTAAGGGGATGAATTCCTCTTGTAGAGCACTAAAAAGGTATTCCCATGCTAGAATTGGCTAGTTATCTCTATCACATGAACTATATTGAGTTCTTGCCAATAGTTTGACCCTGAGATTGACATTTTAATGTTATGAGAGAAATATTCTTAGATCCAATGAAGGTTTTAATAGAGAAGGAAGCTTCAAGATATAAAATTCAAACATTGAGTGTTAAGGTCTCAAATTATCCATCAAATGTAGGAATATCTAGATTGAATTGAACTCTAAAGGGATTTGGATGGTGTATAAGATAGGTAGGGTTTTGTCGTGTTGATCCAAGATGATTTATGAAGTCAAATAATTGTTCAAATATTTTTTAGTTCTACATATAAAAAAAATTCTTGAGCACTTGTTGAATGTTAATAGAGACTTTGGGAGTGTTTTTTTCAACCATTAGTCTTAAACATTGGTGTAGATATTTGAATAATTTAAATCAAGTTTGTTTAGCTCCCTTAGTTGTTACATGTATGTGTTTGCACTAGTATAAAAGAAGAGTTATAACTCTAATACTAATTACTTGATCACCAAGGTGAATCAAGGGATGATCCAAAAAAATAGTTAGTAAGATAACAAGATCATATAACATATATTAAATAAAATAATTACATAATCCAACATACTAATATGTGGATATGTCACTTTCATTTAGATTGTATAGGATTAATATAGAAAGACGGAATATATGACTATTTTTTTCCTCTTCAACTATATAAAATCTATAATATAAGTATTTGTACAAGTTATTAGCAAGGCTCCATCAGTATATTGAAAATTGTCACACATTTATGGTGCACTAACTATTGGAAAGAGACACTATGAATATCATTTGGTGTTGTCATTGATGGAAACCATAGTCAGTGATTCGATCCATGCATCATCATTTGATCATACCGACGGTCGAATTGCAAACAGTTAAGGAAGAACATAGCATCCGACAGTTTTGCGTTCATCGATTCACATGAAGATTTTATGTTAATATTGTGTGTTGTGTATCTCAAGGAAGGTTGATAAATTTATTCTTTGTGTTATCCATGAATCTAAATACCTCATATTGATCTGTGTGTGAGTTAGAAGATCTAGTTGGCTAATTTTCTGCTTTATCAGTACAAAATCCAACTTTGTGAATATAACATGTTGCGGATGTTTGGGAAATAATTGTCTAAGTATTTTTGTGATCGTACATGCTGATGTTGATCATTTCTATGTTATATCTGAATTTTATTGATGTGCATCAAGGATTAATCATGAATTGAGCCGACAGTTTGCAAATGTTTTCATATATTGTCGAAACTGACATATGGATGATTAATTCTTAGTTACGGATATATGTAAGAGATCGTTCATATCATATTTTATTACTCATGATTTGATCCGACAGTTTGCAAATGTTTTCATATAGGGTTGGAAAGAGACATTGTGAATATCATTTGGTGTTGTCATTGATGGAAACCCTAGTCAATGATTGGATCTGTACATCATCATTTGATCATACCGACAATCAGATTGCAAATAATTAAGGAAGAATAAAGCATCCGACAATTTTGTGTTCATTGATTCACATGAATATTTTCTATTAATATTTTGTGTTATGTATCTCAGGGAAGGTTTATCTATGTATTCTTTTTGTTATCCATGAATCTCAAAGCCTCGTATTGATCTGTGTGCAATTTAGAAGATCCGGTTGGCTAATTCTTTGCTTTATCAGTACAGAAGCCGACTTCATGAATGTAACATGTCGCAGATGTTTGGGAAATAATTTTTTAAGTATTTTTATGTTCATACATATTGATGTTGATCATTTCTATGCTATAGCCAACTTTGGTTGGTGTGCATTAAGGATTACTCATGATTTGAGCCGATAGTTTGCAAATGTTTTCATATATTGTTGAAGTCAACATATGGGCGATTAATTCTTAGTCATGAATATATATAAGAGATCATTCATATCATTTTAAGGTGAGTGAAGTTTTTTTATGCGAATTATGAATCAGAGCAGAGCAGAAGAGCGATAATGCATAGTTTCACTTGTGCATGAAGGATTTGTGTTGTGAGTATGAGAAAAATAGAGAAAAAGTGCAGAGTCAGTCTAAAGGATAGAAGATCCATTGTTGAGCCTAATTGGAACTATAATCAAGAATATGTAGATGCTATTCTCTTAGTTCAAATTCTTAGATGGTTTTAATATGAATATTTTTGTAAGACAGTAAGTCTTCTTTGAGCAGTGAGCTCTAGGCAGTGCGCTTGAATGCAAGTGCATTCCCCATATTGTAAACTTCATTTAAGTATACTCAGATCATATTGTGGATTGGCCATCCACCGTGTTTTTTCCCCTAATAGGGTTTCCACGTAAAAATTCATGTGTTATGGTGTTTTGGTTGTTTATTTAATGTTCATGCATATTTCTTTTTAATGAATTTTTTAAATGCTTGAAGGATAAGATCAAAAAAGTTAGAGATTGTAGAACACTGATCCAACCCCCCCTCTCAGTGTTGCTTGATTCCAAAAATTGGTATCAGAGCTAGTTCCTCAAAAGAAGAAGTCTAACAACTTGGGGAGATCTTTGAAATTGTTTCAATGGATTCAAGCAGTCTTCAACAACAACTTATGGTGGCCCTAGATGATCTTGATCAGTCAAAATCTAAAGTTTATAAATTCCAAGCAAACCTCATGGATGCTGAGAAATTCATTGTCATTGAAAGATAAAATTAATAAGTCCAGGGAGAAGAGAAAGGAACTCTGTGATCAAATTAAGCAGAATGATAGTAAAAGCATTGAAGATGAGCAACTCAGTCAAGCCTTGAAGGAAAAGATAGAAGAAAGTGAAAAGATTACCAGAGATAATATAGTCCTAAAGCATGAAATCAAATCTATCATGATGAGGATGACCAAGGAGATTAAAGACAGAAATAAGAATGAATAGAAGAATGCATAGTCTCTAAAAGAAAAATCTAAAGTATGTAGTTGTTTGGACAATGAATTGGAAGAATCTAAAAACAATGAGGAAGTACTTGAAAAATAGATTGATGATCTCAAAGATGAACTTGCTACTACAAATGAGTACAAAGAAAAGTTCAAAGTTATCTCAGCCAAGCTTGATGAAGTGTTTAACAGTCAGTGGACAAATGGTGACAAGCGAGGACTTGGTTACGAAGAAAGAGAAAGTTCCATATCTGGAAAAAGGAGACCTAGGAAAGAAAATTAGTTAAATAGAACTGGAAGAAATTCGATATGACAAACTAATGCTCAAAGATTCAATGGTTATTGTTTTACCTACAATAAATTTGGTCTCATGGATTTTCAGTGTAGAAATAGGATGAATCCAAGTGGTCCATCATTCTCAAGTCAGTGCTTTAATTGCAATAAGTTTGGTCACATGTCAAATGAATGAAAAAATGTGATAAAAAAATTTCATAGAAATGTCAAATGTTATACATGCAATTGATTTGGCCATACTGCTAACCAGTGCAAATCAAAATAAAAACAATGGAAGAATTGGTCTGGATAGAAAAATGTTGTGTGCTATAACTATAATAAATTTGGTCACATTGCTAGATTTTGTTGGAACAGAAAAGGTCCAGTAAATCAAAGGAGAAACATGTAGAAGGATGTTAAAACAAAAGGAAAAATCACTACAGATGTGATCAAGAATAAAATATAGAAGAAATGGGTGAAGAAAAGTCCCTCTGATTAAGAAAATACACCAGCACTAGAATATTCTTCTAGTAATTCCTCCAAGAATTAGTTTTAGGCTTTTAGCCTTAGGGGAGCTATCAAGAAAAACTCTTAACCCCTTGCTGGTAATTGACACTTGGATGTGGATGAGTTCAGTAAGTGAATTGATGCTCTACATATACTGGTGAACCTATTAGAGATAGTATTATGTAGTGTTGGAGGTTCACAGAAGAATTATCTATCAAAGTGCATGGAAATAGGGTAACCAGATAAGTTAGGGTAAAAGAATTTATTGCCTCAGAAATGATTAAGTGTGCAAGTGATAAAATGTCATTTTTATCTATCACTTTACATTTTGAATAAAAGAAGTTTGGAGTGCTCAGAGGCAAACCTTGGCAAATTGAGGCAAAATTCAAGTGTGAAGAAGCTTTCAGCAATCAAATTGTGATCCAATGTAAAGATATTTATCAGCTAAACCTATAAACTTGTGAATTGGTGAAAATGGCTTACTCCATTGGTAGTAGAAGTTAAGGACATGCCCCATCCAAAATTCAAATGGCATCCCTTCAAGTATGTCAAGACCAACCCATTAGGTGCTTTTTCATCTATTTCGTACGGTGTCTTACACACTGAAGATATTAGGGCATATATTCACGCAAACATTGAAGAGCTAGGAAGATCACTACTAAATTTGTATAACAATCACATTATAGGAGAAGATTTATGTGTCAAGCCAGAATTTAAAACCTTAGAAGAGAATAAATTTACACAGATTGTGAAATTCCTCATGTTTGAAGAGAGTGAATGGGTCTGTTACATCTTGAGTCGAGTTCATGATGAATTCATGTGGTTAAGTATACCCTTCAAGATTACGAAGGATGTTATAAGTGTCCTTACATGTTTAAATTCTTTTGGTGGATTACCGATTTTGAAGTCCGTAAAGAATCAAATGATGATTGATGCAACGGGTTCAAAATATGATCGAAGAGCCATGACAATCAAAGATATCATTGAAATGGATGTGAAATTTGCATCGATGAACATTGGTTACAGGATATATCACTCAGTTCGAGACAATTTTGTGTCTGGTACAGCCATTTATGCAGCCTATCAAATGGTAAAGGAGAATGCAGACAATGATCTTTGTGAATTTCTTAGGAGTCAACTGATGGAAAATATTGGTAAGATCAAAAAGGAGAAGAAAAAATCCTTCAAGTATGGTAACTTTTTGTTATGTTTATTCTTCTATTTCATGAAAGAAGTTCCGAGTGTTGGAAAAGTACATTGCCTGAAGCTATTCAGATTAGACAAATGTTGTATGGAATTGGAAATA
>CM021108.1:90684032-90745446 GCA_007115665.2 Sequoiadendron giganteum
AGAAGTGAGATAGAGATAACTAGAGAGGGAAGGAGAGAGAGAATAGCGAGATAGAGAGTAGAGAGGGATGGAGAGAGAGAGGGAAGCAAAGTGTGAGAGAGAAAGAGGGGAGATAGAGGGAGAGAGGGATATGTATGTATAGAGAGAGGTGATATAGAGAGTAGAGATATATATATAGAGATTTAAAAGGAGAGGGAGTGGAGACAGAGAAATGTAGAGAGGGAAGGAGGGAGGGAGGGAGATAGATATTGGAGAGGGAAGGAGAGAGAGATGGACATGTAGAGATGTAGTTCTTGAGCTCAAGGAAGAGATTGTCAGATAAAGGGATGGAGATAATGAGAGAGAGAGAGGTCTAGAGAATAAGAGATGAAAATCAGTGAGAGAGAGAGAGAAAGATGAAATTTGACCTCTTGATTATTGAAATTTGACCTCCTAATTACTAAAATTTGACATGTTGATTACTGAAATTTGACTAAGTCTGAAATTTTTAAGATCTTCCAAAAGCTAGAATTTGCAATATAACTCCTAGAGATCTAAAACCACTCTCAAAGATCCTACCTATATACATGAAATATAACTTAAAGTATAAAAAAGTAAATGCCCATACATAAATGTCAACTTATACTTAAATGTTTATGTCATGTTTATAGTTTCCCTGACGAAAAAATAGAAAATCAGAGAGTTTAGAAACATGCATTCCAAAAGTCATGAATGACATTTGGCGCTAGCCAAATGAAGCAACCCATTTGGCGAGTGCCAAATTGGTGTGTGCCAAATAGGTTGCATTGGAAAATACCAACCCAATGGGTTGGATTTTGCATTGGGCATTCGACCCAAAGGTTTGGACAACCATTTCATGAAAAAGACGTGATTTTTTGAAAGGGTGCTAAATTTTTTCATATTTTTGTTTGTGCTCCCCGTCTCATTTGCACATCTTTCAATGCAAGTCTATAAAAAAAGCGTGATAGAATTAACCTCTCTCTTAGCTATCTAAATAAATAATTATTTTTTCATTTTGATTTACTTAAGGTTTTGATCCATGGTTTCTATTGTAAATGCCTCTGTTTTTGGTCAAAAACCAACATGTGCTAGTTTTAGGATAGATTTTTACTCGTTCATCGAAACATGAAACAAATTACATTTTTTGGAACTAGAGTACATTCTACACATGATGAAAAAAAAATCAATTTTCGATTAGTTTTCAAAAAAATTAGGGGGGAGCACACTTGAATTTCAGCTTTTTAAGATGTGTCCATTTTAAAAATTCATAAAATATTATATATTCATTAAAAAAATTATTTGAAAGAATGAGGATAAACTACATGGTGTTAGCTAATTTCTCACCATTGGGATTTTTGAAATTATAAAAAAAAGTTAATCAAAAAGGGGGGAGCCCTCAAGCGCTATGTTGTTTGTTTTAATAAATTAGGCATATTCCACTGAACCATAATCTTTATTATTTCTGAAAAAAAAAAGTAAGCAAAACTAGACTCAAAGCACTTCAACTTTTGTTCTTGCCGCATCTTGAAATTTTGAGCGTAACTATCTTCATTTTCTTGTGCAAATTAGATTTTGCTGATTTCAGAGTTAAAAATAAATAAAAAAATAAAGTGGCATCTTAAGTGCCAAAATTGTGTCACAGATTGGTGCACTTACCCTATAATCAAGTAACACATAATCACAATGACCTCCAAACCCTAAATTACTAAAAAAAAAACAAGAACTACCTAAAAGAGCCCAAATACAAAAAAAAACCAGAGAACATCATTTTGGTAAAAGGAAACAAAGTGGAAAACGAAAACAAAGAGGACACATATAACCAAGAATGATGAAGAGTACTAATTGAAGTTCCTTTGAGCAAACAAAAAAGCTCCAAGAAGTAGCAATGAAAGATGACCATTCGAGTTCCAGAGAGGTCCTGCACTCACCTTTTAGAGTTCTAAGCTTCTCTAATATTTGCAGTATATCACTTCAAATAATGTCAATATATTTGTATACATATTTGGTGTTAGTAGAACTTATAAATAGATGTTAAAATATTTTGTAGATTCATTGCATTTGATTTGTGAGGGTTTCAAGATGAAAGATGAATGTAGAGTCTTCCATAATATATAAAACATTTACACAAACATTATTCTCCTATGGTAAATTTATTACAAGTTGTGTTGACAATTCTACAAATATTGTTAATTGTGAAAGAGGATTTTCAAAAGAAAACATCATCAAAGGTTGTTAGACAATCAAAGTTAGATTTGGATACATTGCATGTAATGGGATTATCTTTAAATTGACACTGTAAAACATATGCATTAACAGAGTATCTTCAAATGAACCCAAAACATGTGATACAAATTGAAATGGAGTGTAATATGCAAGAATACAAAGTCAAGAAGGATTGTTGATCTTTGATATTATTTTATATTTTTGTGTTCAAAGCCAAGAAAATAATAAGAAATTTTTTATTTTTTTTTAATTAATTTTGAATTTAAATATAAATAAATTATATCTTAAAAATATATATTATTTTTTAGTAATTTATTAACATTTTTACAAATTATGATTTCTATTAAAAATATTTATTATAAATAAAGATACAATTTTACATAATAAATAAATTACTTACTATATATTATAAATTTAATTATTTTTAAATGATCAAAAGTTTAAAAAATTCATGATATGGGTTATTTTGGTTGATGGGATCCCCCTACATGTGGCTACTTAGCCGAAGTACAACTTTTGGATTAGATGTATGCTTATGTATGTGGCTACTTAGCCAAAGTACGATTTTTGAAAGTATGATTTTTAGATTGGATGTATGTTTACATATGTGACTACTTAACCACGGTATGACTTTTGAATTAGATTTATGTTTAAGTATGTGGCAACTTAGCCAAAATATGACTCTTGAATTAAATCCATGCTTATTCAAATTTGTAATCCATTATATATAGACAAAATTGTGAACATCTATATAATCTAATTGTTTCATAAAAACAAATAAAAAACTCATGGCAAACAGAAATGACCATCAAATTCCACGTCAGCACACATTACATATGCTAATGAACATCCATTACTACCTTATGAAGTTACATCTAAATCCTTCCGTAATGATAAGAAACCAATGAAACAACACACATGCAAATTCTAAAGGCCAATGAAAAGTCTTCCTCGCTGCGGAGGGAACTTTTTAATTAAATTGACTACTTAGTTGAGGATAAAACATCAACATCATACATGACCAATAGAAACAGCCGCAAAATATAAAAATAATATAAGTATACATAGGCCGCCGCCCCACAAAGCACGAATCAAGTGGAAACGTAATACATGCCAATCCCATGCTACTTTATCTGGAACTTCCACCTGCCACGCGTCACGTTACGCATTTTTACCTAAAATCCTCCTCCCCTCCCGAAAACGGCAGGTATTATCCAGACAAAAGGTCAAAAAAGAATAGTCCTGGTGAAGGAAGGGTCTGTTCTTCTTCTCGACCCGGTTCAACTTTATATAAATCAAAACTATAAAATATAGGATAATGGCTGCTGATCTAGATTCCTACCAAACACGGATTTAACGCGTCAACATAAAATTCCAGAAAATGTTTTTAGTCCCCCACAAAGAAACAAATTTGGGTTTCTTGATTCGAAATAAATTAGAGATCGAACAGTACTAAGAACCAATAAAAATGAATCTGTCAGCCTAGAAAATTGTAGAATATAATGCGGCATATGCCTGTCGTTCGCAACCTTCCTGGAAAATTACGTAATGGTAAAGATATCTCAACTGAACAACTACTAGAAAATTCCTCAAGGAAGGAACTGATTCAAAGGTTAGACCGAAAAGACCTCTGCAATATAAATTGAGTCATTAGCCGCACATTTGTTCTTGTGAAAAGCCCTCCCAGAGAAGCTTATTCAAATTCACGAATTGAGAATGGCAGGACGCCCAAGGCCTGTAGATGTGGATCTTACAGTCATCTCTGCAAAAGATCTGAAAAATGTGAACTGGCGTTACGGCGATCTGCGTCCGTTTGCTGTGGCGTGGGTCGACCCGGACAACAAGGTTTCGACTCAGGTCGACCAGGAGGGCGACACGAAGCCCTCATGGAACGAGAAGCTCACTATCCCTGTCACAAGGCCGCTGCAGGACGCCGAGCTGACGATCGATATTGTCCATGAAAAGGCCTCCGAGCTGACCAAACCCCTAATCGGAACCGCCCGGGTTCGACTCTCAGAAATTCTAGACGAAGTGGGCTTCGACCAGAGGCAAGAACGGACCCTCAAATTGAAGCGCCCGTCCGGCCGCCCGCAGGGTAAGCTCGAGATCGCCGTCTGCCTCAGGGAAAGACGATGGCCGGAGCAGCAGTACCCTTACCCGCAGCCCTATGGTACAAGAGACTATGCCCCTTCAAATTATGCCCCTGCCCCTTATGAATACCAGCAATACCCATATGCTACTAACCCTCCTCCGCAGCAATACCCTTATGCTGCAAATCCTCCTTCAGGGTACCCTAGTGGACCTTATGGTAACCCTTATCCACAAGAGACCCCGGTTTCTTATGGGGGTTCTTCTGGCTATGGCAGTGGACCTGCTTATGGCGAGACTCAGAAGCCCAAGAGCAGTAAGTTTGGAGTTGGGACTGGTTTGGCGGTGGGAGCTGTGGCTGGGGTTTTGGGTGGCTTGGCTCTGGCTGAGGGAGCTGATTATGTGGAGGATAAGATTGCTGATGATGTTGCAGAGAAGGTTGAGGACGATTATGTTGATCAGGGTGGATTTGATGATTATAATGGTGGTGATGACTACTGAAAAGTAGTCTTTGATATGGGAAATACCCTTTTAGTGTTGGTGTGACTTTTGATCCATTGTAGTTTTCTTTTTGCATGAAAACAATGTTGTGAGAACTTTTGGATTTCAATAAATTTCAGTTGCTTACTGCTAGAAAGTGATTGACTGTAGAAGTCGAAAGCAATTATCTGTAAATGCCAGCTCAATCTTTAGTGTCGAAGATTCCTTCCCGTTAAGCTCGTTCTGATCTGAACTTGAATTTATATCATATGCATTCAGTCGTTTGAATCTGGTATTTAGAATAGATTATGTTCCAGATTTTTATTGACATAGGGAACAGCTTAGATCTGATTTCTCATATCCTACGCTCTAACCATTTGAACTGTTAGTGGGTTTTATATATCTTATTTGTAATATAGATTTTTATCTCTTTTGCAGAAATTTGATGTATCAATCGAAAAATTATAGTATCAGCCAATATATTAACTATCCATCTAAATTTATGTATCATAATTACTGTTTAGCAGATCACAATAATAATGTGGGGCAATGTCAAATTCAGCTCAATGTGGGGCAATGTCAAATTCAGCTCAGGTTTTTTTAATAGAAGAATATAATAATTGATAATTGAAAGTGTTTTTCAATTTTATTATGGTTACTTTCTAAATTGATATTTTAGATCATATGTCATAATCTATGGTCAAATCAAAGATCATATTTATATTATTTTTTTATCAACATTTTAAATCATATTTAATAATCCATCATCAAATCGAAAATTACACTTAATGATCTATATTAAATATTTTACATTAACATTTTAAATCATAATCAAATAATCCATCATTACCAGATTAAAAAACACACTCAAATGATTTATATTAAATTGACTTGATAAATAGATTACTGAAAATAAAATTGAAGCCTTATATCAAAATGTCCAAATCTCATGCCAAACATAATAATTTTTCTTAGGTCAGTCTTCAAAATTCAGCTCGCAGACTTCGTGTCTCGCTGGACTGCTTCGCAGGTCTGAACCCTCCATAAAATAAAATAAAAATTCTCTCTTTAGGACCGATAAGGTTTAGCCTTCCTCAGAAGGAATGTAGATCAGAACATATGCCTTTGAGCTCTCAAATGACTTCTTTTAATAACTTACTGTCACTCTCGACCCAGAATGTTTCATATAATAATAACAGTTACTACCTGCCTCTAAAGCTTTAGGAAATTTGTCCCCGGTCCTCAACGTGGGTGATATTCTATGCTTGACAAAAGTAAGGGTGATGGCCTGCCTTTAAAGCTTTTCAAAATGTGTGCCTACCCAACGACGTTGAACATATTCCATATTCGATTCCTTTGACGTTGGTATGTCTATGTCAATCAATTGCTCTATTGATGATTAATGTGAAATGGGGTAGGGATTAGGGTTCTTTTGAAAATGTTTTTTATTCACAAGTATAGTTTGATTGAGTTGGGTGATGGTACATTTTTTATTATATTTTTTTATTGATGTTCAAATTTTAGAGGTATAATAAACAAAGGATGAGGTCTGAATTGGGTCTTAAGTATTTTTGGTAAAATAGATACTCTTTAGTTTTTTTATTCTCGATCAAAGAGATTTTAGTCTAAGATATGTACTTCTATATCAAACAATTATAATATTTTTGTGGGTTTGATTAAAAAAATTCAAGAAGAAGATTATTTTCTCTAACCCTTTAGCTTATTAATTGATTATTATGAGCATTTATACAATTAAGATGTTCACTATGATTATATTAGAAAGAATCGAGAACAATTTGAGACTCTCTAGGTGAATATTGTTCATCTTTGAAGGTTGGTTGAAGAGCTAAAAAATGAAATTTCACCTTTTGTTGGCAATTCAAAATGGCAATACTTGAAAGGGACAAAAAGATGAAGGAGCTAATGTCCCTTTTAAAGGAAATAATCCTTCAACAAAATTTTGTAGCCCTTAAGTTGAAGGAGAGGAAGAAGACATAATTGTGGAAGATAATGTGTCTTAAAACCATAACTATAGATATCCGTAATTAATTTTTGTGTGAATATATACATGTTGATTTCCTTATTCTTTCACAACCCTTATTTTCTAAAAAATAAATTTATGAATAAGATTCAAAAATAATTGTGAAAATTATACATATATATATATATACACACACAATAAAACAATATTTAAAGAATAAATTCACTTAAATGAATATAAATGATTACTTTTTTAATAGGAGAATTTTGTATTTTTAATGGATAATTATAATTAAATCGATCGAATTTGGAGTCAAGAGCACGATCTCTTATTCACATCCGAAGGGATGGGATAATTTTATAATAGATTTAATATAGATAATTATATATATATATATATATATATATTCTAATGTTTTTAATATTTATCTTTATCAAATTTTGTTTTTAAATGATTTAAAATTGCATATTTGTGTTAAGAACAAAAGAAAGAAAACAAGATTTAAAGAAAATGAAAGTGAAAAGAAAATAGAAAAAATGATCTTCTTATAGTTATAAAAGAGGAGAGGAATAGAAGATTGATAACAAGAATATATTACCAATGTTACAAAAATATTTAGAGTAATGTCAAATCTAAAAATGATTAAGGCATCCAAAGATCTACCAATATCATGTAGTACCAAGTAACATCTATAAGGCCTCACTAATGCTCAATCAACTTGGATTAGACACACAATTCAGAGGAGTGGTTCCTAATTGAACAGTCCACTAAACCCTTGTTGCTTGGGTAAAAACTTGAAGCTATCCTCGACACTTGGTAAAGTTATGGCTAACATCATGATCTACAGGTTGAGGAAGTTCTTCATGGATGAAATTGGGAATAAAATTTAGAATGGAAAATAGAGTGGAAAAGTAGAATTTGATGAAACTCTTGTAGAGTTCAGGTTAATGATTGATGCTTTTGTTCATTGCTATGATGGGAATATTTTGAACATTCATCTCGGAATAAAGGATTTTACTGTGATTTTGAGAGCATCTTCTATATAACAGGTTGTCTTAGATCAAATAAATGAAGCAAAAAATTATGAAAGAACCAACAATTTTGAATTTGAAACAATGGTGTCTTATGTATAGACTCCCCTCTATGATTTGCTTCTAGAATAAGGTATAGAAATTTAGAATTTGAAACAATGGTATATGAACAACTATTTATCCTATCTGTTATGTTACAACAATTAACTACAGGTTAGAACATATCCCTATCAGCATAAAATAGCAAGTGCAATTCACCTAAAACTCTGTTGTGGTAATTGATTTGTAAGGAAGTTTGCACTCCATGAACATTCTATGTGCACATTAGTGTGTCGATTATTATTGTGATCTCCTTTGTGATCAAAAGAATAGTGAAGTTCATTGCATAACTCATGACTATTTTGTAGTGCTATGATCTAGTGCTCTTTTACTTCTTACTCACTATGTTCTCAATCACCATGTGCAAATGACTTAGAGGAAAGATCTTTATCACCATTTAACAGTAACTTTCATTATTTTTGGACTGTTTGTTATGATGAACAATCACTTTTTGACAGTGTTCTTCCTTTTTCAGTCCTATAGGACAGAGGACAATTCATAGTTTGCAACTCTCTAACAACGATAAATAGATATAGTAAAGATATTTAAAAATTTTAAAGTGGATTTTTTTTAATTGCTAAAGCCTATTTATCATTTTTATAACTTAAAATTATTTAAGTTATTTGAATAGCTAAACTTCATATTATAAATCTTTAAAACTTACAATAAAATCAGGTACTTAAAATGATTACAAAAAAGTTGAATGAAAATTAGTAAATTATTATTGATTTAGTTTTTTCGTTTGTGTGTTTACAGGGCTATTTCTTCCAGCATTTGTTAGGCCTATTTTGGATTATATGGAAACAACAAAGGCAGTTCCACATCCAGGTCTAAATGAGGTGATGACCCATCCTTTTATGATGAAGTTTGTAGGATACACCCAAGAATAGATCTAAAAATATCAGATAACCTTAAAATCTTTGAGATCATTGTAGATTTGATCTGATTTTTGTAATGTTGGACATATCTAAAAAAATTTTGCTTGAAAATGATGTAAATGAAAATGTTATTTGTTCATAATCTAAGGGTGTTATTTTTCACTTGCACAAAAAATTTATGTCTACCTAAAGATAACCATTAAAATTAAAGTGTTTTGTTAATCATAATATTTCATTGTTTATTTGTATTTTGTTAGATTGTATTGGATAGTTAATGGTTAAGTTTTTTCTATAAAAAAAAATCTGCATAATATATTTTCCATGTACTTCTTTTCATCACTTGTAAATCTAAATTTTTGTTACTTTTTGTTACATTTTGTGATCATAAAAAATAGAGATGATTTTAGTCTCTGTGAAATATTTTCATGTATGTTTGAGATCTCTACAAGGTGATGAAAAAGGCCCTAGGCTTTGGTAGGGTTTTGAGTATCCTTATTGTTTTGATGGAAATGTTGTCACTAAGTTCTCTCCTTGCCCAAATATAGTCACCTAAGAAACTTCCATGATGCTCTTGACTATAGATTACTTTGTTCTCCTTCTCACTACAGGTCTAATTCTTCAATTCTACCAACTGCCCTTCCATCTCAATGTCTTTTCATGCTCTTGCATCTATTTTCTTATGAATCTGAAAGCTATCACTAGGTCTATTATGATTGTTAGGTATTTGAGGGTATATGATTTTCTACTATGACCTCTTAGATTTTCATACTTTTGATGACAATTCTCCAAGGATGTTTGCTCACTGACTTAACTCTATGTATATTCTCCATTATGAATTGAAAATTCATGGTTTCTAGTTAACTATTTAGTGGTGTAACCATTGTCATGTTTCTTGGGAATTTCATCCCTATAGGATAGTTTCCTTATAGATTTGAGTGTAATTTAAAAGGTTCCCATAAATATTGACAAGTTTCATAAGACTGTTGTGTCAAGGTAGTAGATGGTCATGACAAGTTTCATAAGACTGTTGTGTCAAGGTAGTAGATGGTCGTGACAAGTTTCATAAGACTATTGTGACAAGTTTCATAAGATTGTTGTGACAAGTTTCATAAGACTGTTGTGGCAAGTTTCATAATACCGCCATATCACAAGAGCCAAGAAGACATGGTGCGATGTAGCAGTAACATCCCACATTACTACGAAAGCCAAGCAATAAATGTGCGGTATGGCGGTAAATCAAATATTTCTCCTACATCCTCGCAAGATCCAAGAAGACACCATGTGGTGTAGCAGTAACATCTCGCATTATCGTGAAGGACGAGCAATAATAGTGTGGTGTATGGTAACATCCCCCATTATCGTGAAAGTCGAGCAATAATAGTGTCGTGTAGCGGTAACATCCTGCACACTACAAGGATCATTTCAAAAATGGTGTGGTATCGCGGTTAAACTATAAAATGAAATATCACATTTATTTGAGGCATTTTCTTGAAATAGTTCACTTGCCTTGTGTATATTGCTTCCACATTTTCATGTATGTCTAGTAGGGAACTTGTAACTACAACATATGACAAAAAAATCCATGTTGTTATACTTTGATGGATGTCCCTTCGTTATTACTAGATATCTAATGTAGTGCACATTATTATAGTGTAAGCCTATTTTTTAGATTGTTTCAATTATCATCACAAATATTCTCCACAAGAACATTTTCCCTGTTTAAAATGATGGAAATGGTTCACATCTCTTAGAAAAATTTCTCTTGCAACAATCTTGGAGATGAATTTAGATGCAATGTGAAAATTAGAACATACTCGAAGGTTCTTAAAACTCTAATATTTCTACTAGGGGCCATGTTTAACAAACCAAATTCAATTGCTAACATTTCACTATGGTGGTAGATAAATGATTCTTTTTTGGGTATGTGTAGGATCATCATGGAAAAAGCAAGCCCTTGAGTGGCAATAAAAAGACAAAAAATCAGAGTTAGACAACTTCACATAAAAATTTGAATAAGTTATCTATATTATTTTTAAAAAGTGTAAAAATAGATTTTGTAGGAAATTGAATTTAGTTTCTATACTACTAGACCTTTATTTCAAAAAAAAAAATCTATTTGGTGAAAATTTGAAATTTCAATGCAGTAGTATTTAAATTTCAGGATAAAAATAAGAAGTAGGTTCTGCCTGACCACCCTAACCACAATAAAATGATAATATTTTTTTATAGTATTTTAGATATAAGTAGAGGACTCATGTCCCGATGTGATGCATATTGTTTTATATTTTTTTTCCAAGTAAATAATTAATTATGAATTTTTTATTACAACTTTTAAAAAATATAAAAGCTCGTCTGTCTAACCACCTTAACTTGGTCAAAAATTCATGAAATTCATTTTTTTTTTTAAATCCTATAGTATGTGAAGCATAGAATGTGACGCATGTTTCAGATTCAAAAAATGTGATACCGTTTGAAAGTTATATATTTTTTTCAATCAACTTATCAATTAGGACATTATTCGTAATTCTAATAGAAAATGAATAATAATTATTTATTAAAATCAAAGTAAAGAATAGTTTATATTTGTGGAAAGCTAAGAATATCCTCTAAAAATCCTTTTTGTTTCATCAATTTTGGGTAAAAAAAAGGTCGTCAGCCACATGGGCCAACATATGGCTTACATATTGCAACTTTTTGGCCCATCATGATCCTACACATACCCTTTTCTTCTATTCCACAATATTGAGTAAAAGTCTTGAATCTGGAAATACCCTACTGCCTTCATTTTCCAAGCCAGTTTCTCCAATTTTGCATAGGTCTCCCATTTTTGTGGATGTGATTTGTCTCCTACACAAAAAAGTGTACCATTTTATGCTCTTCAATCCAACTACATGCAATTATCTCATTAATCCCTTTATCTTTCATCAATCTCCTTACTATTTGAACCTCACCACACTTGCCTACTTCTGCATAGATTTTTTAGATAAGAACATAAGTTGCAGCATTTTTAGGATCCAACTAAAAAAATAGTGTTTCTGGAATACTCGGCCTATATTCATATATGATCCATAGGAACCAAAGGTTTAACTGGCATCTCAGTAATAATTTTTAGGGTGTCCTCAAGATAGCCAGCATAGGCACGAAGGTCAACCATGCACACCTAATGATCAACTATATATGAAATGCAATAAGGGTTACTGATGTGTGAAGTATTTGCAACCCTCATCCACTAAACCTTCATGACTGCATGCATCTAGAACACAAGAAAAGCTTACAATGTCGTTGTTCCAAAGTGCTTCATTAATTCAAATATTTTGAGAGCTTCCTTGCAAAATCCATTTTGTGCACATTCTGCAATCATATCATTTCATTCCATGAGATGACATCTCTTTGAGGCATTCTGCCAAATAACTCATTTTATGCTAAATTTTGGTGTCAAATCTTTGGTAATTATGGTTAGTTTCATTACATTCAAATTTTGAATTCTGAGAAATTATATACGGTAAATAGATTGATGGTCGTTTGCATAGTGAAATTAGCTCTCTTATAAATTAACGGAAATATCTAGAAGGATAATTTTAATTAAAGAGTATTTTGTGGTTATTTTTGTAACAATGATTAACAATGATTTTACTGTGCAATGAGCTTTCTATTTTCATTCAAGATACAATTCATCAAATTCAAGCACATACCAAGAAGATTGTACTCTACTTCAAACCCTCAACCTCACTTAGTTTAGTTTGCTTACATGGCGATATTAAGGAAGTTGCTAAAAAAAAATATATTTCATTTTTTGTTTGTGAAGGAGAATCTTGTGAGATTCAATATGGCAGTGGATCAATATCTGGTTTCTTAAGTAAAGATGATGTTACAGCTGGGAAAATTTTTGTGAAACATCAAGTTAGTAATTTTTGGATGTTAAGACTTCCCAATTGGATATCAAAGATCTTCTCTCATCAACTTAATTTGGAATTTATGTATAAATGGATTCTTCCATGGTGTAGGTCTTTATTCAAACAACACATGAACCAGGGTTGACATTTTTGTTGTCTAATTAATTCCAATGACATTCTTGGGCTTGGTTTTTAGGAAATTTCAGTTGATAATGTTGTTCCAGTCTAGTTAGTGTTGATAGCCTTCATTCTATAATTTGAGCATATCACATTTCGTAAACTTTGAACAAGGTTCTGAAATCAAGGGTTCAATATGCATATTTCAGACCTATGTTGATCACTTTGTTTAAGGCATTTGTTGACAAGGCTATTTTGTTTTAATTGATTTATCTTTCTATTGTATTTGCTTTTGTAAACTTGTAATATACAATGCACTTTTATTCTTTCTGAATTGAAAC
Organism: Sequoiadendron giganteum; assembly: GCA_007115665.2. NCBI lineage: Eukaryota > Viridiplantae > Streptophyta > Pinopsida > Cupressales > Cupressaceae > Sequoiadendron > Sequoiadendron giganteum. The sequence goes on from CM021108.1 coordinate 90,697,164, forward strand.
TAATAGTAATTTTATTGGTTGTATTGAGGCACAACTTCATTCATGGTGAAAAAGGCAACACCTTGTTGCTCATATTAGATGGCACATTTCATATAAAGAAGGAAAGATTCTAGTTGGGTTATTATTGACTGCATTGAAGGAGAGAGCTTCATATATGGGACATAATCAACAATCTCCTTCTTGGATTCTACATGTTACAACTTGCTCTATGAAGATTGCCCATGTTGTAGAAGTTTTAGGAGATGAAAGAGACATGTTCTCGCATTGAAGGGATTCATGCATGCATTTCCATCATTGCAGAAGTTTTTTGGAGAAGTTTCTTTCTTGCAGTGATTTTTGTGCAATATTGTAACTCTGATTTTTGAGTCTTGTGACTGAAAATAACAATTGTAATACTCTATTTCTAAGCTATAATTAGAAAAATTGTCTTTTAGTAATAAATTTCACTGATTTTCCCCATCTCAATGGTTGTCTTATTGTGTGCAATTGATGATTGATGTGTATTTATATGTTTTATGCTTAAATCCTCAAATATCAGTCAATTAAAATGACTAAATATACTACTAATTGACATAAATTAATAATTAAATTGACTAAATATACTACCAATTGCTAAAAATCAATGAACAATGAATAAAAATGATAAAATAAGTGACCAATTAACAACAATCAATGAGTAAATATATCAGTGAATAAAAAATGACTAAATAAGTGACCATATTACAACAATCAATGACTAAATCAACAACTAAATAAGTGACCAAATTATAGTAATCAATGACTAAATCAAAGACTAAATATATCAGTGGAAAAAAATGACTAAATAAGTGACCAGATTACAACAATGAATGACTAAATATACTACCAAATCGATCAATCAAAACAACCAATAAATGAAAAAAATGGTTTATTCATCAATCTGGTCATGTTATATATGACTGGAAATAAACTACTAATGGTCACGTGACCAAGTTTAGTCATTTATAAGTAGTTTTTAGTAGTTTTTTAGTCATATATTGTTGTTTTTGTACTAAAGTCCTAACTGAACAGTCCACTAAACCCTTGCAAAGGCTTCATTTAATTATCAATTAGTGCTTCATAATATTTTGATGTTGTTGGAACTGTATGTGCATTCACAAACTCTAAACAACCTAAATCATCAAGTATAGGTGGTTTACATAAGCTAAAACTGATATGTTGGGACAACTCAAAGATGTTTGCATCAAAATACCCCTTATCCAAGCCATTAATGAAGTTCTTATTTATACTAAAATAGTGAGAGATATACCTCAAAAATCTAGGAAGGAAGTGAAAATACCCTTAGACTATACATGTATTATGACAACTTATAGATACTATGTTGGGAAACATAACCGTCCCCAAATATGCAGATCTTAGGAGCCCTATAGTAGATGTCAAAATAAATGACACTCTCATTAAGAACACCTTAATTTAATTAGGGGAAGCTATTATTGTAATGACCAAAGAGAACATGAAGTTACTATAGTTAATAGAACTTGGACCCACACCTATTTTTCTACTGTTGGCAGATAGGTCCATAGTTAAACCCGAGGGTATCATTGAAGATGGTGATAAAATTGGGTTCATGGGAGTGCCCTATAGACTTTATGGTATTGCAACCTAAAGCTAATATTACAAGCTATCCCCTCATATTAGGAAGACCTCGGTTGGAAACAAAAAAATTCTTCATAGGTTACAGGTCTGGAATAATGATCATTTCCAATTGAAATGTGACTAAGAAGTTAGTCCTTTATCCACCAGACCAACCACTTGCAAACCTAGAACTATTTGGCATGCCTTATATGAGGAATATCGGTACTCCTTACAAGCCCTAATGACTATTGAACACAACCCTTTGTTAGAAAACCAAGATGAAGATGACCTAATAGAAAATATCATGCAGAGAAACTATGGTAAGGACCCACAACATCATGATTATCTAACATGTATGCATGACACTCTGTGAAATATGATCCCTACCAATTCATCGGAGTCAGTTTCCCAAAATTTCTATAATTTTTTACCACACCAATGTGTTCCAAACATAACAAGACTTGATATTTCCTCTGTTCAAACAACATCCTTGACTTTAGAGATAGTGTCAAGTAAAACATTAAATGTTAACAGTCAATTGAATGATATACAATAACCTCACTGATGAATGTGTTGCAAGAACACACATTAGCCTTTGCATGGGATTACCATGACATGAAGGGGATAGACCCAACATTATGCATCCATAGGATTTACATCAATGATGGTTTCAAATTGGTTAGACAACCCCAAAAGGAGAATGAACCTTGTAGTCCATGATTTAGTTAAATTAGAATTGCAAAAATTGCTTGATGCAGGATTTATCTATCCCATATTTGATAGTCAATGGGTGTCACCCCTAGTAATTGTTCCTGAGAAGGGATGGAAATGGAGCATGTGTGTAGACTATCATGAATTGAATGATGCAACTAGGAAGGACCATTTTCCACTACCATACATTGACCAAGTACTTGATTCATTAGTAGACAAGAATTATTTTTCCTTTTTGGATGGATTTAGTGGCTACAATCAAATTAAGATAGCCCAAGAAGACCAATACAAGACAAATTTTACATGCCCTTTGGGTACATATTCTTATTTTGTCTTGCTATTTGGGCTATACAATGCACCAACCACCTTCCAAAGGGTAATACTAAGCATATTTGCAGGCTTTGCGGATGATTCCATAGAGATTTACATGGATTATTTCAAACCCTTTGGGAATACCTATGATGAAACACTTGACAATTCGGTGAAGGTACTAAAGAGGTGTAAGGAAAATAACCTTCCCTGAGTCATGATAAATGTTATATGATGATGACTAGGGGGATTGTATTAGGATTTATTGTGTTAGATGAAAGAATTCAAGTAGACCCCAACAAAATTGAGGTGATATCAACACTCCTTGTGCCTCAAAGACAAAAATATATTAGAAGTTTCCTTGGAAATGTCGGGTATTACAAGAGATTCATCCAAGACTTTAGCAAACTTATAACCCCACTATTTGTCTTACTATCAAATGATGTTGAATTTGAATGGACAACTACTTGTCAACATTCCTTTGAAGAACTCAAGGCAACATTAACCAAGACCCTTATCTTGAGAAGACCATATTGGAGCTTACCTTTTCATATCCATATAGATGCTTCTTATTTTTCTATAGGATTTATACTTGGATAGAAGGAAGGAAAAAAAGAGTATGCCATATATTACATCAACAAAAATATTCAAGGGGTAAAACTCAACTATATCTAGTAATAGAAGGAGATGTTGGCAGAAGTTTATGCAATAAAAAATTTCAGACATTACATTACAAGGTGTTTAGTGTTCATACACATTGACCATATAATAATTAAGAATTTAATGAAAAAACCAATGGTTAATGGTAGGCTTTTCCGGTGGTTATTGCTACTTTAAGAATTTAAAATTACCATTGTGGATAAACTAGGTAAAGCAAATATAGTGACATATTTTCTATCTAGACTACCAACCAAATCAGAAGAAGATGTTGTTGATGACATTTTGAGATGGGAATTTATTTTCTCTATCTCTACATACACCTTGGTATGCAGATATTTCTAATTATCTCATAGTAGGAAAAAAACCACCCCATTTCTACAAAAAGGAAAAGAGGCATTTAGTTCACAAGATTTCTCCCTACTCATAGATATTTGGATACTTATTTTACACAAGCCCAGAAAACATAATGAGAAGATGCATCCAAGAAGATTAAGTATATGATATCCTCATACCATGCCATGATGAACCCTATGGGGGACACTTTGCAGAAAAGAGGATAACTCTTAAAACTCTCAATACTAGCTATTATTGGCCAACTCTTCATAAACATGTAGTGAAATATACTAGGAGCTATGATAGATTTCAAAGAATGGGAAGGCCAACAAAAATAGATGAAATGCCATTGCAACCACAATTAGCAGTAACACCATTTGAAAAATGGGGATTGAACTTTATTGGCCCCATTTCACCAACATCAAACAATAAAGAGTACAATCTGGTCTACACAAATTACCTTACTATAAGGGTAGGGGTTAAGCCTTTATAGTTTTCAAAAGGGATGGGAATGTGGAAAAGTTTCTCTATGAAGACATATTCACAAGATATGGAGTTCCAAGAGAAATTATCATAGACCAAGGACCCTATTTTACATCATAATTGATCACCAAATTGATTCAAGAATATGAGATCAGACACATGAAGTCCGCGCCTTATCACCCTCAAGAAATGGGTAAGTGGAAGTCACCAACAAGAAAATTGAAAACATCTTCACAAAGACAGTGCAAATTCATAGGAAGGATTGGGTAGCTAGATTGCCTGAGGCAGTTTGGGCTTATAGAATAACTTGGAAGACCAAAAAAGGCTTTACACCATATGAACTAGTGTATGGTAATAAAGAAACATTTCCTATAGAATTTGAGTATAAAATATTCAGGAAATCAGTCAAATTGGGCATGGGTTTGTTAACAACACAACAAGATATATTGCATAACTTGAATGCTCTAGATGAAATCAGTTTGGAAGCCATACACCAAATTAAAGTTGTCCAAAATCAAAGAATCTATTGGCATGATCATTTTATTAAGACAAAGGAATTTAGCATAGGTGATTGGGCTCTACTTTATGACTCCAGATATGAAGACTACAAAGTGAAATTATAAACTAGATGGCTCATGCCATTTGAGATAAAGCATTTCCTAATGGAGTAGTGCAACTATATAAAATTGATGAAGTAAGGTTCTCATTTCTAGTTATTAGACACATATTGAAGCTTTATAAGAAACCATTGCAAAAGGATGAATTCCGTCTTACATTACAACAACAATTTGAACCTACAATTAAAAATTCAGCAATAGAGACAACCAATTCTACAAATGAATCAGTAGATGAGCTACATAGCTCCCTCACTGATGTTCCAAAGGTATAATTTTCTCACATATTTCATGTGCAAACACTACACAAGTGATAATCAGAAACATTTGTTTTTTTATATAATCACAGAAGTAGTAGGGACATATAACATCACGCCTATGGGTGAAAAACTTACAAAAGATACTTGTTATTGCATGAGCTTGTAGCACTTGTCTGTTAGTCATTTCATTTTACCATCTGCATTAATTTCATATCTCACACTTCATAACCTATCCTTTCATACATGAAACCATACATATTCCATTTTGATTATGTACAACTTATTACATCCATTCACACATAGCAATCCTACCACCTTTATCAATTATAACATCCCATGCAATTAATGTCACATCACCTATTATGTACACTTTGTAGCCTTGTCATTCTATCATTTTCCACGTGTCATGTATATGCTATCATTCATTTCAAATTACCACAACATAAAATTCATTGCAATCAAGCAAAGTCACTTCCAATCACACTACAAGCGGTCATCAATTACTTCACACAAGTTGAATTCCATTTAAACCAATTCCTATAGGTACACTGTACATTAACTTGTCATAATTAATTTAGCTAATTATTAATTTTTTTGTATGTTTATAGATCATTCATGCATGTGGCATATCTTAATTGATTTTCCACTACTTTTCATATAACCCCCCACCAAAATTGTACACATTAAGTGAGGACACTTAGTATCTTTAGTTGGGGAGAGGGGTATTCCTTACTTTTTCTTGGTTTTTAAAGACTCTCTACAAAACCTTTTTGTTGTTTTCCTCCATTTTCAAAATACATAAAGTTCATAGGAGAGGAAAGGGTTCTCAAGAACTAAATTGAAAGGTGCATTTGAATAGAACAAAATTCTAGCATAGTAGAAGTTGTAATTTTGAGGTGGTGGAACAAGAACAAGGTAGAATTGATGAGTTCAATTACTAAAGCATACCATGGGAGGTTATTAAATACACAGAGAACCAATAGCACAGGACCGACTATTGAAGGACAAACTTTGATGACACATGCCCATTTTCCAACAAGTTGGATAGTTACAATATTTTCTGAAGCTCATAGAATTTGACAAGGTTATGACCCAAGACTTTGTATCCACATTACAGAATGATGAAATAGTTATTAGGGGATTAAGGGTAGATGCTTCAGAAGCTACAATTCTTGAAGCATTTGGATTTCCAAGGATAGGAGAATAGTTTACAGTTAGGGTAAATGCTATTGCTATAAGAAATGAATTCACATAGCTAGGAGAAAACCTAGATTCCTCTTCTCAAGTTACTAACCGATTGTATTTACCATGGATTTGGGCTTCAATTAATTCTTATGTAGTTAAGTATTTGGCATGTGATGATAAAAAACCTTTGTTATACACAACTCATTTTAAACTGTTAAGTCATCTTCACCATGGTAGGCATGTAAATGTTCCTAATTTCTTGTGTAATTTGTTAAACAGAATTTTGTCTGAGTATAAGAGGAAAAGAAACAATACAAATTGTCTCATTTCTATTTTATTAATTTGTATATAAAGAGGAGTCATAGGACTCAATTTCTAAATGTTTCTTGGGAAAGTTTTCTTAATTTTAACAATATCAACAATATCCATGAAGAACCTGTTGTCCTAGAAATAATGGAAGAACCTATTATTCTAGAAATGGAAATACCCTCTGGCTCCCCTCCTACATCACCTGGTCATAACAGAGGAGAGCCAGAGGAGAAAATTTTGTGAGAAACACATCTTGTAGCCTTTTTTGAGCAACCTATAGTACAGGAAAAACACGAAACCCCTATTTCCAAAAAATCACCAAAAGGCAAGAAAAGGAAAAGTGGAGCCTCTTCTCCTACACTTGAAAAGGGTAGAAGAGATCCACACAGCCCAAGAGGTGATCACATCACCTAAAGAGAAAAGGGGCCATGAGAGGATCAATTAAAAAGTAGGAAGAGGATGTTGTAATGGTAGAAATAGATAAAGATTCAGCCTCTAATGTTAAGGTAAAGACACCTATTGTACAACCTTGGTATTTTACTAGTATCTTTGAATTTGATTTAGAGGATATTTTTGTGGCAAAGAAAATGAGAAGGAGATTCCAAAGAAGCCCCATTTCAGAGGTTTTTGAATACACAAGTGCAACAAGGGATGAATAGTTTTCATGAAAAGATGAAGAGTTGTTTATTGAACAAAGAAATATTAGCAAAGACTTACAAGAAGCAATGGAAAGAATAAAACAATTGGAAGAATTATCAAAAACTTATTAGAAAAAAGGATAATACTTGCACAACTTTCTATGGTTGAAGCAAGAAACAAAGAACCCATATCTCAAGGCCCAATTCCTCAGGTCAAAATCCCCATTGTGTCAACTGTGGTTTCATTGGGTGTTGAATTATGGAAAATAACCCAAGATTTCTGTAAAAAAACAAGTATTGAGAGAAAGAAAAAGTTGAATTAATACCCTATCACACTAGAGCACTTGAACAACAAAAGGCGGAAGTGAAAAATCTAAAAGTAAAAAATGAGATGATGGCAGATAAAACAACATAGTTGCTAAAATGCAAGCCATTTACAAGGGTTTATGCATTTTTTCTATAGGAAAAATATTTGTGTTTTGAACTCAACCAGTTGATTAGTGATCTACGTATTTCCATGAACATAAAATTTGTGTTTTTCGATGCTTTCTTCAATTCTACACTAGACATGCAAGACTAGTTAAGTGAGTTCTACTTACATAATTATGTTCTCCCAAATGAGATTGAATGGAATCCATTGGTTTTTGTGGGAGACCTTCAAATAAGATCTCAGGCCTCCTACATTAGAAATGAGCACCAAAGGGGAACAATCCTATAGGGGTACCAAGAAATAGAAAAATCTATTGCCCTACATCTCAAAAAAAGAATCAGTGAATCCAAATGCAGTCATTGAAAAAATAGTTGAACCTCCTAGATTATAATGGAGTTGAGGAAATAATAATAAATTGTAAGAAAAAAGACTATACAAGAGCTAAGAAGCTAGCAACAAGAACTGTCCATGAAGCCTTCTAGTTTGTACAGAGGTGATGGGAAGAGATTTCACTTGAATTAAGAAGAAAGTAGCCACATTCTCTCTATAATTAGGTAGCCATGACTCGTAGACCTCACATGTACATGGACCTTACATGGAAAAATGGAGTGGCTTGGTTTTCACTTATCTTTCATCTTCTCGTCTGCCTATTTTTTATACCACATTTGATAGGGAGGAAGAGAGGGGAAGAGGAAGTAGAAGAAAAGAGAAGGTTGGAAAAGATTTCAGATCTAAAGGGTTACTATATGAAGTAGATGAAGGGAGTTGACATTGTGGCAAATCTCAGAGAAATAACCCTGCAGTACAACCTCCAACCTTGAAAGTTGCTTAAGGACAAGTAATTTAGGCTTATTTGGGGGGAATGATGAGCTTAGATAATTTATCTAGTTTCCTTTCATTAAGTTCATAACTTTTAACATTTCAACTTGGCAATCCCACAAACAATCTTAAAGAATTATACATCTTTTATATATTTTATGCATCCTAAACTAGACATTAGTATGTGGAAATACAATTGTGTTATGATGGTATTTTTATGAGTGGATATATAAATATTCATGAAATTTGGTAGGATTCTATGTTTGATTTATGATTGTTAATGATGTGTATGCTTTAGGATGAAGATAATATTTTGCAACTAAGGAGAGTTGCAAAGCACAACAACTTGATTTACAACCCATAACATAAGACCACAACCAGTTGCAAGGGAGAAGCCAAAACACTTGAAACACAACAACTCTAGGAAGGAATAAAGATGGCCATTGAATGGTCAACTATGAGTCACCACCAGCATTGAATAAGATGACAAGAAGGAGTTTGGTATGAGTGGGAAATATTAATGACATGACAGTTTTCAAAGAGCATGCCTCTGTCAAACTGTTAAGGCAAAGCTATATTTTGAATTATCTTCTTATGTCTTTTTCAATTATGGTTATTAGTTATACAAACTAGTCCTCTCCCTATTATTGAGGGAGAGTGGATGTATGCATTGATGTTATGTTTTTAGTCCTTGTGTGAATAAAAATCCTCCTGTTCCTATATGTTGGGATTAATGGTTGAGGAACAAATATTTATTTTAGTTCTAGTTATTGATTATTTTACCAAACAATACTTCATTGTTGTTAATTTTATGTTATTTAGTTGTAATGGATATGTATCTATGAATGGGAAATATTTTGAAGATTCTTGTCAGAGTGTAATAAGTTTAGTTCTTATGCAATAAATGAGTTTAGTTACTATCATGATTTATTGATCCGTAGTGTGCATTTGATATCTCTTGTGGGTGCAACAATGTGAGAAAGGACCACTCGAGGTACTACTAACCCATCCTATTTTCTAGATTAGATTAGATGTTACATTGATGTATCCATTTATCTAAATTCTAACTTATATGTATGTGAACTCCATGAATGATATACTGTAGCATGAATTACATTCTATAACATTATGTTGAGTTAGTCTCTGGAGAAGCTAGGAGTCAGGTGTTAGTAGTGTTAGTTACTTACAAGTTCAGATTCAATAGTTAGCAATTACAACATTAAGTGGAAGGTACTCGTAGCATACAGATTCATGTTATTTCCCCTTTTTTGCAACTTGATAGTTTACTTTCCTTTCAAGCCTTTATAGTTTTTATTACATGTGTGACCACCTATGTTTCCTTTCTATACTCCATTGGAATGTGTGGTTGAGGCCATCTATTGCAGTGTTGAAATACCTAACAAAGCATCCTATAGGGAAATAAACACTAGATGCTTTTGATCTCTAGGATAACTCAAGACACAATGAGAGAGCATACATGTGGCTATTGGTCTTAGGATTAACACTACAAGACTAGGGCCATCTCAAGGTTTTTATCTTCAAGATCACCAAATGGTTTGAGGAGAGAGGATAGACCTGTGAGAGACCCTAAACATGGCACATAATTCTTTGATCCTCTATTCTACTTTAGTGGAAAAAGGTGGAGTCTTTGACCATGGGGATAGAAAAGATATTATTCATAGTTTGTTTGATTGGTCTTGGACTAACACAGATTATAAAAATGATGTTAGATTGATCAAAAGACAAGAGTAAGTTGGCTAGTTTAGTAAACAAAAATATAAAAAACACTAATATGAAATGAAGTTGGAGGATGTCAAAAATTCAAAAAGTACAATAGATTTTTATACGTGACATGTCATTTCCAAAACTCAAAGCTCATTTGTCGATTTTTTAGTAGAATCACCAAAGCCTGAAATTTGCATAGATGACAAAAAATAGATCGTTTTCATTGATTTTTCCATAGTTTTGGAAAACACATTCATTCTACATAAAAAATAAGTTGAAGTCAACAAATATAGGATTAGTTGATTAAAACTAATGTAAATGAAAAATCTAGTAGCATAACCCCTTATAAGACTTGAACCCTATAAAAAAACCGATAGCAAAAATTCTATAAAAGCATTAAAAACATATTTTTAGACAAATTAGTGTTTCAATCTTCCACATGACCACCAAAATATAAGTGCATGTAGCAAAAAGAAGTGTTCTTCTATCGAACAAAGTCTGTAATGACAAAAAAACTAAAACAAAGAATTTTAGTTAGTAACTTAGGGATGTGGATCCCACCACACGTGTTAGAGATATGTGTATGTAAATTTGTGCCTATTGTGAACTTAAATAACTAAATTGAATAACTTAAATCAGACTACAACTTTTAGATTAGGTGAAGAAATCTACAAAAACATAAAATAAATAATATACTCCATGTTAAGACTCCTTAGTTGCACAATGAAGTGGTTTTAAATCCCAATTGATATGTGATGTGTGGTCACAATTCAGTAGCATAACATTGCATTCCAAGTTCTTAACATGGCTTGGTTTGGGGTTGGATTTATATATTTTTTATTGAATGGATCAATGGCTAGAACGACTTGATATCTCTTAAGCAATGAAAGAATGACAAGTGGCAAGTGATGGTTGTGTGAGATTGAAGGCTCAAGGATTGGTGGAGGATCAAGGGATGAGATGTTGCATGGGAGTTAGTGGATGTATAGGATTGAGATGGGGGTACTTGAAGATACTTCCAAGTACTTTTGGAAGGTTATTCATAAAGGTGGTGTTTGTTACCACCATGCCTTTGGAGTACAAATTTGAAAAAATATGAAGATAACCTATGCCTCCAAGGTACATGGGAGAATAAATTTTTGGATCATTTAAGGTTGATCCATACCTTGGAGTACCCCATGAGGGTACTTGGGATGACATGTATATTTTGTGTGGATTTGGAGTGGTCAAGTCCTCACTTAATCATTGATTAAGCCATGTGCATTCAACTAGGCGAAGATTAGAGATAATAAAGAATTAGAGGGGGATTATGGAGAATGGTTAAAAAATGGAATTAAATAAATAAAGATTATATTTAATTTTTGAAGGAAGGGTGAACATTAGAATAGGTAAATAATTAGGCTAGAAGCTTAAGGGAAATGAGATCATGATTTTAGGAAAAAGGTAATATTAACTAAATAATTGAGAGCATTATTTATTTAATATATAGATTAAACATAAGAATAATTGAAATAAAATTGATCAAATATGAATAATCAATTTTAATTGTCTACAATATTTAACTAGAAACCTAAATAAATCACACCATATTAATTATTAACCTCAATTATTTATTAGATCCTATCCTCTCAACCCAATATAAATATGTATTAATATATTAAATTAATTTTTTATTAAATGAACAACAAATAATTAATGACATGCAAGTATCTAGTCTCCCTAAATATTGATATTCTGAATAATTTATATTATTAATTTTTTCAATTAATAATTCTTTCAATATATTTAATTGACAATGCAAATATCTAGTGCCCCTAAATATTGGGATTTTAAATTTTATATATATATATATATATATATTAAATTAATAGTTCTCTTATTAGATTTAATTGGCAGATAAATGCATCACAAAATAACGAATCCTATCCACAAATCCCAAAAATCTTCGGCTTGTTTAGAACTGCATATAAATTGAGTCATTAGTCGCACGATTGTCTTTGTGAAAAACTCCCATAAGCCTATCCAAATACCTTGTTCAATTAAATTGAGAATGGCAGGGCATCCAAAGCCTGTAGAAGTGTATCTCACAATCATCTCTACAATAGATCTGAAAAATGTGAACTGGCGATATGTTGATTTGCATCTATATCCCATAGCTTGGGTCTATCTAGACAACAATGTTTTGAATCAGGTCGATCCAGAGGGCGATACGAATCCTTCATGGAACGAGAAGCTCATCATCCCCATCACAAGGCCACTGGAGGATGCCGAGCTAATGTTCGAGATTCAATATGGCAGTGGATGAATATATGGTTTCTTAAGTAAAGATGATGTGACAGTTGGGAAACTTGTTGTGAAACATCATGTTAGTAATTTTTGGATTTTAAGGCTTCCCAGTTGGATATCAAAGATCTTCTCTCATCAGCTTAATTTTGAATTTATGTATAAATGGATTCTTCCATGGTGTAGGTCTTTACTCAGACAACACATGAACCAAGGTTGACATTTTTGTTGTCTAATTAAGTCTGATGGCATTGTTGGGCTTGCTTTCCAGGAAATATATGTTGATAATGTTGTTCTAGTCTGGTTAGTGTTGATAGCCTTCATTCTATAATGTCAACTTCATTCTATAATTTGATCATATCACCTTTTTTAAACTTTGAACAAGGTTCTGAAATCAAGGGTTCAATATGCATATTTCAGACCTATGTTGAACACTCTATTTAAGGCATTTGTTGACAAGGCTATTGTTTTTTAATTGATTTATCTTTCTACTATGTTTTCTTTTGTAAACTTGAAATATACAATGCAATTTTATTCTTTCTAAATTGAGACTAATAGTAATTTTATTGGTTGTATTGAGGCACAACTTCATTCATGGTGGAAAAGGTAGCACCCTGTTACTCATATTAGATGGCACATTGCATATAAAGAAGGAAAGATTCTAGTTGGGTTATTGTTGACTGCATTGAAGGAGAGAGCTTCATATATGGGACATGACCAACACTCTCCTTCTTGGATTCTACACATTATAGCTTTCTCTACGAAGATTGCCCATGTTGTAGAATTTTTAAGAGATGAAAGGGGCATGTTCTCTCATTGAAGGGCTTCAAGCATGCATTTCCATCATTGCAGAAGTTTTTTGGAGAATTTTCTTTCTTGTAGTCATTTTTGTGCAATATTGTAACTCATATTTTTTAGTCTTGTGACTGAAAATAACAATTGTAATACTCTATTGCTAAGATATAATTAGAACACATATCTTTTATTAATAAAGTTCACTCATTTTTCCTTCTCAATGGCTATCTTATTGTGTGCAATTGATGATTGATGTGTATTTCTATTTTTTATGCTTAGTTCCTTAAATATCAGTCAATTAAAATGACTAAATATACTACTAATTGACATAAATTTATAATTAAGTTGACTAAATATACTAACAATTGACAAAAATCAATGAACAGTGAATAAAAATGATGAAATAAGTGACCAGTTAACAACAATCAATGAGTAAATATATCAGTGAATAAAAAATGACTAAATAAGTGACCATATTACAACAATCAATGACTAAATCAACAACTAAATAAGTTATTTGTAATGATTTCTGGCTTAGATTGTGTGAGATTTTTTGCATCAAGAACATTATCTCACACAATCTAAGCCAAAAATCATTACAAAGAACATTATGGCTTGTGGAAACTTGATATCATTAACTAAATAAGTGCCCAGTTAAATATATCAGTGAATAAAAAATGACTAAATAAGGACCAGATTACAACAATAAATGACTAAATATACTACCAAATCGATCAATAAAAAAAAACAATAAATGAATAAAAATGGTTTAGTCATCAATTCGGTCTAGTCATCAATTTGGTCGCGTTATATATGAATGGAAATAAACTACTAATGGTCACATGACCAAGTTCAATCATTTATAAGTATTTTTTAGTAGTTTTTCAGTCATATATTGTTGTTAATTTATGTACTAGTGTCCTAACTGAATAGTCCACTAAACCCTTGCAAAGGCTTCATTTAATTATCAATCAATGCTTCATAATATTTTGATGATGTTGGCACTGTATGTGCATTCAAAAACTCTACACAACCTATATCATCAAGTATAGGTGGTTTACACATGTGTAGGAAAATAGTAAAGGCTCGAAAAAGAAAATAAGACATAAATTACAAAATAGGGGAAGTAACTTAAATTTCTACTAATTTGTTGTGGGTACCTTAATAAGTTAAGGCTAGAGAACCTTAGTTTCCAAAACAACCTACACCTAACCCCAATAATAGGCTTGTTCAAAAGGATTAAATACTAACGAAGCTATTCATACCATATTTATGGGGTTGAGCCAATGACATCCACCTCAAATCAGGGAAAATATTGGTTGGGACTTCATCTCCTCATATCATTGAATTAATTTATGAGGAACTCCTAGCAAAGATCTTGGACAAACAACCTAAGGAACTTGAGTCAAATTAGGTTAAACCAGCCAATCTAAGTCCAAAGCCTCCATTCCCTAAGAGATTACCAGTTCAAAGACATCAAACACAAGCTGGACCTGATTTGTTGGGACAACTCAAAGATGTTTGCATCAAAATACCCCTTATCTAGGCCATTAATGAAGTTATTATTTATACTAAAATGGTGAGAGATATACCTCAAAAATCTAGGAAGGAAGTGAAAAGAGCCTTAGACTATACATGTATTATGACAACTTATAGACATTATGTTGGGAAACATAACTGTCCTCAAGTATGTAGATCTTGGGAGCCTTGTAGTAGATGTCAAAATAAATGGCACTCTCATTAAGAACACCTTAATTGAATTAGGGGCAGCTATTAATGTAATGTCTAAAGAGAACATGAAGTTACTATAGTTAATATAACTTAGACCCACACCTTTTGTTCTACAGTTGGCAGATAGGTCCATAGTTAAACTTGAGGGTATCATTGAAGATGGTGATAACATTGGATTCATGCGAGCACCCTGCAGAATTTATGATATTGCAACCTAAAGCTAATCTTACAATCTATCCCCTCATATTAGGAAGACCTTGGTTGGGAAAAAACAAATTTCTTCATAGGTTGTAGGTTTGGGAATAATGATAATATCCAATTGAAATGTGACTCAGAAGTTAGTCCTTTATCCACCATACCAACCACTTGCAAACCTAGAACTATTTGGCATTCCTTAGATGAGGAATATCAGTACTCCTTTCAAGCCCTAATGACTATTGAACACAACCCCTTGTTATAAAACGAAGATGAAGATGGCCTAATAGAAAATATCATGCATAAAAACTATGGTAAGGACCTGCAACATCATGATTGTCTAACATGTTTGTATGAACCTCTGCAAAATATGATCCCTACCAATTCATCTGAGTCAGTTTCCCATAATTTTCATACTTTCTTACCACACCAATGTGTTCCAAACATAGAAAGATATGACATTTCCTCTGTTCAAACAACATCCTTGACTTTAGAGATAGTGTCAAGTAGAACATTAAATGTTAACAATCAATTGACTAATATACAATAACCTCACTGATGAATGTGTTTCAAGCACACACATTAGCCTTTGCATGGGATTACCATGACATGCAGGGGATAGACCCAACATTATGCATCCATAGGATTTACATCAATGATGGTTTAAAACTAGTTAAACAACCCCAAAGGAGAATGAACGTTGTAGTCCATGATTTAGTTAAATCAGAATTACATAAATTGCTTGATTTAGGCTTTATCTATCCCATATTTGATAGTCAATGGGTGTCACCCCTAGTAATTGTTCCTAAGAAGGGAGGGAAATGGAGCACGTGTCTAGACTATCATGAATTGAATGATGCAACTATGAAGAACCATTTCCCACTCCCATTCATTGACCAAGTACTTGATTCATTACTATACAAGAAGTATTTTTCCTTTTTGGATGGATTTAGTAGCTACACTCAAATTAAGATAGCCAAAGAAGACCAAGACAAGACAAATTTCACATGCCCTTGGGGTACATATGCCTATTATGTCTTGATATTTGGGCTATACAATGCACCAACCACCTTCCAAAGGGCAATACTGAGCATATTCACAGACTTTGCAGATGATTCCACAGAGGTTTACATGGATGATTTAAAATATTATGGGAATAGCTATGATGAAACACTTAACAATTTGAAGAAGGTACTAAAGAGGTGTAAAGAAAATAACCTTCCCTGAGTCATGAGAAATGCTACATGATGATGAATAGGGGGATTATATTAGGATATTTTGTGTTCGATGAAGGAATTCATGTAGACCCCAAAACAATTGAGGTGATATAAACACTCCTTGTGCCTCAAAGACAAAAATATATTAGAAGTTTCCTTGCACATGTCAAGTATTACAAGATATTCATCCAAGAATTTAGCAAACTTTTAACCTCACTATTTATCTTACTATCAAAAGATGTTGAATTTGAATGGAAAACTACTTGTCAACATTCCTTTGAAGAACTCAAGGCAACATTAACCAAAACCCTTATCTTGAGAGGACCAAATTGGAGTTTACCTTTTCATATCCATAAAGACGCTTCTGGTTTTTCTATAGGATTTATACTTGGATAGAAGGAAGGAAACAAAGAGTATGCCATATATTACATCAACAAAAATATTCAAGGGGTAAAAATCAACTATACAGTGATAGCAGGAAATGTTGGCAATAGTTTATGCAACAAAAAAATCTAGACATTACATTACAAGGTGTTTAGTGTTCATACACACTGACCATATAATAATTAAGCATTTAATGAACAAACCAATGGTTGGTGGTAGGATTGTCCGGTGGTTATTGCTACTTTAAGAATTTAAAATTACCATTACGGATAAACTAGGTAAATAAAATATAATGACATAGTTTCTCTCTAGACTACGAACCAAATTAGAAGAAGATGCTTTTGATGACATTCCGAGATGGGAATTTATTTTTCTCTATCTCCGCATACACCTTGGTATGCATATATGGCTAATTATCTTGTAGTAGGACAAACACTACCCCATTTCTCCAAAAAGGAAAAGAGGTATTTAGTTCACAAGATTTTTCCCTACTCATAGATATTTGGATACTTATTTTACACAGGCCCAAACAACATAATGAGAATATGCATTCGAGAAGATTAAGTATATGATATCCTCATAGAATGCCATGATGAACCCTATGGGGGACACTTTGCAGAAAAGAGGACAACACTTAAAACTCTCAATACTAGCTATTATTGGCCAACTCTTCATAAACATGTAGTGAAATATACTAGGAGCTATGATAGATTTCAAAGAATAGGAAGGCCAACAAAAATAGATGAAATGCCATTGCAGCCATAGTTAGCAATAGCACCATTTAACAAATGGGGATTGGACTTTATTGGCCCCATTTCACCAACATCAAACAATAAAGAGTACATACTAGTCTACACAGATTACCTTACTAAATGGGTAGAGGTTAAGACTTTATAGTTTTCAAAAGGGATGGGAATGTGGCAAAGTTTCTCTATGAAGACATATTCACAAGCTATGGAGTTCCAAGAGAAATTATCATAGACCAAGGACCCTAGTTTACATCATAATTGATCACGAAATTGATTCAAGAATATGAGATCAAACACATGAAGTCTGCACCTTATCACCCTCAAGAAAATGGGTAAGTGGAAGTCACCAACAAGGAAATTGAAAACATCTTCACAAAGATAGTGCAAATTCATAGGAAGGATTGGGTAGCCAGATTTCCTGAGGCAGTTTGGGCTTATAGAATAACTTGGAAGACCAAAAAAGGCTTTACACCATATGAACTAGTGTATGGTAATAAAGAAACACTTCCTATAGAATTTGAGTATAAAACATTGAGGAAATCAGTCAAATTGGGCATGTATTTGTTAAAAACACAAAAAGAGAGATTGCATAACTTGAATGATCTAGATGAAATCAGAATGGAAGCCATACACCACATTAAAGTTGTCCAAAATCAAAGAATTTATTGGCATGATCAGTTTATTAAGATAAAGGAATTTAGTATAGGTGATTGGGATCTACTTTATGACTCCAAATATGAGGCTTACAAAGTGAAATTGCAAACTAGATGGCTCATGCCATATGAGATAAAGCATCTCCTAATGGAGTAGTGCAACTATAAACAATTCATGAAGTAAGGTTTTTATTTCTAGTTAAAAGACACATATTGAAGCTTTATAAAAAACCATTGCAAAAGGATGACTTCCTTCTTACATTACAACAACAATTTGAACCTACAATTAAAAATTCAGCAAAAAAGACAACCAGTTCTACAAATGAATTAGTAGATGAGCTACACAACTCGCTCACTAATGTTCTAAACGTAAAATTTTATCACATATTTCATGTGCAAACACTACACAAGTGATAATTGACAAAATTTATTTTTCTGAGACAATCACAGAAGTAATAGGGACATATAACATCACGCCTATGGGTGAAAAACTTACAAAAGGGAATTGTTACTGCATGAGCTTGTAGCACTTGTTTGTCTGTCATTTCATATTACCATCTACATGAATTGCATATCTATTAGTTCATAACCCATCCTTTCATACATGAAACTATACATATTCCATTTTTATTATGTACAACTTATTACATCCATTCACACATAGCAATCCTACCACCTTTATCAATTATAAAATCCCATGAAATTAATCTCGCATCACCTATTACGTACACTTTGCAGCGTTTCCATTCTATCATTTTCCACGTGTCATGTATATTCTATTACTCATTTCAAATTATAATTGCGTAAAATTTATTGCAATCAAGCCAAGTCACTTCCAATCACACTACAAGTGGTCATCAATTACTTCACACAAGTTGAAGTCCATTTCAACCAATTCCTATAGGTACACTATACATTAATTTATCATAATTAATATAGCTGATTATTAATTTTCTTGTATGTTTATAGTTCATTCATGCATGTTGCATATCTTAATTGATTTTCCACTACTTTTCATATAACCCCCCACCAAAATTATACACATTAAGTGAGGACACTTAGTATCTTTAGTTGGGGAGAGGGGTATTCCTTAGCTTTCTTGGTTTTCAAAAATTCCTTACAAAACCTTTTTGTTGTTTTCCTCCATTTTAAAAATACATAAAGTTTAGAGGAGAGGAAAGGGTTCTCAAGAGCTAAATTGAAAGGTGCATTTGAATAGAACAATATTCTAGCATATCGGAAGTGGTTAATTGAGGTGGTGGAACAAGAAGAAGGCATAATTGAGAAGTTCAATTACTAAATCATACCATGGGAGGTTATGAAATACACAGAGAACTAGTGGCAAATGACCAACTATTGGAGGACAAAATTTGATGGCACATGCCAATTTTCCAGCAAGTTGGGTAGTTACAATATTTTCTAAAGCTCATAAAATTTGATGAGGTTATGACCCAACACTTTGTAGCCACATTGAAGAATGATGAAGTAGTTGTTAGGGGCTTAAGGGTAGCTGCTTCAGAAGCTACAATTGTTGAAGTATTTGGATTGCCAAGGATAGGAGAATAGTTTACAGTTAGGGAAAATGCTATTGTTGTAAGAAATGAATTCAGATAGCTAGGAGAAAACCTAGATTCCTCTTCTCAAGTTACTAACCAATTGTCTTTACCATGGATTTGGGCTTCAATTACTTCATATGTAGTTAAGTATTTGACATGTGATGACAAAAAAGCTTTGTTATACACATTTCATTTTAAACTATTAAGTCACCTTTACCATGGTAGGCATGTAAATGTTCCTAATTTCTTGTATAATCTGTTAAAGAGAATTTTGTCTGAGTATAAGAGGAAAATAAACAATACAACATTGTCTCATTTCTATTTTATTACATCGTTGATAAAGAGGAGTCTTGGGACTCAATTTATAAATATTTCTTGGGAAAGTTTTTTTAATTGTAACAATATCAACAATATCCTTGAAGAACTTGTTGTCCCAAAAACAATGGAAGAACATGTTGATCTAGAAAGGGAAATACCCTCAGGCTCCCTTATTGTGTCACCTGGTCATAACATAGGAGAGAAAAAGGAGCAAAGTTTGTGAGAAACACATCCTGTAGCCTTTTATGAGCAATCCATAGTAGAGGAAAAATAAGAAACCCCTATTTCCAAAAAATCACAAAAAGGCAAGAAAAGGAAAAGTGGAGCCTCTTCTTCTGCACCTGAAAAGGGTAGAAGAGACCCACACAACCCAACAGGTGATCACATCACCTAAAGAGGAAAAGGGCCATGAGAGGATCAATTAAAAATCAGGAAGGGGATGTTGTAATGGTAGAAATAGATAAAGATTCAGCCTCTAATGATAAGGTAAAGGCACCTATTGTACAACCTTGGTATTTTACTAGTACCTTTGAATTTGATTTAGAAGATATTTTGTGGCAAAGAAAATGAGAAGGAGATTCCGAAGAAGCCCCATTTTAGAGGTTTTTGAATACACAAGTGCAACAAGGGATGGATAGTTTTTGGAAAAATATGAAGATTTGTTTATTGAACAAAGAAATATTAACAAAGACTTTCAAGAAGCAATGGAAAGAATAAAAAAGTTGGAAGAATTGTCAAAAACTTATTAGAAAAAAGGATAATACTTGCACAAATTTCTATTACAAAGAACCCATATCTCAAGGCCCAATTCCTCAGGTCAGAATCCCCATTGTGTCAACTGTGGTGTCATTGGGTGTTGAATTATGGAAAATAACACAAGATTTCTGTAAAAAAACAAGTATTGAGAGAAAGAAAAAGTTGAATTAATACCCTATCACACCAGAGCACTTGAACAACAAAAGGGAGAAGTAAAAAATCTAAAAGTGAAAAATGAGATGATGGCAGATAAAACAACATAGTTACTGAAATGCAGGCCATTTTCAAGGGTTTATGCATTTTTTCTATAGGAAAAATATTTGTGTTTTGAATTCAACCAGTTGATTAGTGATCTACGTATTTCCATGAACATAAAATTTGTGTTTTTTAATGCTTTCTTCAATTCTACACTAGACATGCAGGACTAGTTAAGTGAGTTCTACTTACATAATTATGTTCTCCCAAATGCGATTGAATGGAATCCACTGGTTTTTGTGGGAGACCTTCAAATAAGATCTCGAGCCTCCTACATTAGAAATGAGCACCAAAGGGGAACAATCCTATAGGGGTACCAAGAAATAGAAAAATCTATTGCCCTACATCTCAAAAAAAGAATCAGTGAATCCAAATGCAGTCATTGAAAAAATAGTTGAACCTCCTGGATTATAATGGAGTTGAGGAAATAATAATAAATTGTAAGAAAAAAGACTATACAAGAGCTAAGAAGCTAGGAACAAGAACCCTTCATGAAGCCTTCTAGTTTGTACAAAGGTGATGGGAAGAAATTTCACTTGAATTAAGAAGAAAGTAGCGACATTCTCTCTATAATTAGGTAGCCATGATTCATAGACCTCACATGTACATGGACCTTACATGGAAAACTGGAGTGGCTTGGTTTTCACTTGTCTTTCATCTTCCCCTTTTCCTATTTGTTATACCACATTGGATAGGGAGGAAGATAGGGGAAGAGGAAGTAGAAGAAAAGAGAAGGTTGGAAAAGATTTCAGATCTAAAGGGTTACTATCTGAAGTAGACGAAGGGAGTTGACATTGTAGCAAATATCAGAGAAATAACCATACAGTACAACCTTCAACCTTGAAAGTTGCTTAAGGAAAATTAATTTAAGCTTATTTGGGGGGAATGATGAGCTTAGATAATTTATCTAGTTTCCTTTCATTAAGTTCATAAATTTTAACATTTCAACTTGCCAATCACATAGACAATCTTAAAGACTTATACATCTTTTATATATTTTATGCATCCTAAGGAAATTTTTTTATGTCCAAATACAATTATGTTATGATGGTATTTGTATGTGTGGATATATAAATATTCATGAAATTTAGTAGGATTCTATGTTTGATTTATGATTGTTAATTATGTGTATGCTTTAGGATGAAGATAAAATTTTGAAACTAAGGAGAGCTGCAATCCACAACAATTGGATTTACAACCCATAACATATAATGACCGTAACCAGTTACAGGGGAGAAGCCAAAACATCTGAAACACAAAAAATCTAGGAATGAATGAAGATGACCATTGAATGGTCAACTATGAGTCACCACCAGCACTGAGTAAAATGACAGGAAGGAGTTTTCTATGAGTGGGAAAGCTTAATGACGCGACAATTTTCATAGAGTACGTCTCTATCAATCTGTTAAAGCAGAGTTATAGTTTGAATTCTCTTCCTATGTCTTTCAATTATGGTTATTAGTTATACAAACTAGTCCTCTCCCTATTCTTGAGGGAGAGCAGATGTATGCATTTATGTTATGTTTTTAGTCCTTCTGTGAATAAAACTCCTCCCATTCCTATATGTTGGGATCAATGGTTGAGGAACAAATATAGTTTTTAGTTCTAGTTGTTGATTGTTTTACCAGACAATACTTCATTGCTGTTAATTTTATGTTATTTAGTTGTAATGGATATGTATCTATGAATGGGAAATCTTTTGAAGATTATTGTCAGACTGTAATAAGTTTAGTTCTTATGCAATAAAGTTTTTTAGTTACTATCATGATTTGTTGATCTGTAGTGCATATTTAATATCTCCTGTGGGTGCAACAACTTGAGAAAGGGCCACTCGAGGTACTGCTAACCCATCCTATTTTCTGCATTATATTAGATGTTACTTTGATGTATCCATTTATCTGAATTCTCACTTATATGTATATGAAATCCATGAATGATATACTGTAGCATGAATTACATTCTATAACATTATGTTGAGTTAGTCTCTGGAGAAGCTAGGAGTTAGATGTTAGTAGTGTTAGTTAGTTACAAGTTTAGATTCAATAGTTAATAGTTACAACATTAAGTGGAAGGTACTTGTAGCATACAGATTCATGTTATTTCCTCTTTTTTGCAATTTGATAGTTTACTTTCCTTTCAAGCCTTTATAGTTCTTATTACATGTGTGACCACCTATGTTTCATCGATATAGGGCATAGTTAGGATCCTTGAATGCACATATAGTTCCAACACTATCAAAATCTCATGAGCTCTAGTTGATAATTTGATGAAGCCTTTGTGAGGGTTTGGTGAACTATTCAGTTAGTAACCTGTTCTCTGAATTGTATGTCCACTCATGAACATTAGATTTAGGCCTTAGACCATCTACAAATGCTTGAGCTAGGAGGGTCTCTTCTAGACTCGTTACGACCCATTCTTGAAGGATTGAGTATCTTGGGGCTCAACAAGACATCATGATGACTCTTCCTTGTGGTACATATTTTTTCTCTCCATCTTTCTATACTCCATTGGAACATGTGGTTGAGGCCATCTCTTGTAGTGTTGAAATACCTAAGAAAGCGTCCTATAGGGAAATACACACTAGATGATTTTGATCTCCAGGATCACTCAAGATACAATGAGAGAGCATACACATGGCTATTGCTCTTGGGATTAACACTACAAGACTAGGGTCATCTCAAGGTTTTGATCTTCAAGATCACCAAATGGTGCGAGGAGAGAGGATAGACCTATGAGAGACCCTAAACATGGCACATAATTCTTTGATCTTTTATTCTACTTTAGTGGAAAAAGGTGGAGTCTTTGACCATGGGGTTACAAAAGATATTATTCATAGTTTGTTTGATTGGTCTTGGACTAACACAGGTTATAAAAATGATGTTAGATCAATCACAAGACAAGAGTAAGTTGGTTAGTTTAGTAAACAAAAATATAAAAAGCACTAATATGAAATGAAGTTGGAGAATGTCAAAAATTCAAAAAGTACAATAGATTTTTATACGTGACATTTAGTTTCCAAAACTCAAAGCTTATTTGTTGATTTTTTAGTAGAACCACCAAAGCTTGAAATTTGCATAGATGACAAAAAATAGATCATTTTCATTGATTTTTCCATAGTTTTGGAAAACACATTCATTCTGCATAAAAAATAAGTTGAAGTCAACAAACATAGGATTAGTTGATTAAAACTAATGTAAATGAAAAATCTAGTAGCATAACCCCTTATAAGACTTGAACCCTATCAAAAAACCGATAGCAAAAATTCTATAAAAGCATTAAAAACATATTTTTAGACAAAGTAGTGTTTCAATCTTCCACACAACCACCAAAATATAAGTGCATCTAGCAAAAAGTAGTGTTCTTCTGCCGAATTGAGCCTGTAATGACAAAAACACTAAAACAATGAATTTTAGTTAGTAACTTAGGGTTGTGGGTCCCACCAAGTGTGTTAGAGATATGTGTATGTAAATTTGTACCTATGGTGAACTTACATAACTAAATTGAATAACATAAATCAGACTACAACTTTTAGATTAGGTGAAGAAATCTACAAAAATGTAAAATAAACAATATACTCCATGTTAAGACTCCTTAGTTGCACAATGAAGTGGTTTTAAATCCCAATTGATATGTGATGTGTGGTCACAATTCAGTAGCATAACATTGCATTCCAAGTTTTTAACATGGCTTGTGTTCGGGTTGGATTTATAGATTTTTGATTGAATGGATCAATGGCTAGAATGACTTGATATCTCTTAAGCAATGAAAGAATGACAAGTGGCAAGTGATGGTTGTGTGAGATTGGAGGCTCCAAGATTTGTGGAGGATCAAGGGATGAGATGTTGCATGGGAGTTAGTGGATGTATAGGATTGAGATGGGGGTACTTGAAGGTACTCCCAAGTACCTTTGGAAGGTTCCTCATAAAGGTGGTTTTTGTTACCACCATGCCTTTGGAGTACAAATTTGAAAAATTTGAAGATAACCTATGCCTCCAAGGTACATGGGAGAATAAAAGTTGGATCATTTAAGGTTGACCCATACCTTGGAGTACCCCATGAGGGTACTTGGGATGACATGTAGATTTTGTGTGGATTTGGAGTGGTCAAATCCTCACTTAATCATTGATTAAGCCATGTGCATTCAACTAGGGGGAGATTAAGGATAATAAAGAATTAGAGGGGGATTATGGAGAATGGTTAAAAAATGGAATTAAATAAATAAAGATTTTATTTAATTTTTGAAGGGTGAACATTAGAACAGGTAAATAATTAGGCTAGAAGCTTAAGGGAAATGAGATCACGATTTTAGTATAAAGGTACTATTAACTAAATAATTGAGAGGATTATTTATTTAATATATAGATTAACCATAAGAAAATTGAAATAAAATTGATCAAATATGATTAATCAATTTTAATTGTCTACAATATTTAACTAGAAACCTAAATAAATCACACCATATTAATTATTAACCTCAATTATTTATTAGATCCTATCCCCTCAACCCAATATAAATATGTATTAATATATTAAATTATTTTTTATTAAATGAACAAATAATTAATGACATGCAAGTATCTAGTGTCCCTAAATATTGATATTTTGACAATTAATAATTCTTTTAATATATTTAATTGGCAATGCAAATATCTAGTGCCCCTAAATATTGGGATTTTAAATAATAATTTTTATTTTTTTAAAATTAATAATTCTCTTAATATAGAACTGCATATAAATGGAGTCATTAGCCGCACGATTGTCTTTGTGAAAAACTCCCACAAGCCTATCCAAATCCCCTGTTCAATTGAATCGAGAATGGCAGGGCGTCCAAGGCCTGTAGAAGTGGATCTCACAGTCATCTCTGCAAAAGATCTGAAAAATGTGAACTGGCGATATGGCGATCTGCGTCCGTATGCCGTAGCATGGGTCGATTCAGAGGCCAAGGTTTCGACTCAGGTCGATCCAGAGGGCGATACGAATCCTTCATGGAACGAGAAGCTCATCATCCCCGTCACAAGGCCGCTGCAGGACGCCGAGCTGACGATCGACATTGTCCATGAAAAGGCCTCCGAGCTGACTAAACCCCTGGTCGGAACCGCCCGGGTTCGACTCTCAGAAATCCTGGACGAAGTGGGCTTCGACCAGAGGCAAGAACGGACCCTCAAATTGAAGCGCCCGTCCGGCCGCCCGCAGGGTAAGCTCGAGATCGCGATCTCTGTGAGGGAAAAACGATGGCCCGAGGAGGAGTACCCTTACCCGCAGCCCTACGGCACAAGAGACTATGCCCCTGCCCCTGCTCCTGCCCCTGCCCATTATCCATACCAGCAATATCCATATGCTGCTAACCCCCCTCCACAGCCATACTCATATGCATATGGTGCTAACCCTCCTCCACAGCAATATCCTTATGCTGCTAACCCCCCTTCAGGGTACCCTAGTGGACCTTATGGGAACCCTTATCCAAAACCGGCACCGGTTCCTTATGAGGGTTCTTCTGGTTATGGCAGTGCGCCTGCTTATGGGGATCCTCAGAAGCCTTACAGCAGTAAGTTTGGAGTTGGGACTGGTTTGGCAGTGGGAGCTGTGGCTGGGGTTTTGGGTGGCTTGGCTCTTGCTGAGGGAGCTGATTATGTGGAGGATAAGATTGCTGATGATGTTGCAGAGAAGGTTGAGGACGATTATGCTGATCAGGGGGTTTATGACGATTATGATGGTGGTGATGATTTCTGAAAAATTGTCTGCACTACAGGATAGACGTTTTTAGTTTTGGTATGGGTTTTGATTCAGAGCAGTTTTCTGTTTGCATGAAAACAATGTTGTGAGAATTCTGAATTCCAATAAATCTTACTGTTGTTTACTGCTAGAAAGCAATTGTCTCTCATTGTCAGCCACCCTTTCCAACAAGATCGTTCTGATGTGACTTTGAATTTAAGATCATATGCATTCGGTTGCTTGAATCCGGTCTTCAAGTTTATGATCGAGTCTCTTTTATGTTTTATTCAAGGTAGGAAACACCAAAATCCCATTGGATGGTATCGCCTGTACAGTATCCTCTGTACAGTAGAAATCTATTTTTTATTTATTTATTGAAAAATTTTAATTAATAAATAAATATGGTCAAATCTGTTTGGGTAGCATTAGATGCTATCTTTTTGAGAAAATTTAATATAATATTTGGATAAAAATTAATTAATTTTTGAAAGAAAAAAGTAATGATTAAATATAAATCAAATAATTTTAAAAAGAAAAGAGTTAAATATAATTACATATAATTAGATTAAAAAATGGCTTCTTAATTTCATATTAAGAATAGTATTTCAATTAGAATATATTTTTTAATTGAATAAATTGTAAGAATAGAGAAATTGGTCTTTATGTAAACAGAGTGTATATAAAATTTGAATTATGTTAAAGAGATTTTCAGATCTTAGAGGTTTTTTGAGTATTTAAATTGTAAATAGGTTTTATAAATGTCATATCGAGTATTTTCAAAATTTTTGGACATAAAGAGATCTAATGTATCAATTAAAATATGTGAAAAAAATCTATTCAAATCAATATCTAATTTGTAAAAATCTGATATATCAATTGAAATATATGTATGAAAAAATATGTTTATATCAATACTTATAAAATTCCATAAAATTTTAACGATCGCAATCAAAATAATTTTTATTATATTAATTACTTTAAAATTTAAATAATTCATCTTCCTAAATTTATATATCATAATTATTTATCAACAAAGTAAGGAGTATGTTGTATTCTTTCCTTTTAAGTTTGGTATGTCTGTCTTAGTGAATTACTTTATTGATGATTGCTTCTACTTATCAATCACTTCTCTCTCATCCATATAGGATGCTTAGTGATTTGCTTAGCACGCCCAAAAATGTGTTGTTTTCACGTTCTACAACTTGTTTAAATTTTTTGGTCTGCTTAAAATGTATTTTATGGAATGCGCGTTTATTTTAAAGGTAAAAAGTTAGAGGTCCCTTAAAAATATTAGCATACATATTTCTCAAAAATCTATAGAAAATACATTGAGAGATAGTTCTTTTGGAGACGTTTTTATTTGCGGTGTTTGATTGAAAAGGATATTTTTTGTGAATATAATTTTTAATTCGTCTATGATTCAAAGTGATATTTATTCATTTTTATTTTTTTTGTTAATACTATTTTTTTTTTTTAATATAGATAAGTACTACCAAGAAAGGGGGTAGCGCCCAGATACAACTTCTTGTTTACACAAAATTTCGACAGACTGACTCCAGCAATGCAGGAACATAACCTAGTTGATAATACCCGAGTATACTATAGTAGGCCCTTGGTAACCACCCCACCGCTCCCAGTGGTGACAATTTAGACTACCAGAAACTGAAATAACACTGCAAGGCAACAACCAAGCTGGATTAGCCGATCGAGACTTTGATTGTTAATACTATTTTTAATTCATATATAATTTTTTTAAATTAAAAAGGGGTAAAAATTTATTCCATAAAAAAAGAGACAATACAATCAATGAATGTCTTTGCATTGACAACCACCAGGAAACCCACAAAGCCGAAACAAGCCCTTGCAAGAGACCAATGAAAAGCCCAAGAAAGCCCCTATAAGAGCCCAACCAAAAGCCCAAACAAGTCCTTGCAAGAGCCCAACCAAGTGCCCTGGGCCCAACCTAGAAATCTTGAATATCTTCCCGAATCAACAACTTCAACCTTGGGGGTAGTCTGAGTGAAGTTGCTCCAAATCATCAATCTACCAAGTACCCCTATTCTTTGAAGCCCATTTCATTAAATAATCCACAACCTTGTTCCATTCCCTAAGGATATGGACAAACACAACAAAATCCAAAAGGGAACTAATCTGGTGAATTTGGCGAATGATAGAAACCAACAACCAATTTGCCTCATCCAAGGAACACCTATTCAACATAGCCACCATAATCTGTGAATTAAATTTGTGAATTATTTTGTGCCAACCCATCTCACAACACTTTTCCAAAGCCAAAAGGATAGCTAAAACCTCCATATAGTTATTACTTTGGTGCCCTTGAAAGTTGGAAAAGATAAAGATGGGAGAACCTTCACTATCCCTGTTAACACCCCCAACACCAGCAACACTAGGATTACCCCTAGAAGATCTATCAGTACTAATCTTCAATACACCCAAAGGAGGCGGGTGCCATCTACCCTCTCACTAAAGCTTCATGGTTGAGCGACATCTTATCATTGGAGTACATCCTCCCAAAACCTTCACCAACCAAACCCAACTCATGCAACACCCTCACCTCCTTAGCCTCTAGCGAGATAACCGCCTCACACCTAACCCGAATAGTTTCTTGAATCATGTTTTGAGCTAGTTGCCAAACCTATTGAGCAGATAAATTCACCCCATTAAAGATCCTACAATTGTTTTCCAACCAAATCTATCATAGAATGCAAGAACGGACTATACCCCAAGCAACTTGCAAACAAAAAGTCTTTGTTGGAGACCTGCCCAAGGTTATCCAAAACTAAAAAAAAGATGAAGCATGAACACAAGAATGCCTCCAAGCTTCCCATGGACAATGCCAACTAGTCCTAGAGAGGCTACATTGAAGCAAAAAATACACCACAAATTCCACACTGCTCCCACACAAGACACACTTGTAAGGCCCCTGAAAGCCTCTCTTCAAAAGATTATCCCAAGTGCGGAACCTATTACAAGCCACAAGCCAAAGAAAAAAGTTACACAAACTTGTTCCACATAGATTTCCACCTATCCAGAATCTTATACCTCTAGACATAGAAAATGTACAATTCGGTTCGACACACTTGATCCTGATTATTAACAAAATTTCCTCCTGAATCATACTCTCAGCTTTTCATCATATTCTCTCTTAATTTAATAAATCATTGTTTATTTTATTAAGTCTTTCTCCTTTTTTGATTAAATTAATCTTATATCTCTATTTAATTAAATAAATCATTTTATTTGATTAAAGTTTCTAAAGTCCTCTTATTAAATTAAATAAATAAAACCTTATTTGATTTAATCTAACATTTTCCCACTTAGTTAAATAAATCAAAATCATTTATTTCATTAATCAATTCCTCTCAATTTTGATTTAAATCAATTCCTCTCAATTCTGATTTAAATCAATTCATCAATTTAAGTCATTGTCAAATAATCTAAACCCTTATTAAATTAATCAAATTCTTGATTAAGTTAATCCTTATCACTAAAATCTTCTAGAGAATGCAAGTTGCACATGAAAATAGATTTAATTCATTTATTAAATCTCTATTTTCCATCACATGGCATCAAAAAGGAATATTCCCTCAAATTTGAATTCAAAAAAGTCCAAGTGGACTTGTACATTCAACAAGGCATTCCTCTTACATGTCCTTGTGCATTGAGCCAAGTGACATTTATTTCATTCATTTTTTCATCTCACATGTCATTTTCTCAATTTCAAATTCCACCTAATTGCATTTATTGGCTCTTTGACCAAAATGTGCACATCCATCAACCATTCACATCTTGACAAGTGACACTTGACCATTGGATGTTGAATGATCCCACATTGCTTGTTTTCACTCTCTCTTCCATTTTGGAAATCTATAAAATGAAGACTTATCTCCTTATTCAAGGATCCACAATTTGATGCAAAGTTACTCTCTTGACATTGAGAGCCAATTTTGTGCAAATCATTCCACATATTAATCATTTTCACAATTCATAGCTAGGTTATGCTCAAATCTTATTGGAGAGGTTTGATTAATCTATACATCAACATTGCAATTCAAGGATTGGGAAAGGGCTGCTTACTACACAACAAAGTGGCGCCAATCCACTATGAGATAAAGGTTTGATCATGTTCTTTCAATATGTTTTTGTTTAATTTGTTTTTAGCTCATTATTTGCATATCTGAACATGATTAAGTATTTGATAGGGATGTCAAATTTGTTGATTTAAACTAACTTGTGCTAACAACATGAAAATGGTTTAAGTCTCTCTCGCAAATTTTTAGCATCCACATTCTGGGGCTAGAAGGAGGGCACTTCTGAATTTGTTTTTTATAAATCTTACTTGTATCTCTATTGCAGGAAGTTTCAATTCATTCGGTGTGTTTAACTATTTTATTAACAGTAGTTTCTGTTGTTATTTATAAAAAAATTCCTTTTGCAGATCATTACATTTCATGAGAAGACAATTATATAAGTTTTCATTCCTTTATGTTATCCTGTTTGAGAAATATTCCATTTCTTCATAATGTTTGAAAAAAATTTCATAGAACATGAGTCATGATTTTTTTCTTTAGGCTTAACTGTTCATGTATTTTGAAAGTAGATAATCTAAAAATGGTCAAATCATAATTTGAATAGGTCCAACTATGAGCGGTTTTCCCATGCTTTTCCTTATAGTTCTCCCGCGCAGTCAATCCGGCCATATCCCATGTTACTATGTCATTCATTCCATTCACCCACGGTATAGCGGTGTCGGGTGTTTTCCTCAGGCTTTACTCCTGTCTTTTACCGCCTTACCGTGTCATCTGTTCTTTCTGCTCTCATTGTCCTCGCCATTTTTTTTACCGCTTCACTGCACCATCAACCTTCACTACTCGTGGTACCGCGGTATCCACCACCATACCATGGTCCACCTACTCACTAACCGCGGCCTTGCGGTTTTCACTTGCTCATTCTACCGCGTTACCACGGGCCGAGCTTCTCTTGTCCGCTATTGAGCGGTTAACTACCTGCTATCTGCTACCGCTTTCCCGTAGTCTATCTCCCTAACCGTCACGGTAGAGCGGTGTCCACCGCGTTACCACCATTTGGATTTTCCTTGCCCGTGGTTGAGCAGTTAACCATCTGCTTGTTGTCACTAGTGTCCTACGGTCACCCTCCTAATCGTCAACAATAGTGAGGTAACCACCCACCATCTCCAGCACTGCCCCGCGGTCTCCCACTTAATCGCCAATGGTAGTGCGGTAACTGCTTTCACTAACATTGCATCACCATGGTCTTCTACCCTATCGTCTGTGGTATCGCGGTAAACCCGCTGACCGCTGCTCCTTGCTGTTACTTCACCGCCACCGCGCCACCGTGGTCTTTGAACTCACCAACTGCGGTATCCCGGTAAACCTGCCTGACCGACTGTGATCGCCACCATCGCATCATCGCGTGGGCTGTCTGGACTGTCTGCAGTATAGTGGTAAGGGGTATGATGATTGCCCTTAGCCGCCAATCATGATACCATAGGCTGCGGTATAACAGTAGAAGGGGTTAATTAGGGAAATAAAAAATGGTATAAGGAATTTTTTTTTTGCATTATAAGGGGTTGCAAATTTTTTAATGACTTATGATTAATGCATTAATGTATGAGAGATTTTTTGAATTATCATATTAACTTTGTATTTTTTGACAAGTTGATATTTGAATCGAGAATTGGAATCAAGCCAAGGCAAAGCAAGATTGGAGTCCAAAATTCACAAAAGAACTTTTTAATGCTTATTAAGCTAGATTTTCTATTTGCTATGTTTATTTTCAGTTTCAAACCATCTCACACCTATTTTTTGTTGGGATTTAAAAATTAATCATTTGACTTGATCTTTTTGGTTAAAAAGAACCTTAGACATTTACTAAATTTCAATTTGGGTTCTAAAAATTGAACAAGGCAAACTCTCACACTTCAAAGTTGGTGCTTTAAAAAGAACTCATCTTTTGCTTTGAGGATTAAAATGAACATGTGTACTTGATATTTTGTAATCCCTTTCACAAAGTAATATCATTTAGAAGGTGTATGTGCTTCTCTCGTGCCTCACAACGATCTTGAGAATCAAAAGTCTTTTTGTGATATTAAGTTGTCAAAAGAATTACCTCCACACTTCATTTTTTGGGTTTAAAATTGAACAAAACATCTTGCGAGTGTGAGTAGGCTTATTGCGTGTGTTATCCCTTTGTTTCTAAACAAAGATTGATTGAACTACGAATATGTTTACTCGCTTTTGTTTATCTTAGCGGGCCTACCTTGTGGAAAAAATTACTCACCCAAGGGAATGACCCAACTGGTAACACAGTAAGGACAAGTGTATTTCCAACCGGGATATAAAAGTGGGTATTGGAACAAAATCTAGTATCACGTGGTTGGCTCCGACGAGAAGGGAAACAATGGTCTCTCACCGCATGGGTCAACCTCCATGAACAAAAATTCTGAATTAAAACCCTTGTTTAGAAGGCCAAATCCTTATCTATTTTGTTGGTGCAAAAGGTCATGTCTTTTGAAGCCTCCCCACATTATACATGCGGTTTTGTTGTAGAGATGAATTTTTTTCCATGGGAGATTCATGGGTATTGATGCTTGGCTGACCCGAGAAGTGTGTGCACTGTAAGGCGGATCCTGTTTGGTCAAGCATCTAGTAATCCACACAAAATATGCGCAGCTGGATTCATCTAAGTGGGAACCCAAAAAAATATTTCCTCTTCATCCTAGGGTTGTACATGTGCTTGGAAATGAAAAATACATTGCTTGGTTCTCAAAACAATTGAAAAAAAAAATCACAAGGAACTCAAAATTTCAAACCCCTTGGAGGAAACAAATATCCTTTGATGAATCTAAGTACTCTTGCTTTCCCTAGGGATCATATCCTTAGAGGTTTTTAAGTGCTTGGGTTTAATCATCATTTGTTTTCACTAAGGTAAACCTAGGAAACTTTTGCCCTAATTTCCTTGATTTCCACATAATGGACCTTGTGGGATGAAAAGAAAGTGGGACATGAGACATGCAGTTTGAAACATAATCAAGAATGTGTTGTTGGTAAAAATAATTCACTAAGGAAAGATAAAAGACAAATTAGACCTCACATGTGTCTCAAATGATTTCTCGAAAATTAAAAATCCCAAAATCGAGATTCAAAAGGATTAGTCTAAAATCCCGAGAACAACATCTTGAAATGCTCCTTGAAGTCAGAGAAAGATTGGTGTATAATTTCTATAATAAGGCTTCAAGAAACAACCCAAGTTTGTATGCATTCTATTGTCAACAAAATTATGAGCTTTTTGAAAGGTTTTCTTTTCTCACATAGGAAGTATAGCATGTTCTTCAATACCGAGGTTTTGTAAAGAAGAGTCATGTCTAGGTCAAAGTCTAGGATCAAAGTCTTCACTCTCATCCATCTCTCCATCAATCAAATTTCATCCCACCAAGCAAAATTTTGAGAAACTTTGGAAAACCATTCATTCTAAAAGGCTAAATCAACATCACTCTATTTTGGCTTAATACATCCCTTGAACAAATTTACCTTTGGGATAATACAACTTCCTAAGGTCTACTAGTTCATGATCTCCTTGGTTAGCTTAACACACTTAGCCAATCCATCCTCTTGTGCAAGTTTTCCCTAGGATAACACAACTTCCTAAGGTTTACAAGTCACTACAATCTTGTTTGGCTTAATACACTTAGTCAAACCATCACAATCAATCCAAGCCCTAAAGTTTAGCATAAAACCTATAAAGTTCTTCCAAAGTTTCACTCTTTCACTTCATCCATTTATCTCATCATCATCACCACTCCCTTTTGATCCTATGCTTTCCCTAGTTCTTCTCTTTTGGGCCTAAAGATTAAGATCACACAATCCCTATTTTTATGGTCCAAACAAGATCACAACACAAGAGGAACATGGAAAACATGACCGAAATATCAACCTCTAGTGATTCAGATCAAGTAACCACTGAAGTAAACCTTGCAGGATCAAGAAATCCCCTAAACAACTCTTCTCTACCATCACACAATCCTCAAGAGGAAAGCTATGAAGAGGACATCACAAATGAGGACTTGGGGATGACACAATTAGAAATGCTAGAAATGGTTCAAAATACAGAGAATCATAAAATTGTCAATGCCATGTTTAAACACTTACGCACGTTAAAGGAAGGAAGGATCCAGATTCCTTCTGACTTTGACATAGGCACTAGTATGGACATGCATCTTACAAATACATCCCCAATTTCAACTTTGAGTATCACTCAGGAAATGCCTCAAACCATATATGAAATCACACCAACATCACCAATTATGATCAGAGGAAGTGTAATGCATCGCCTTGTAAACAAAAAAGAGGTAAGTATTAACACCACACTATAGAAATCTATTCTGGTGAATCCATCACAACCATACATTCCACTCACCTTCCATAATCATACAAATTCATCCTCGTTTCGTGCAACACCGACCTATCCGTTAGACATACACACTTCTCTATCACAAGGAGAAGGTGGTTTGTTTGGAACAACTAGAGTCATTGACCCGTTCTCCTTCTAAGGGAGCATATCATCACTCCCTCCATTACCACTCACATCCGCATCACCTCTGGAGTTGGGTCTTCCCCCCTAACCCTCACCAGTTTCTAAAATCAAGGCAATTCGAGTATCACAATGAATCCTTTCCTTTTGCCATCAGCACCACAATAACAAGTGGCAACCACTCAAGCCACCATGGTCAACACATCGATCGGTCCTCAAATATCTCAAAGCACACCTTCCCAAGGATCGAGAATCTCAACCACATCTCCAACGACCCAAATCCTGACCACCAGCACCACCAACTCGCCTGTCATAATGGTTGGCATCATTCCCAATCCACCACCAGTCCCACCAAAATCTAACAGGGTGAATTCATTCATCACCATGATCCAAGCCATCCAAAAAGCCAATCATCAAAGGGTACTGAAACAAAACCAACAAGCTGCATAAACCTAGCAAGCCACACAAGCTGTGCAAGTGGCTCAAGCAGCCTAACAAGCACAAGCTCAAACCCAAGACCAACACGAGGCCCAATAGGCACAAGCACAATACCAAGCACAACTCCAAGCAATCCATCGGCAAGCATACCAACAAGCCCTACAAGATTTTCAGGCACAACAACAAGATAAACAATAGGTTTCGTTGGCACAACAACAACTCACCCAACAACAGCCTTCGTTGGCTCAACAATATCTCTCCCAACAACAAGCTTCATTGGCTCAACAACAACTCGCCCAACAATAGGCTTCGTTGGCTCAACAACAACTCAACCAACAACAAGATTTGTTGGATCAACAACAACTCGACCAAAAACAAGCCTCGTTGGCACAACAACAGATCAACCAACAAAAAGATTCTTTGGCACAACAACAACTCGACCAACAACAAGCCTTGTTGGTGCAAAAACAACTCAAACAACAAAAAACTTTATGGGAACAACAATAGATGGACAACCAAAAATATTTGTTGGAACAACAACAACAAGATCAACACCAAGCGTTGTTGATGCAAATGCAGGCATATCAGTAGGCCTTGAACACACAATAGAGCTTGCAGAAAAATCCCACTAGTACCCCTCCCACCAATCAAACACCTCAAAACACATTCATCCCACCTCCCAATCTGCACAACGATGTCCAACAAAAATCAAACTACTCTCACAGCATGTGTTGGACCTCCAATCAGGGAAAACAACCAAAACACCGAGCAACTTGTGTCCCTATCCGTTCAACAAAGATCTCACAATGGTACCATTCCCAAAGGGATTTGAAATCCCCAAATTCAATAAGTATAATGGAACGGGAAACCCTTAAAAACACATCGGGGAATTTCAAGTGCATTGCATGGAGATTGCATACGTTGACACATATCTAATGCGACTTTTCCCCTGGAGTCTGACTGGTCCTACCATAGAATGGTTTTCTCGCCTACCCACAGACATTAAAACATTCCAGGAAATTATGGAGGCATTCCTTAAAAATTATGCCTTCAACATGGGGGCAGATGTTAGTTTGGAAGAACTATACACGCTCAAACAAAGAAAAGGAGAGCTATTCACATCCTTCTTACAGAGATGGTGATCCAAAGCCAATGAAAGCAAGTGGACCATGCTAGAAGAACAAGTTTGCACAATCATATCCAATCTAGTTAAAAACTTGTCATTCTACTTAAAAATGCAATGCATCACATCATACAATTAATTAATCCCAAAGGTGCTCAACATCAAAAGAGCCCTTACTGCACGAGGAGGCACATCAACATTCACTCCACAACAGGATAACCGCCTGTCCAACAATTATAACGATAAACCTCGAACATGGTCGAGGAACATAAATATCACAAACGACGACGTGGTTGATGCTAAAGTGGTCATCAGTGCCCCTAAGGAGAACATCCAAACCCATCATCAACCACAAAATCATAATCGCAATAATGAGCAGACTAATGTAGTAGTAGCACAACAACAACCAATTCCTAGCAATCAAATCAACAATCTGAACAATCAAGGAGGACCACCTCCTCGAGGCAAATATCCTCCCAAGTGAAAGTTCATGGCTCTTGGGGAATCCATCGAGTCCATAATGAAGAATTTGGTCAAGGAAAACCTAATCAAATTCTCTAACTCCGAGCAATATGCAAAACCCATGACCAAACCGCCATGGTACAAAGAAAACCTCCTTTGTGATTTCCACAAGATCAAGGGACATACGACCACAAATTGCATGAAGCTGAAAAATATCATCCAAGACCTCATCGAAGACAAGATTATGAATGTCGAGCAACCAACTGGTAATCAAGATCTGAAAATATACACAAATCTGATGCCAAACCACAATCAAGGAAATAGCCAGGAGAAAAACAAAGGGAAACAAAAATATGCTAGTGCCAACCTAGTATATGAAGAGATAGTTGCATGCGTCGATGAAATGGTCATGGTCATTAATTTCAAAGGAGCCAACACCGATTATGGAGTCACCACACGTGGTGAAAAGGTCACCTTTGTAGGGTCACCATATAAGACCCCCACTTCAAATAAAAAATTCGGTCCCTATGACTACAATGTCATCGACCAGCTGAAGAGAACTCTTGCACAGATCTCCATCATGGAACTATTAAAAATCTTCGCTGCCCATCGGAAAATTCTTGATGAAGCATTAGCAAAATCCACCATCTTCACCACCCTTGACACATAATAGTTTCAGGTTGTGGCTGGTAATATCATCACCCTGAATCTCCTTACATTCTCCAACCAAGACTTCCCCCAGCAGCCATCTCATAACTGTGCACTTCACCTTCAAGTGCTGGTCCACAAAAAGAAAGTTAAAAGGGTCTTGGTGGATGGAGGTACAGGCCTTAATATTTTCTCTCTCAAAATTATTAAGAACTTAGGATTCATCGAGGATTCCATTAACAAGAACAAAAGAATCACTATAAGAGCATATAATGATCAAGAAAGAGTGTCTCAGGGCATTTTTAAAATCCCAATCCAAGTGGGACCAGCAACCATGGAAACTACCTATCAGGTCCTTGACCTTGAACTACCATACAAAATCCTCCTAGGATGTCCATGGATCC
Source organism: Sequoiadendron giganteum (assembly GCA_007115665.2). Lineage (NCBI taxonomy): Eukaryota > Viridiplantae > Streptophyta > Pinopsida > Cupressales > Cupressaceae > Sequoiadendron > Sequoiadendron giganteum. The sequence goes on from CM021108.1 coordinate 90,735,504, forward strand.
ACGAGATGAAAGCAGTTGCCTCAACATATCATCAATGCATCAAGTTCTTGCACCAAAAATGAGGAGGTCACTATATATGGGGATCCTGAAACATTCACCTACTGCAAAAACTTGGAAACCAAGATTTATGAAATCCCCTAGGTACCAAAGAATGATGAAGGCCCATCCACTACATACATCGACCTAGCTAACCTCGCCTCCAACTCTACGAAAGAGACACCCACCATCCCTGATATGTCTGACATTAAAATCATGATCCAAGACAATGGATGTAGAGACTACAAAATGAAGAAGAGTGGATTTGTTGTGGGAGAGTTACCATAATCTCTTAGGTCACATGGGCAACCTCAATCAACCGAAACACCCATCCACATCCTTAGGGTGGATCCTTCTATATTTCGCCGTTGAGGAGACCTAAGTCAGGAAAATGTTGACGACGAAGATATTTCAAGCATGGTATATTGTGATGAAGGACCCACACCCACATTACCTATGGATGAAACTAATAGAGGGCTACAAATAATGCTTGGTATGGGCTACAATAGAAATGAAAGCCTTGGAAGGAACAGTGATGGACGATTGGAGCCCATCATTGTAGAAAGAAGAATAAGGAAACTTGGCCTCAAATGTACTCTCCCAAGTATAACCGTACATGGTAGAAGTATCCCTAATAGAGTAGTAAGATCTCCCCCTTAGTTTTCGACACCCGCTCTTGAACTACTAGTATGCACAGGCCTCCCCTTAGATAGTTTCACTTTTAACGTAATCGATGTCTACTCTAGTAGTGACGATGATGATACCATAACTGACCTTTCCATGCTCTTTGAGGATCCCTCCTTACTAATGATTAGTGCCTCACTTGCTGAGTCAAACCACCAAACCCACAAAATCACCTTAGTATACCCTCAACTCATTGATCATGACCAACGAGGACCACCAATTCTAGAATCATTCGAAAATGATGAGGAACTCTCATAATTCATGGGACTAAGGGATACAGTTCCATGCGGGGATTACAAGGAAAGATTCAACATCACTTTAGACACCCAAGCATATTATGGGGAGACGATTGAGTCCTTCAGTCGCAAAAGAAAAAGAACGAGAATAAGCTCAGAGTTATTGAGTGAAAACCACATCGTGACACTCTCTAACCACAAAATAATAAAAATAAATGACACATCCAATGGAGAAAAACTCTCTGAGGTGTCGAAGGATGAAGGATTCAATCTCCCCCCTAAGACACTGCATCAAGAAAAAGTAGCAGTCCTGGCAGAACATTGTAATCCTGTTAACTTGGGAATGGAGACAACACCACATATCACTTTATATGCTGAGTCACTCCTGACAGAAGAAGAAGTATTATTAACATCATTTCTAAAAGAAAGGAAAGTAAATTATACGTGGACCTATGCTGACATGTCAGGTCTAGATCCAGAAGTTGTGGTTCATCATTTGGCTATTTACCCTGAAGTGAAGCCACTAAGACAAAAGTTGAGAAAAATGCATCCCTAGATAGCCTTGCTAGTCAAGGTAGAGTTACAAAAGCTCCTAGATGTTGGCTTGATACGCCTGATTGACTATCCAGAATGGGTATCTAACCTTGTACCAGTCTCAAAACCAAATGGGGGCATCTGCATCTGCACTGACCTCAAAGACCTTAACAAAGCATGTCCCAAGGATGATTTTCCACTACCTAACATTGATATGATAGTGGACTTGACGGCTGGACATGAGATGCTATCATTGATGGATGGATTCTTGGGGTATAACCAAATAATGATTGCAAAAGAGGACCAACATAAGATGAAATTCACATGTCCGTGGGGCACCTACTATTGGAAGATGATACCATTTGGCCTAAAGAATACAGGGGATACATATCAAAGGGCCATGACACTACATGCTGGCACACAAAATAGTCAAAGATTATGTGGATGACATATTGGAAAAATCAAAGAAGAGACAGAACCACATAGCAGCCCTAAGCAACATATTTGATAGACTGGAGAAGTATAAGGTCAGGCTCAACCCAAAGAAATGTGTCTTTGGAGTATAATCTAGAAAAATTCTGGGCTACATAGTGTCAATGAGGGGGATAGAGGTGGATCCCTCAAAGGTTAAAGCAATACTCAACATGGAAGCACTGAGAACACTAAAACAACTCAGAGGATTACAAAATAGACTCCAGTCCATCTGGAGGTTCATAACACAATTGATGGACAAACAAATTTACTATTCACATCTACTCCACAAGGGAGTAGCATACAAGTGGGATGAAAAATGTGATCAGACATTTATCAAAATCAAAGAATATCTCCTCACACCACCTGTATTGATGCCACCCATTGCAGGAAAACCATTGATCTTATACATCTTAGCAACAATAATAGCTCTGGGTGCTCTTTTGGCTCAACATGACGAGAATGGAACTAAAAGGGCTATCTATTACATCAGCAGAACAATGGTTGGCCATGAGTTAAATTACACATTCATTGAGAAAGCCTACCTAGTAGTAGTGTTTGCTTCACAGGAATTTCGACACTACATGCTGGCACATAAAATCAAGCTCATCGCCAAGATAGATCCCTTAAAATATCTACTGTCAAAAGCTATGCTCGCAAGAAGGATGGCTAAATGGGTCATGATACTATCGGAGTATGACATTGAGTATGTGGAGTGAAAGGAAATAAAAGGAAAGGTTATTATGGAATAGTTGGCAAAAGCTCCCATCTACGTAGAGAACCCACTCATATTAGAATTTCCAGACGAGTCTATCTTTAATCTCAACATAGCTGATCACTGAAAACTATACTTTGATGGTTCCCACACACAACATGGATCAGGAGCTGGTGTTTTCTTCATCACCCCACAAGGGGATTTCATACCAAGATCTTACAAATTGGCATTCCCCTGTACCAACAACATTGCAGAGTATGAGGCTTTAACCATAGGTCTCAAAATTGTAGCACAGTGGTGAATCATGGCATTAAAGGTCTATGGGGATTCACAACTTATCATCAACCAAGTCAATCGCGAATACCAAACTAAGGATGATAAGCTCACACCTTACAAGAAATTAGTAGAAAGCCTCAAAGAATCATTTATTGATATCACCTTTAAGCAGATACCAAGGGCAAACAACAGAGCGACTGATGGAATGGAAATGATTGGATCCTTGTTAGATATCCCTCCAATGTCTCGAAACACGTATTCTTGATAGAGAAGCTTCTCATACCTACTTTCGAGGTACCAAATTTAGAATATGAATGTGAACTCATTGGTCCCGACAATCTTTGGTATCATGATATTTAAACCTACCTGAGATTAGGAATCCTCCCAGCCGACATTACCCCAAAATCTCAAACAAACCTTTGTCAAAAGATCCTTACACATTGTCATCCTAGGGGAAACCCTCTTCCGTAGAAGCATTGATGGAACCCTATTACATTGCTTAAAACATAAGGAAGCCCTGGCTACTCTGACTGAGGTACATAATGGCATTTGCAGTTCACACTCGAGCAATATGACCTTGGCTAAGAAGCTGCTAAGGACCGGGTACTACTGGCCAACAATGGAAAAAGAGGCACATGACTTTGTCAGAAAGTGTCGACAATGCCAACAACATGGATACCTTATCCATGCAGCAACTAAAGAATTACATCCTATTGTTACACCTTGGCCCTTTTCCCAATGGGGGCTTGATCTCATAGGTAAAATCACACCCACCTCATCTAATGGCCACAAGTTAATCATCACCGCCACAAAGTATTTCACAAAGTGGGTCGAAGCAATTCCCATGACCTGCATCACCGAAAAGCAAATTTCCAAGTTCATCCTGAACTACCTTATTTGCCGATATGTCATCCCTCAATCCATTATCTCTAATAACATGACATCTTTCAAGAATCAGGATGTCCATGACTTTTGCAAAAAAAATAAAATCCAACATCACTTTTCCACTCCATACTACCCCCAAGGCAATGGCCAAGCAAAAGCTACCAACAAAACCATTATGAAAATCCTTAAGAAAACAGTCAATGAATTTGGTCATGATTGACATTTGCAGCTAAACCCTGCCTTATGGGCCTACTGCACCAACATCCACATGCCAAAAGGTGCCACCCCATTCTCCTTGGTCTACGGATCAGAAGCCATCGTCCCAATCGAGATTGAGCTCCTGTCACTAAGGATATCATTGTAAAACCTCATTACAGATGAGGAATACATGGTTACAAGAATGAATGAGCTGGAGTTGTTAGATGAATGGCGCATGGATGCCCTCAATCTCTACAAGTCTATCAGAATCACCTGAAATGCAGTTACAACAAGAAGATAAGACAACGAACCTTCCAAGTCGGCGACCTCGTGCTAAAAGAAAACCAAAAGAATGTGTTGAACCTAGATAGCAAAGGAAAATTTGAGCCCAACTGGCTGGGACCTTTCGTCATCACAACAAGCTATAAATCAAGAGAAGATTAGTTAGAAACACCAAAAGGAGAGCCTCTGTAAGAGCCTTTGAACAACTCCCATCTCAAAAAATTTTATGCCTAAGAACTTGCAAGGTATAAATAAATAAAATGCAAAAAAAATCAGAAAAAGGATTGAAAAGAGTAAAGAAAAAATCATCCTCTAGTGAAAACCACTTCGGTGGTGCGTTGCACAAGTACCTTGGTGAAAACCTGACAAATAGGTGCCAAGTGTAAATAATGCACTCCCCATCTACCAGGATCTACACGACTCACTCATCCATTTAATTAATCCTTCATCGACCCATCTGCTCGCATCCATACCATAGCTTGAGCTGATGACCATATCATATTCCACCGTAGTACTACTTGGCATATTCCTAAGGTTAGTTTTTCTTGCCTTTATTGAAGTAGTCTATCGCTCAAACGCTTGGGGCATGTCCTTGAAACTGGAAGTGGATCGGATTTGTGTATATCTTTTGTGCTCTTCCCAAATTCATCAAAAATCCAAAAAAAATCAAAAATTCATCAAAAATCCAAAAAATATTCAAAAAAATCAAAAAATTCAAAAACATTGGAAAAATCTCAAAAAATCTTCAAAAATTTATCATTGACTCTTGTTAGTCTTTCACCTTGTCTAAACTACATCGTCTCTGAGCTTGAACGTAGGCAAGGTTGATCTTCGATCATCCCTCGAGACATTTTAGGTCAGTCCTTAGGTGTCCGTTGCATTTGGCAATCCGTTTGAATAAAGTTAATAGTCGCCTTCACCCTTTGGTGAGTCAATCAGAAGCAAGTCTAGCAGGTTCAAAAGTGAACACCTAATAGTTAGAGTCTTAAGTCTAAGTTAGTAAGAAATCAAGTTGATCATCTCAGAGTATGAATAACTTATCACCCAATTAGTCTCATCAAAACCTTGATCACAACATGTCCTAGGATGAATCTTTCCTACACTAGACATAAGCATCAGGTACCCAATAGTAGTTTAGCCTTGGCTAGTGGTATGAAGAACATTAGATTGTTTGTTTAATTTTTCTTGGTCTTTGTTGACTTATCTTATTTTGCGTCCATTCCAAGGACCTCTCGATGATGCCTCAACAAAACAGGTTTAGAGAGAAAGGAATGGGGAAAAGATCATTATCTTTTTTATATGATGTGTGTTGATGGTGTTTTTTGCACAGCAACAACTCAGACAAAATATGATATCCTATCTCTCTAGAAAGGTAAATCTCTATGGGAAAAGAGATAACCCCAAGGTCTCTAAAGTCAGGCCTTGACAATGCACTGAAACGACTCAGAGATAATGTGAAAATGCTGGTAATCACAAAGGGACCTTACTACAAGCAAACACTAGACTTGAATTTATCATATCTAAAAAATGAATTGATACTTGAATCTTTAATTGAACCCAGATAATAAAGAAATAGAAAAAGATGAAGGTTTCAGAGATGATTCTAAGACTACTTCTAACCCTAAGATTGATAATTCCAAAAGATAAAATTCTCAAAATGGACCGATCCCTCATAAACTGATTCCTACTCAATCCAGATAATTCTGCAATTTCACAGAAATAGTGCAATCTTCTAAGGTATTTAAAGATTTTCAAATCACAAACACTCATTCAAGAAATCCTGAACAAATTCTTATAATTGAACTAAGCACAATTTTAAGCCCAAACTAACTTTGCAAAGAAGCTAACAATCAACTAACTGCAAAAAGTATGGACTAGAGATCGTTGCAAACATTCCAAACATAAAACCCTAAGCATCACAAAACTATTTAACTATGAACTTAAGCAATTTCAAAGATAGAACAGAAAGAACCATACCAAATGAAACTCCATAAGATAGATACCAAATCACAATATCCTTTCTTATATTAAGTCATCCAAAATGGCAACAATTCTAGCTTTATGTTACAACACTTGCTTGAAAATAAACCCTAATTCACTCAACTATGGAATTTCTATTCTACCTCTCTATACATATCATGTATCACCTATCTATCTATCTTTCAAATGAGGCAAAATGCCTATTTTATAGAGAATACCTAAGATAGGTCAGCCCAAAAATAAGAATTTACAATAAAACACGACCTACAAGAGGTCAGCCTCAAAAGATATTCAAATATAATATGAAATGTGCAATTAGCGCCAATTTCATCCAAGTCGGCCTAAGTATCAAAGGGTCAAACCAATGCATATGAATAATGGGAAGCACAAATCTCGATGTAGCCCTACATAACTACTTCCCATCCTTGTCCTTAGCTCGATCTTCTTCACCATGCACGACCAACAATATTCTATCCAGCTCAGCAACAGGTGGCATAGGAAAAACCCTAATTCTTCTTTCAAGAGACTTAATATCATCCCTTGCTTGCCTTACTATACCATCCCAATCAGCCCTATTAGTTAAGTATCTGTCAATGACTGCAATATAGGTTGCAAGATCATCTAGCTGATGTTTAGTGACTGGTCCCTTGCCAATTGGAGAATAAACATCTCTCCACCATTTCCTAAGTTGCTCCAGATTAAGATGTTTCAGAGCAAACTTCTTCCTTCTTGTCATAATTTAAAAGAATGAGATACACTTATCATGAATACCAGTCAAAGTGTCCTCAATCTGCTTTCCTTGTTTGTGAATATTTTTCAAGACCTTCTTCCTCATTTGCAAGATTTTGAACCATTCCCAAGGTTCATAGACCCTTGAGAAAGGAAGAATCCCACTCTTTACCAGCTTATCTTCAGTAAACTCCATGATCGTTCTGGTTTTCTGCAGTAGAAGATTAGTGTCCTCCTTGTATTGAGCTAGCACAGTCTTGAACTAGTCCACTGATCTCATGGCATCCCCTCCAGTTGACAAGATATCTTTAATGGAAACATCTCCTTTAGTTTGAACCCCTTGCAACCAAGCAACTGTGGAAAGTGTAGTGCCTTTCATCTTCTCAAGCTCGGAGATTGTTTCACGAGGCAAGAAACCTGCAGTAGAGGAGGAAGAGCTAATGGACTGCAAGGGTTTCATCAAATCTTGCAAGTACTTCAATTTCTCATTCTCTTTCTCCAACTCATGCCTGGTTTGTACAACCTTCTTCAACCTGCCCACAATTATAGCACTGGATCCTTCATACATCTCAATGTCCTATTCCATAGATGCATGCCCTAAGTCAATAGTCTGCACATGATAATCCTTGGTAGTTACATTATCTCTATCTTGATCTAGAGTAGGGGTAGCAATGTGAGCCACTCTATTGCCTGACCCATCTCTCTCAATCTGGGACACAACTCTAGCCTTCTTCTTAATCTTTCCCTTTTCAACATTAGCCATTAAGTCATCCCAATTAGGAGGAGCATCCTCTACTATTACCAGTTTAATTTTCAATTCTTTATTCAGCCAACTTGGAATAGTAGACTCAGTTGACACTATATCTTGCTTATCTTGCTCTTGCTGGTCATTATGGGCATCCTTCTCAACACTTGGCACATTAGGGATATCCATGATTGGTTTCTCCTTGTCTTGTAACTTCTCCTCTACAACAACTTGCATCGGTGAAGGGATCTTGGCTGGTATCTCCTCCTTTTGAGGAGATTTACTCAATTTCTCTTTCATAGGTGAATCTACATAGGCCACCAAAGGGGACTAGACCACATTCTCCATTTCTGCCTTTGCATTATAAAGGTCTCCTTCCTGAAATTCTTCCTCGTCCAAGTCCTTAGGATCTTCATCCTTACTTGGTTATTCTTGTACACTATCAGTATCCTGAGGGATGGAAATATTTTCCTTTTTAACAATGGGAGCAGTCACATGAACATCCTCCTTCACAACAGCTTCCTTTGGGGAAGGAGTCCTTGACCTCCTCATATATACCTGTGTCCTTTCCCCTGAACTCTCTACTTCTACCACTGGTGGTTCAACCTCCTTATTAGTTTTAGGAGCCTCCTCCAGTTTTTGTGACAGCTTCACAAGCCTTCTTCTCTTTGTCAATGGAGGGGTAACATCTAGCTCTTCCTTCTCTTCTTTGTCCTTTTCAGCCTCTTTCCTTGAGATATGTCTCCTCTTCTTGGAAATAGGTTTCCTCTATTTACCCACTTTGTCTGCCTTCTTAGTTTGAACATCTCTAACCTGAATTTTAAAAGGGGAATCCAATTTTTCCTTACCTTTAGGATCATGTTCGTGTGATTCCTCAGAAGTAGAATGAGACTCCAAGTCTCCCATTAGTTCATAAGTACATTAGACACCCTCACTCTCCAATTCTAGAATTTTGGGTTTCAACCACATTTTGGTGTACTTGATCACTAGAGTCATGATTTGATCCAACTCTGTTTTCTCTTCTTCTAACGAGTCGATCTCTCCAACTGGCTTGTCCTTCATAGACTCGAAGACATGACCCTGAATTAAATTTCCATCCTCTTCCACTTGGCCAGGAATGGCCTTCACATTGTATAACCTTACCAAGTCTATTGCCAACCTGGAGAATTTCTTCCTCCTGACCTCAAATTCATCAGCAAGGTTAATCCAATAATCCTCAATGTTGACCTTATGATTGTAATCCCTACTGGATTTCCTTTGTGCCTCACCAGTGATGTCAAACCTTTCTCTCTTGGAATGGAAAGAGAGACCAAAAGTACTCATCTCCTCCTCAAAAGCATGAGTAGACTGGATAGAAGGACAAACCTCACCCATTCCTATCTTCAAGGGGAAATCATTCCCAAAACCTGTTTTATGCTTATCTCCTTTAACAACTATGTCGAAGTCATAAATCTGCCTAGTGACCTCCAACAATATAATATGATCAGTAGGGTACCTTGGGAGTCTGTAAGGGGCCCTCTGAAAATCATCAATCTTGATGTAAGAGAAATTGGGAAACTGGATAAACCATGCCCCATATCTCTTTATCAATTCTTTAGATTTGTCAAAAATTCACATGCTCTGCACCTTGGAGAAATCTGGTGATATACATTATGAAAGCATCATTTTATCTTCTATAGCTTCCTCTAGTTAGGCGTAGTTGTGGATATACCTCATATATTGCATCTTGTCCAAAAGTACCTCTAGTGCTCAACCCCTTATATGGGTGAAATCTTGCCAATGCATACACTAAGTAGGAGGTCGTGGTGAAAGTCTTGATTTGCAAAACATTGCACAACTGCTCGTGGATAACTACACTTATGGCTCCTGCCCAATGATAATCAATTCCCTGCTCCATCCGAGCAATAACATTAAACATCCATCTCTCAAACACCCCCGCACTCTTCAATCCTACCAATCTACTAAGAAGAGTGATTACATTGTAATACTCCCTTTTGAACTTGAGCCTGAATAGCTGCTTTGGCAATTTGGAGAAATGAGACTTGGGCTTCTCCAACCAAGAGTTGATTACCTACTGGGACTTGACCACATTTTCCTCATAGTATTTCCTTGCTGTATCTATGTCAAAACCCACCACATGTGACTTGTCAGCCATATCAAAAGCCCATGCAA
>CM021108.1:90745546-90926151 GCA_007115665.2 Sequoiadendron giganteum
CCTCCTCCCTCCCTATCTCTCAAGTATCTCACTCCTACCCCCTCTCCCTCTCTCAAGTCTCTCTCTCACCCACTCACTCCTTCTATCTCTCTCCCCTCTACCCTTAACCATCTAACCTCTAGACTCTACCCTTAACCCTCTACCCTATATCTCTCTCCCACTCCCTCCCTCTCTCTCTCTCTCACACACTCACTCCCTCTATCTCTCTCCCCTTTACCCTTAACCCTAAACCCTAAACCCTAAACCATTAAACCCTAAAATCTTAAAAAATATACCCTCTACCCTTAACTCTACCCTCTACTTCTCTTTATCTCCTCCTCCCTCGATCTACCTAGACTTCTATTTTTTTTTGTCTCACCTCTCTCTCCATCCCTATTTGATGGGGAGTGCTCACCCTCAAGAGCACTCTTGATCTTCCCAAGACCTATTCTTTGGTCCTCCTAGGGTATTCCACTCTACCCTACTCAGGGATCTATCCTAAACCCCTAACTCCTTATAGGACTCTCCACCAATTTCAAAATCTTCACCAACACTCCCATTCCACCACTAGGCTTCCTTGAGCTCCACACTGACCTAAAATGTGTCCTAACTACTCCAGGGCTAGGGTAGGGTAGTCTTGTTGTTATTTTTTTTTTTTGACTCCTCACTTATCCATATCATTGGTTTCTTTCACCTTTTCCCCATCGCTTTCAAGAAATACCCCATTTTTGGCCTTGTAGCCTTTTTCCCCAGTTAGGCCTCCTAGAACCCGTTTTCTTCACTTTTCTCTCAAACTGTCTTAACAACCCCCAAATTTTTTTGTAGATACTTCCTATTGGCTATCAAGGCTTCAATATTTTCTAGGTCTAAGGTTTTTCAAGTGTCCGTACATAGGACTGTCCTCTTACCCACTAATTTCAAGGGTTTATAGGGTTTTTAGCACCTTTTTCTCCTTTGAGGGCTTCAATGACCTCCTCAACTCTCCTCCTTGCACACACATGTCTGGAATACATGTTTCCACACTCTCATTCAGTTTATTGGCACAAAACAGTCCATTCAGCACCTTTCTTTATTGCTGTCCTCTCCAAGCCACTAGCCAGAATGCACTTGCACTCGCCTAGTGCTTGATGAATTCATCATCTCCCATGCAAACCAAGACACCACACACCATATGTACACTGTAAAAATAGTCCCCTTCTTGATTCCAAGTGGCCATGGTATAATTTCTACAGGAATTCAAGTGGGGATCATGATTTCCAAAAACTGGCCTGAACTGGCTATAGGACCAAAACTCCAAAAATTTGCAAAACAGAAAACAATGGAACTAAATGGCTAATATAATGCTTCACATAGTAATCAAGTGAAACAAATGAAATCCTCAAACCATCAGGAAATTCCTTTAAATCCATCATTGACTGTGTTAGAATCAAACATGCTCTGATACCATGTTAGAATTGGCTATGGATGCCAAGATCTATGGACCAAATGGAAAGCACAAAGAAGAGAGAAAATGATATGACAAGAATAAACTGTATTGAATTTCAATGATATGATTCAATGTGTGTATAAATGTAGTAGAGACCCCTTGGTTATATAGCCAAGGTGAGTACATAGGAGTGCATAAGATTATGACAAGTGTCATAATCTTATGACATGAGACAACAAAGAAAAGTTATCACTCCACCTAAAGTGGAAAGTGATAATGTGATAACCACTACAAATAGTGGATCTCCCACAAATGGTGGAAACCTAATCACATGATATGTCCATGAAAGGTGGAGGTGATAAAGTAATAAGAAGATAAGTCCACCAAAGGTGGAAATTATCCAACAACTCCTATGTGGTCCCTAAGTAAACTTAACTAAGGTGTAATTATGACCTAGGACAAGGTACAAAACATTTAGTTACACCAAAACCCCCCCTTAAGTGCAACTTAGGGAGAATGTACACAAATGAAAACAATGCAAGATGGGTCCTGACAACTGGGCCATGTTAGGTACCCATGTACAAATGCAATGCAATCTCTCGCAAATGGAGAAAAGGAGAAAACCAAGTGGGACAAAACTCCTCCCCAAAAGAGAGATGAAATACAATAGTGAAATGCTCTCAATGATTCATGAGAAGGTAAAAACCCCATGTGAGGAAAAAGACCCCCCCATAAGAGAGAAGTAGAAGAGAGACAAGGCAGCCCCCCCTCAATGTTGAGTCTTCTGCAATGATGGTAGAAGCTCGACATTGAATGTTGAAGATGATCCAATCTTGCCGAACAACGTTCCTCCCTTTAGGAAGAAACAAAACCAAGAATGTATGCAGGATGCATGATGTCTCTTAATGATGCTCAAGTATCTCTATGTCGATGTCAAAAGCAGACACACTCCAAATAGGGTGTTCTAGGCCACACTACTGAAGATTACAATCTAACATCTAGTAGAGAAGAATGTAGAACACAATCCAAAGAGAAAGATATCCCCTCTAAAGAAGCCTCCTCCAAATGTTGTCCAAAAGTATCCACACTCACGCCAAACTACAAAGAATGATCATGTAGAGAATGAACAAGAGGGTCAGAGTGTTCCCTCGCAACAATTGAAGAAGGAGCATCTTCATCAAAGAAAAGATGGATGTCATCAATGATGTCCCCCAAATCTGCAAGATGAGACTCCACAAACAACTTTGAAATACCTGTCAAGAAGTCATCCAAAGTAGCCATATCTAGAAGACTATGTATGTCATGCTGCACTAAATCACAAGGAACCCAAACTGTGGAATCACAAGCATCATTAGTTGCAACAATAGATGGAGGAGATGAAATGCATGGCTCAAGTACTAGATCTGATGTGAGAACTCCCAAGCTGAAGTAGCCAAATGTCTCCTCAAAATCATGGTTCACACTAGAAGTGTGATCAACAGCTGAAGGAACAATGTCACCATCAGAAGCAAAATCTGCAAAGGTATACAACCGAGATGAATGATCAACCACCCCAGTAGCAATGATCTCTCTACTCTCCAAGTCTTGAATGATGACTGAATCAGGTGTGAACTCCATAGTTCTCCCATCTCTACCATGTGTAATCTGATATATGGAAAGAAGATTGTTCGTCAAATGAGGAACACACAAAACATCTTGGAAAGTGTTGTCCCCAAAACTAATAGATCCCTTCCCTATTACACTCATGTATGTATTGTTTCCCATCAATATAGGAGACATAGTACAAGGCTGAAATGAGGAGAATATAGATTGCGAAGATGCCATATGATGTGATGCTCCTGAATCTAGAAGCCATCTACCTTATCCTGGACTTAAATAAGCACAAAGAGCTTGTCCTTTAATACTTGATGTAGATGCCATATGAAATTTTCCCTTAGTTTTTTTTGAAGAAGAAGGAGGTGATTCAGACATTCTAGAAGGTAAATCAATTTGATTTCTTTTGAGAATATTTTTCAACTCATCAATATCCTTCTTATAACAATAGTGTTCTTCATGTCCATATTTCTTGCAATATGCACAAAAAGACCTCTTCTTCTTAGATGATTCTTCTTTTGAATGAGTGGATTCTGATTCTTTATGTGGCTTGTTCTTTTTCATCTTTTGCTTCTTAACAAGATTCCTTGATTCTCTATGTACCTTTGACTCACTAGAAACCAATGCATGTGGCTTGGAAGACTTGATTAGACCCATGTTCATTAACTTAGCTTCCTCTTGGATTAGGAGATTTGCAAAGTCATCAAACTTAGGATCAACATATGATGCTCCCATAGAAATTCGATGGGTATGAAAGCCAGAAACAAATACTGAATACTCAGGACCAAGCTTGGATAACACATTTAGAATCAATTGTAAATCCTCTTTTTCAATACTGCATTCTTTCAACTGTGTTCTTAATTGCTTGATTTTGGAGATGTAGTCTTGGATGTGGTCAAAAATTTTAGGATCAAGATTCATCAAATCATTATCAATCTGATATCCCCTAATCTTATCTATTTTACCATATAAGTTTTCAAAAGTCTCCCATGCTTCTTTAGCTGTTGTACATGAATCAATATGAAATTGTAAATCAAATGAGACTAGTGAACATATGCATCCAAGTGTTTTCTCATGATTAATCTCCCATTTTGCCAATTCATTAGCATCAGTAGGTTGAGAAATGGTTTCCTTTAGATAGCCTATTAGACCTTTTCCCATGAGATAGTTCCATACTGATTTTCTCCATGTAGCATAATTATGTGGAGTTAGGAGCTCAATTTGAGATTTCTACATGGCAAGAACACAAACCAAGCAAAAGAATTCAACCAATCACTGCAAGATTACCCCCCCAAAATCACTCAAACAAGAAACCCCCCAAACAATATCTAATTTGGCACTTTATACTTAGTGCGTTTACAATTGCCACTGCCAAAAAAATAGCAAAGTGGACTTTGATCTTGGTACATACAGATGCCAAAATAGGCCACAGATTCAAGTACAATTTTTGGTAGAAAATGAGATCAATCTGATCATACCACTGAGAAGTACATGAAAAATTATGCACTTTAAAAAAAAATTGACTCTCAAAAATGTTACCGTAGGAGCAAGTTATGAGCTCCCAAAGTGCCCAAAATGAGGACGAAACAGCAACACCTGTGAGAATCTGCAATTTCTAGAAAAACCAGAAGCCAAAACCAAAAACTGATTGCACCACTGTGAAGAGCACAAAAAAATTAGCCCAAATAAAAAACAATTGCTCGAAAAAAGAGCCAAAATGACTGAGTTATGAAGCTTCAAAGTCGGATTGCAAAAACCAAAGTGCAATCCCTGAGGGGTGAAGAAATTTCAATGAGCGTTGACGTCATGTTGACGTGTGATGACGTCAGCATTCCAGTGCATTAAATTTGATGGCCGTCTAGCTGTCAAAAGGGTCGTTGCTCCTCCTAGTCGGGAAACTGATCAGAATATGCTAAATTCTCAGAATATTTTGTGAATCGCCGAAATCTGGGGACAAGCTAGAATATTCCGATTCCACGAAATCTTGGAGATTGCCACTGCCGATTTTTTTGTGAGCCCGTAGGATTTTTGGTTGTCTGTCGGTATGGAGGTGGCAGGGGCCACGTGAGCCAATGGAGGACGAGCGCTGGGTTGCCACTTGGCAGTGACGAGTAGGCCCGTACCTGATATAATGATTTGTAGGTTTGTACCTGCTACAGTCTGCGAATGGCAGACTTAAAACTATGCTTTCCTTTATTTCTTTTTTTTTCAAAGATTTTTCAAATCAAAATTTTTTCCATAAAACATTTTTAAAAGCTGCGATTAAATACAAAATATTTTAAAAAAATTCGTAGAAAATATAATATTATATATTTTTTTTATCGTACCGTCGCAATGATGGCGACTTGGGGGGCTGTACGGCTCTTTGGGAAATTTTTTTTTGCCTCACCGGATGACTTGCTCCGATTTGGACAATTGGACAGTCAATCTTAGGGTTTTTGGCCCTTTTGGATGCGATAGCAGGGTCGGATTTGACCCAAAATGCTCCAAAAATGCAGCTACCTTCTGGATCTGGCAACCACAATTTAGCTTCAAACCCTCATAGATTTGGCCTCATATGTCCGATTTGGATGAAACAAAAGGCAAAATCGACTTTCTCAAACCTTTCAAACGCAATGGTGAGCTTAGATTTGCACCAACAAGCTCTGATATAAACCTGCAATAAAGAGCCAAAAATGGAACCTCCCCAAATCTGGTACCTCTCTTTAGAAAAAGACTCTCCAATGGCACCCAACTCGCTCTGATACCATGTTAGAATTAAAAATGCTCTGATACCATGTTAGAATCAAACATGCTTTGATACCATGTTAGAATTGGCTATGGATGCCAAGATCTATGGACCAAATGGAAAGCACAAAGAAGAGAGAAAATAATATGACAAGAATAAACTATATTCAATGTTAATGATATGATTCAATGTGTGTATAAATGTAGTAGAGACCCCTTGGTTATATAGCCAATGTGAGTACATAGGAGTGCATAAGATTATGACAAGTGTCGTAATATTATGACATGAGACAACAAATAAAATTTATCACTCCACCTAAAGTGGAAAGTGATAATGTGATAACCACCACAAATAGTGGATCTCCCACAAATGGTGGAAACCTAATCACATGATATGTCCATGAAAGGTGGAGGTGATAAAGTAATAAGAAGATAAGTCCACCAAAGGTGGAAATTATCCAAAAAATCCTATGTGGTCCCTAAGTAAACTTAACTAAGGTGTAATTATGACCTAGGACAAGGTACAAAACATTTAATTACACCAACAGACTGGATGAAGGCTTAAACACAAAATTCAATGAAATTTGCACTCTTCCAAGTCACAAAATTCTCCTTCTAGAACTCAAATCCGTACAAACAAACTTCCAACCCAAGTATTAGGATTTTTTTGACCTTATATACCCTTCTCCCATGTGCTAGGACCCTTAGGTTGGGCTTAGAACATCATTAATACCTTTTTTTAACTTTTAGGCCAAATTCCTAAGTCAAGATTGCCTAGTTTTTCCTAATCTCTACACTAAGACTTTCCCAAACATCAAAGCTCTAAACCAACCTAAGTTTTCCCTAACACACACATCAAAAATAGTTTTGAGACTTTACAATTAGTCCTTATTACTTTGGTGGTTGGCCAGAACCACCTACAAGCCAAAATTGCCAAGATCTTCCCAAAAGACCTTTTAAGGTGCTCCTACACCATTCTCCCCCTGCATCAAAGAAGCTAAGGAACTTGTGGTGTCAGGAGATCCTCAATAATTCCATGTTTCTTAAAATAATTCTTTGCTATCCAAGTAGCTTCTGACTCTAGTTGATGTTTCCACTTCACTAGGTGCTCCTTGTATGTCTTGTGCCTAGTCTTCTTCACCCTTGAGTCTAAAATCCTGTCCACTTGTGGTCTGATCTAATCAGGTACCTTGAGTGCTTCCAAATCCTTATTTATCTTAGCATTGTACTGTTCTTCATCCATTTCTGGTCCTTTATACTTCACCAAGTCTTTCACATTGAAGATAGGAGAAATAGACATATCCTTGGGTAACTCCACCTTGTAAGCATTGGATCCATTCTTAGCCAACACTTTACATGGCCCTATCCTCTTCATCTTCAGCTTACTTGGTATGCCTTTCTGTAACCTTGCTTTGTTCAAGTATACCATCACCATATCACCTATCTCAAATTGTAATTATCTTCTCCCTTCATCTCTCTTAGCCTTCAAATTTTGATTAGCCTCTATTATTGTCTTCTTTACCTGCTCATGAACCTCTCTCATTGACTGAGAAAAATCATCAGCATGAACAATGATTCCTTCATAACCTTTCAGATCTCTAAGCTCAAGTACACCCTTGGGATGTAAACAATAGACTATCTCAAATGGACTCTTACCCATAGTCCTATTTGTGCTATCATTGTAAGCAAATTCTGCTTGTGGAATCACTTGCTCCCATCCTTGTCCATACAACTTAGTTAAGCATCTCAAAAAGTTTCCAAGTACCCTATTGATCACCTCTGTCTATCCATCCGTTTGTGGATGATATGCTGAGCTATGAGACAATTTGGTTCCTAGCCTCTTCCAAAGAGTTTTCCAAAAATGCCCCATAAAATTCACATCTTTATCTACAACTGTGCTCTTTGGCAACCCATGTATCCTCACTACTTCCTTCAAGAATAGGTGTGCAATCTGACTTGCATCATGTATTGTTTTACATGGGATAAATGACTCATCTTGCTAAATTTGTCCACTACCACAAACACACTGTCAAAACCAATTGGTGTCCTAGGTAGCCCTACTATGAAGTCCATGCTTATGCATTCCCATGGTCTACTTGGGATGGGTAATGGCTGATAAAGACCTAGATTGCTTGATGTTCCCTTTTCCTTTTGACATGCTCCACATTGTTCAACATACCTTCTTACATCTCTTTGCATTTTAGGCCACCAATAGAACCTCTCCACTAAGTCTAGTGTCTTGCTGAAACCAAAATGACCACTCAAACTACCATTATGCTTTTCTTGGATTAGATTCTACCTCATGGAACCTCTAGGAACACATAATTGCTTCCCCTTAAACAATAAACCATTTTTCAAGGTGTAATAAG
This sequence comes from Sequoiadendron giganteum, assembly GCA_007115665.2. Taxonomy (NCBI): domain Eukaryota; kingdom Viridiplantae; phylum Streptophyta; class Pinopsida; order Cupressales; family Cupressaceae; genus Sequoiadendron; species Sequoiadendron giganteum. The sequence goes on from CM021108.1 coordinate 90,753,641, forward strand.
CATATTCACTGTGAAAATGGTTCTCAAAATTAGTACATACCTTGTATATTTTTGAGAAATCAGAATCTCCTTCATATAGATCTTTAAATCCTTCAACCCCTATGCTTTGTAGCTATATCTCTTGGACAGTAAGCAACCTCCTGCTAGGAGCATCAACAACCTTTTTATTAATCCCATTCTTATGCTTTATGGTAAAGGTGTATGACTACAAAAACTCCATCCACTTGATGTGCCTCAAACTGAGCTTCTGTTGGGTTTTGATGTAACTTAAGGCCTAATTATCAGTGTATACCACAAATTCATTGGGTAATAGATAGTGCCTCCACTTCTTAAGATCCTGCACCAAAGCATATAGCTCTAAGTCATAGGATGAGTACCTAGACTTTGCTTCATTCGACCTTTCACTAAAGAATGCCACTAGTCTGCCTTCTTGGATTAGAACAACCCCAACTACTATGTTACTTGCATTACATTCCACTATGAATGGTTTGTCAAAACTTGGTAAAACTAGGATAGGTTGGGTGGCTATCTCCCTCTTCAACCTTTCAAATCCTTCATTGGCTTCTTTGGTCCACACAAACTTAGTTTTCAGTCCTCCTTTGATGGTGTCAAGAACCGGTGCACATATTTCACTAAACCTTCTCACAAACTTCCTATAGAATTGTGCCAATCCATGGAAACTCCTAACTTTAGTTCCTGTTTTGGGAGTAGGCCAACTAAGAATGGCTTCAACCTTACTCTTTTCCATCTTCAAGTTCCCTTGAGACACTAAAAATCCTAATTAATCTAACTCTTGCTTCATGAACTCACTTTTCTCAAGATTTATGGTGAGCTTCTCCTCTTGAAGTTTCCTCAACACAAGTTCTAGGTGCCTCATATGTTCCTCTTTTGTTTTGCTAAAGATGAGGATATCATCTAGGTAGACAACCACAAAGACTCCTATAAAGTCCTTCAAGACCTCATTCATCACCCTCATAAAAGTGCTAGGTGCATTTGTAAGCCCAAATGGAATTACTAACCACTCATATAACCCCTCTGTAGTTTTAAAAGCTGACTTCCATTCATCTCCCTCTTTCATTCTAATCTGATAATAGCCACTTTTCAAATAAATTTTGGAATAGTACTTAGCACCCCCTAAATAGTCCATTAAATCCTCTATCCTAGGAATAGGAAACCTATATCTAATAGTTATCCTGTTTATTTCCCTAGAATCAATACACATTCTCCACTTATCTCCCTTTTTAGGTGCCAACACAATTGGAACAACACATGGACTTATGCTCTTTCTGATCAACCCTTGATCTAAAAGTTCTTGAACTTGTCTTGCTATCTCTTTGTTCTGCTCTGGTGTCATTTTGTATGCATCCTTGTTAGGTAGCATTGCTCCTGGTATAAAGTCTATTTGATGACTAATTGCTCTCTTAGGTGGTAATGTAGCTGGTGTACCTTCACAAATGATGTCCTTGAACTAATCCAATAGTCGCTTCACTTTTGCTATCATAGGTAGCTGATTAGAAAACTCCTCTTCCTTTGGCTTCAACATGATTGCATAAACAACTCCTTCTTCCTCCTTGATGTATTTTAGGAATTCCTTTCCACTCATCAAAAGGACACTGGTTTCTTCCTTTTCCACTGTGTGTTCTTCTAACAAAGACTAAATTTTATAAGTCACTCCATCCTTCTTGAATGAGTACTTGTTCTCCTTGCCATGGTGTACTGCCTCCCTGTCATATTGTCATGGTCTGCCAAGCAAAATATGGCATGCATCCATTGGTAACACATCACATAGTATCCTATCATGATAATTTCCTATATAAAACTCAACCCACACTTGTTCATTGACTAGTATATTTTGCCCCTTGTTCAACCAAGTAACCTTGTAAGGGCACACATGGGGTATCTTGGTGAGTTTCAAATTTTGTAGTGCCTCCTCTGAGATGACATTATTAGTAGACCCTGAATCTATGATGACCTTGCAAACCTTTCCTAATATCTTGAAATTGACTCTAAAAAGAGCTCTCCTTTGTTTGTGTTCATCTTCGATAGGTGCTTTGATCAAAATTCTTCTTAACATGAGATTATCACCTTTCTCTAAATCTAGATTCACCTTTGAATGTTTGGAGCAGTCCTCTTCTTGAACATAGTTGATCTTCCTCTCACCTTGTGAAGATGTTGGCTTGTCAAGACACCTATAAGCCAAATGACCCAACTGTCCACAATTTTAGCATTTCATGGAAGCAAAATGAGAGCTTCTCCCAAAGCCTCCTGATCTGCCTCTTCCTCCATTATTTGATCTTCTACCTCTGTAACCCCCTCTACTATTTGACTCATGGGATTGTTCACCAACCTTAGCATCACCTTGGTTTCTATTCTCATTGCTTCTTCCACCAAAACTACCTCTATGTCCACCTCTAGAGTCTGTACCTCTCCCTTCACCTCTAGTATTGGAATCTTGTTTCTTTTTCCTTTTCTCTTCCACTTTAATGGCCATCTGATAGCAGCTATGGGGGGTGGTAAGTGTGAAAATACTCAACTCCTCTTGGATGCTCCATCTAAGACCGTTTAGATACCTAGCAACCTTGATTCTTTAAACTTCTTGCACTCTAGATCTAAGGCTTAGTTTTTGGAACTCCTCTGTATATGCAGCTACATCTAGGTCTCTTTGTCTGAGATTTTTTCTCTTCTTGTGCAATTAGATGTCATAGTCCTTACGTAGATAGTTCTCCTTTACGTTAGCCACCATAGTTTTCCAACTTCATATGGGTTTCTTACCTTCCTTCTCTCTTTCTTCTTGTAGAAACTTCCACCAAGTTAGTGCTTGTCCTCTTAACCTTGATTTAGCTATCTTCACCTTTTGTACCTCAGTAACTCCATCACATTCAAAGTGATTCTCCATTCCCTCTATCCATTCCATAACTAGCTCTGCTTCCATTCTTCCAGTGAACACAGGAACACCTTCAAGTGCCTTGCCACTCAATGCCTTCAATGATTTGAGGAAGGGTTCCTCTGCTATTGGAGGGTCAGGTTTTGGTTCTATGTCCTCCTCCACTTGGTATTTACCCTTATCTTTGTCCTCTAACAACCACACTTTCATCTTGCTTGCCGATTAAACAAATTTTTCAAATTTTTGCTTCATCTCTTCCATAGCCTCTTCAAGATTCCTATTCTTCTCTTGCTGCTCTATCAAGTCTCTATCTAGCTCTGCATTGGTCACCATGGTGTTCTCCCCTATAGATTCAATTCTCTCTAACATTCACTAGTTCCAATTCCCAAGCCTTTATTGGCTCTGATACCAATTTGATGGGGAGTCCTCACCCTCAAGAGCACTATTTCTCTTCCCAAGAACTAATCTTTGGTCCTCCTAGGGTATTCCACTCTATCCTACTCAGGGATCTCTCCTAAACCCCTAACTCCTTATAGGACTCCCCACCAATTTCAAAATCTTCACCAACACTCCCATTCCACCACTAGGCTTCCTTGAGCTCCACACTGACCAAAAATGTGTCCTAAATACTCCAGGGCTAGGATAGGGTAGTATTGTTTTTATTTAGTTTTTTTGACTCCTCACTGATCCATCTCATTGGTTTCTTTCACCCTTTCCCCATCGCTTTCAAGAAATACCCCATTTTTGGCCTTGTAGCCTTTTGCCCCAATTAGGCCTCCTAGAACCTGTTTTCTTCACTTTTCTCTTAAACTGTCTTAACAACCCCCAACTTTTTTTTTAGATCCTTCCTATTGGCTATGAAGGCTTCAATATTTTCTAGGTCTAAGGTTCTGCAAGTGTCTGTACATAGGACTGTCCTCTTACTCCCTAATTTCAAGGGTTTCTAGGGTTTTTAGCACCTTTTTATCCTTTGAGGGCTTCAACAACCTCCTCAACTCTCCTCCTTGCACCCACATGTTTGGAATAAATGTTTCCACACTCTCATGTTGTTTATTGGCATAAACCAATCCATTCAGCAACTTTCTTTACTGCTGTCCTCTCCAAGCCACTAGCTAGAATGCACTTGCACTCGCCTAGTGCTTGATGAATTCATCATCTCCCCTACAAACCAAGACACCAAACACTATATCTTAATTGTAAAAACAGTCCCCTAATTTATTCCAAGTGGCCATGGTAGCCTTTCCATGAGAATTCAAGTGGGGATCATGATTTCCAAAAACTAGCCTAAACCGGCTATAGGACCAAAACTCCAAAAATTTGCAAAACAAAAAACAATGGAACTAAATGGCTAATATAATGCTTCACATAGTAATTAAGTGAAAAATTTGAAAGCCTCAAACCATTATACAAGTCCTTTCAATCCATCATTGATTGGATGAAGGCTCAAACACAAACTTCAATGAAATTTGCACTCTTCCAAGTCACAAAATTCTCCTTCCATAACTCAAATCCGTACAAAAAAACTTCCAACCCAGGTATTAGGGTTTTATTGACCTTATATACCATTCTCCCACATTCTAGGACCCTTAGGTTGGGCTTAGAACATCATTAATTCCTTTTTTTCAACTTTTAGGCCAAATTCCTAAGTCAATATTGCCTAGTTTTTCCTAATCTCTACACTAAGACTTTCCCAAACATCAAAGATCTAAACCAACATAAGTTTTCCCTAACACACACATCAAAAAAACTTTTGGAACTTTAAAATTAGTCCTTATTACTCTGGTGGTTGGCCAAAACCACCTACAAGCCAAAATTGCCAAGATCTTCCCAAAAGACCTTTTAAGGTGCTCCTGCACCACTACCTCTCCCTCTATATTTTCTTTCATATCTACTTCTCTCTACCTAGTTGTCCTTCTATACCTATTTCTCTCTCCCTCCTCGCCTCCTCTCTCTCAATATCTCCATCGTATTTCCCTCTCTACTTCTCTCTCTATCACCTCTCTCTATCTCTCTCCCCTCTACCCTTAACCCTAAACCCTTAAACCCTAAACACTTAAAACCCTCTACCCTCTACCCTATATCTCTCTCCCACTCCCACTTCCTCTACCTTTCTCTCTCTCTCAAGTCTCTGCCTCCTACCCCCTCTTCCTCTCTCAAGTCTCTCTCACTCACTCACTCCTACTATGTATCTCCCCTCTACCCTTAGCCCTCTACCCTTAACCCTTAAACCCTCTACCCTCTACCCTTAACCATATACCATTAACCCTTTACCCTCTATCTCTCTCCCACTCCCTCCCTCTCTCTCTCAAGAGTCTCCCTCCTACCCCCTCTCCCTCTCTCAAGTATCTCTCTCTCACTCACTCACTCCCTCTATATGTCTCCCCTCTACCCTTAACCTTAAATCCTTAACCCTTAAACCTTAAAACCTAAACCATTAAACCCTCTACCCTCTACTCTTAACCCTCCCTCCCTCTGCCTCTCTCCCACTCCCTCCCTCTCTCTCTCTTTGAAGTCTCTCCATCCTACCCCATCTCCCTCTCTTAGGCCTGTCTCTCTCACTCAATCACTCAATTCATCTATCTCTCTCTCATCTACCCTTAACCCTGTACCCTTAACCCTAAAATCATTAACCTTCTACCCTTAACCCTCTATCCTAAACCCTCTACCTTCTACCCTTAACCCTATACCCTTAAACCCTCTACCCTCTACCCTCAACCCAATACCCTCTACCCTAAACCATAATCCCTTAACCCTATACCCTCAACCCTCTACCCTCAACATTAAAATCTCAACCCTCAACCCTTTAACCTATACATTGGAACCTCAATCCTAATACCTCAAACCTACACCCTAAACCCTCTACCCTCATCCCTAAACCCTCAACCATAAACCCTTAAACCCTAAACCCTTAAACCTTCTACCCTATACCCTCAACCCAATACCATCTACCCTCAAACCTAATCCCTCAAACCTATACCCTCAACCCAATACCCTAAACCATCAACCCTATAGGTCCTCAACCATCTACCCTATACATTGGATCCTCAACCCTCATCTATCTATGTCCCTCCATCCTCTTCTCTTCTTATCTCTATCTCACTTCTCCTTCCATCTCTCCCTCCCTCCATCCTACCTTCTCTTCCCTAATCTCTCAACCCTATACCGTCAACCCTTAAACCCTTAAACACCCAACCCTATACCCTAAACCTTCAACCATCAACCCTTAAACCCTCAACCCTCTACCCTCTACCCTCTACCCTCTACCCTCTACCCTCAAACCTAATCCCTCAACCCTTAAAATATTAACCCCAATTAAAACCTCTACCCTAATCCCTCAACCCTTAACCCTTTATCCCTCAACCTTTAAACCCTCAACCCTCAACCCTCTACCTTCAACCTTGAACCCTCAACCATAAACCCTCAACCCCTATACCATGTACCCTATATGTTGGACCCTCAACCCTAATCCATCAACCCTATACCCTCAACCCTCAACCCTTAAACCATCTTCCCTCTACCCTATACATTAAACCCTTAACCATCAATTCTCAACCCTCAAACCTTAATCCCTTAATCCTCAACCCTTAAACCATAAACCCTCAACCCTTATACCCTCTACCTTATACATTAGACCCTCAACCCTACTCCTTCAAACATACACCCTTAAACCTATACCCTAATCCCTCTACCCTCAACCCTAAATCCTCAAACCTAAAACCTTAAACGTTCTACCCTCTACCCTCAACCCAATACCCTAAACCATCAAACCTATACCTTGAATTCTCAACCCTCTATCCTATACATTGGATCCTCAACCCTCATATATCTCTATCCCTCCTTCCTCTTCTCTATTTCTCTATATCTCACTTCTCCCTCCATCTATCCCTCCATACTTCCCTCCCTCTCTACCCTAATCCCTCAACACTATACCCTCAACCCTTAAACACTCAACCCTCAACCCAATACCCTCTACCTTAAACCCAATAGCCTCTACCATCAACCCTATACCCTCAACCCTTAAACCCAAGTAAACTCTCTACCCTAATCCCTCAACCCTCAACCCCTAATCCCAAATCCCTCAACACTTAAACCATATATCCTCCATCCTATATCCTCTAACCTCCACCCTCAACCCCTATATACCCTCTACCCTATATATTGGACACTCAACCCTAATCCCTCAACCCTATACCCTCAACCCTCTACCCTCAACCCTCAAACCTTAAACCCTCTACCCTCTACCCTCTACCCTATACATTACACCCTCAACCCTCAATTCTCAACCTTAACCCTTAATCCCTCAATCCTAGGTAGGTAGGGAAACATAGGTGAGATACAAAGTGATGAAGGGAGAGGTAGGTAAACAAAGGGACATGGGAGATAAATATAGGTAGATGTTGGAAATAGGATGCCATTTATCCTAAACATTATTTATTTCATGTATATCCTAAGTCCTTGGAATGTGTTAAAAAACACTAGGATTAGGAAGAGAATAATATTTGATGAAATAATCATGTTAATTGACATTTGTAATTAATTATAAATGTTAAAATCATGTGGGGACACCTTAGAGTTAGTTCCTACAAAATAGGAGCACATGGGCACACACATGGGAGGTGACACTCACCTTGAGTTCAGTTAACTGATTGGTAAATTGAGTATAGTTCAAGAATGCATCCTAGGTTCCTACAAAATAGGGATTTTGATTTATGCATGTTGAGTACCTATAAAATAGGGTTTTAAGTTCACTTGAATTTCACTTGAAGTTTAGTTAAAGTTCAGTTCAATTAAGTTAAGTTAAGTTAAGTTTAGTTCAGTTCAATTTAGTTCAGTTATCTTCAGTTAGTTTTAGATGAATGCTAGTTTACTTCAGTTAACTTGGAATGCATGGCTAATGACTTGAGTTACATGACAGATAATAGGGACTACCTTTAGTTAATAGGGAATAACCATTCTTGCATGAATGGTGTTGAGAAATGTTTTAGTTAACAAGAATTGACTTGGACCCATCTTGGGTGCCCAAGTTGACTTCCTGGAATTAACTCCTTTGCATGTTAAGATATTTCATATGGCTGAGTTAAGTGGGGCCCTCTTTTGGGCGCCAAATTTGAGGATGAGATTGGAAGATATTTATGAAATAAAGGTTGAGTTATGACTTCAGTTTGGGAAGCCCAAATGGATGAAGGAGATGATTTGAAATTGTTCTTCACAGAAGAACTCTACTTGCAAGAGATATGCATACCATTTAGGGATAGGGATTGAGCATTGTTATTGTAACTCATTTGGAGTTTACAATGTTGATTAGAGCCTATTTATCTCAAGCAACTTGAAGAGATTTATAATCAGTTTTATTTCAGGTTGTGAAGAAGTTTTGGTGAAGGAAAAAGAGGCATTCTTAAGCAAGAATTGAAGCTATTGTAATCTACTTCAAAGATTGAATAATATATTAATTCTTGATGAAGTTTTTTTTTGAAAGGGTTTCTCCATGTTATATGCTTGTGTAATCTTTCTAATATCCTATCTAGTTCTTCTATCAACTTCTGTCTACATTCTACAAACAGTAAAATGGATTAATCAAATAATCACCCACAAAGAATTTGCAACAAAGGAAAAATATATTTAGATCAAAAATATTAAAGTTTTACAAAGTATTAAGCTAAGAAATCAGATCAATTTTCAACATTTGGTATCAGAGCTCTAAGGTTGGGTAGAGTATTGGGACGCATTTCTCTTAAAGATTGAAGGATTTTTTGGCTTACTGGGAGATTTTATTATTTTAGTTATTTTCTGATTTTGGAAATAATTTTTGTTACAATGAATTCATGTTTAGATATTGAAAGGTTCAATGGATCTAACTATGAAATGTGGAAATTAAAAATGGAAGATCTTCTTGATGAAAGAGATCAATGGTTAGCTGTTAATAATCAGACAAAGACACCTACAACTATTTCAGATGAGGATTGGGATAAGTTAGATAAAAAGAAAGAGGAACAATTAGATTATGTCTTGCTAATACTATTCTCTTGAATGTTTCAGAAGAAAATACTACATATAAATTATGGAAGAGAATAGGGGATATTTATCAAACTAAAATTCTCACAAATAAGTTATATCTGAAAAGGTACTTGTGTTCATTAAAAATGAAAGATGGTGATTCAATAACACAACACTTAAATGCTTTTAATTTGATTCTCAATCAGTTAGCATATGTAGATGTAAAGCTAGAAGATGATGATAAATGCATTTTATTAATTTTCTCTTTACTAGATTCTTGGGAAAATCTAATTGTTGCAATTAGTGGTAATGGTGCAGATCCAAAGATGAACGGTATCATTCCAACTTTCCTATCAGAGGAGATGAGGAGGAAGTCTAAAACTAGCACCCAATATACCTTGCTTGTAAGAGGTAGGCCTAAAGAGAAGGAATCTAAGGTAGACAAGAAAGGAAAGGGTAAGTCCAAAGGATGATCAAAAACCCCTAGTAAGAGTAAGGTAAAGTGCTAGAATTATGGAAAACTATACATATTAAAAAGGATTGTAAGAGCAAGAAATTTTTTTTTGATGCTTCTACAAACAAATCCATCGATGACAGTAATGACACATTAGTCATTTCTTCTAATACTATTTTTGATAACTCTTGGCTTATTGATTCAGGTTGCTCCTATCATATGAATCCTAGAAAGGAATGGTTCACTAAGTATACTACATATGATGGAGGGGATGTATTCTTTGGAGAAAACAACACAACAAAGGTTGTTGGAAAAGGAGAGGTAAAATTGTGTTTTAGTGATGGTAGGGTTAAGACCCTTAATGATGTTTTACATATTCTAGGACTTGCTAGAAATCTTCTTTCTGTCTCTAATTTCAATGATTCTGGAATGCATGTGACATTTGACAAAGGTTTTTGTAGATTGGTGAAAGGGAATATGGTGGTTGTTAAGGGATCTCAGATTGGGACTTTGTTTAAGCTGAATACCTCCAATGTAAATATTTTATCCAATGTAACTAAAGCTGAAAATAAATCTATGCTATGGCACTATAGATTGGGCCATATAGGTGAAAAAGGTCTCAGGACCATTCTTAATAAAAAATTGGTTGACGATATTCCTAATTATAATATTGGCAAAAATGACTTTTGTGAGCACTATGTGTTTGGAAAGCAATCTAGATCTAAATTTCCTAGTGGTAAAAATGGAGCTAACAGATTATTAGAGATTATTCACTTAGATGTAAGGGGCCCTATGGATATTGACTCTATTTTATTCACTCAAATACACTTGGATATATTTTATGCATATAAAATCTAATGTGTTTAATAATTTTAAGGAATTTAAGGCTCTGGTTGATAAACAATCAGATCATAAGATTAAAGTGTTGAGATCAGATAATTGTGGTGATTATTGTTCTAGGGAGTTTAATGACTATTGTAAGCATTCAAGAATAGTGAGACAAAAAACTACTCCATATGCACCTCAAAAAAATGGAGTAGCAGAAAGGATGAACCAAACCTTAATGGAAAGAGCTAGGAGTATTTTAAGTAGTGCTAAGCTAGAATGGTCCCTATGGGCTGAGGCGGTATGTGCTTCTTGTTATTTAATCAATAGATCCCCTAGTTCATCTATTGAAGATAAAACTCCTTATGAAATGTGGTTAGGAAAGAAACCTAGTGTTGCACATATAAGGATCTTTGGTTGTGAGGATTTTTTTCATGTGCCTCAAGAAAAGTGATCTAAATTGGATCCTAAAGCACAAAAATGCATATTCATAGGTTATGGTGAAAATTTAAAAGGTTACAAGTTCTAGAATCCACTAACATGAAAAGTTTCTTTATCTAGAGATGTGATTTTTCAGGGAATTTAGAGCTTATTCAGGAGAAGAACAACCAAAGGAGAAGGATACTTCTCGAACAGTGCATTTTGAGGAAAATACTAAGAAGCAAGAAGATGCACATGTTGAGGAACAATTGGATGGATTGGAAGAGGAGAGTTCAAAGAGTTCTTCTGAAATAGATGCTCAAGATGAGCATATTGAGGAACAAGTAGAAAACCCTTTGAGAAGATCCACAAGACAACGAAATCCCATTGATAGGTATAGCCTACCTAATTTTCGTTGTATTTTTTCTTTAATGAGTACTAATGATGAACCCAGTTCTTACAGGGAATCTTTGGTCACAAGCTATGCATGAGGAAATGAAATCCTTAGAAACTTGTGACACATGGGATCTTGAGAGTTTTCCCAAAGGAAGAAATACCATTGGTTGTAAATGGCTCTTCAAAAAGAATATTGGAGTAGATGCTAATCTCGAAAGGTACAAGGCTATATTAGTAGCCAAGGGCTACTCCTAGAGAGAGGGAGTTGAATTTAATGAAATCTTCTCTCCTGTTGCTAAACTTACTTCTATTAGATTCTTTTTGTCAAATGCTACTGATGATTTTGAAATTAAGAAAATGGATGTGAAAACTATGTTTTTACATGGGAATCTTGATGAGGAAATTTATATGAAGCAACCTGATGGTTTTGTTGTAAAAGAAAAAGAAGAATTGGTTTGCAGGTTAAAGAGATCTTTATATGGATTGAAATAGTCACCCAGAATGTGGTACCATAAGTTTGATGCTTTCACATTGAAATTTTGTTATGTTAGGAGTGAGGAAGATCATTGTGTTTACATAAAACTAATTGATGATCAACTTTTAATTATTATCTTGTATGTTGATGAAATATTGTTTATTGGTAACAACAAGGTAATGATCAAATAATTGAAAGGACAACTCTTGAGCACATTTGAGATGAAAGATCTAAGGGCTGCAAAGTATTTCCTTGGTATGGAGATCAGCAGAGATAGAGGTAACATAAAAATTTTCTTAAGTCAAATAAATTATGTTGATACTATTTTGAAACGATTTAACATGCAAGACAGTAAACCAACTAATATTCCTTTACTAGTTGGCATGAAGTTAAGTTTAGGCATGAGTGATAAATCTAATTTTGATTATGAGGAAATGTTTGAAATTTTGTATGCTAGTGCAATTGGTAGTTTAATGTATGCAATGGTCTGTACGAGACCCGATATAACCCAAGCAGTGGGAGTTCTTAGTAGGTTTATGTCTAACCCTAGTAAAGAACATTGGACTTATGTTAAGAGGGTGTTTAGATATTTATGAGGGACTTCTGATTAATTTTTAGTTTATCATTGTTCTAATGAAATTGATATTATGCATAGATCATTGGACATACAGGGTTTTGTTGATTCAAATTGGGAAGGAGATCTAGATAGTCAGAGGTCGACAAGTGGTTATGTGTACACTTTGTTTGGAGCTACAATTAGTTGTATGAGTAAGAGGCAGCCCACAATTTCTTTGTCCACCATGGAAGAAAAGTACATGGCTGCCACACATGCCTCTAACGAGGTAGTTTGGTTATAGAGAGTTGGGAAAGGTATTGGTTTTAATTGCAAGAAAGTTAGGCTTGAATGTCATAGTCAGAGTGCTATTTGTTTAGCCAAAAATCCTATGTATCAGGCTCATACTAAACATTTAGATGTTTAGTATCACTTTGTGTGAGAAATAGTTGAAAGTGGAAAAGTATTAATTGAAAACGTTGACACTTTGATTAATGTTGTAGATTATCTTACGAAGCCAGTTCCTACAGATAAGTTCTTGTGGTGCAGGAAGACCATTGGCCTTGAGTCCTGTAATTGATTTAAAATTATTATTCATTTTTAGAATAATTACAATGTATAATGTCAAGTGGGAGAATGTTGGAAATAGGATGCCATTTAATTGCAATCCTAAACATTATTTATTTCATGTATATCCTAAGTCCTTGGAATATGTTCAAAAACACTAGGATTAGGAAGAGAATAATATTTGATGAAATAATCATGTAAATTGACATTTGTAATTAATTATATATGTTAAAAGCATGTGGGGATGCCTTGGAGTTAGCTCCTACAAAATAGGAGCCCATGGGCACACACATGGGAGGTGAAACTCACCTTGAGTTTAGTTAACTGATTGGTAAATTGAGTACAGTTCAAGAATGCATCCTAGGTTCCTACAAAATAGGAATTTTGATTTATGCATGTTGATTACCTATAAAATAGGGTTTGAAGTTCAGTTGAAGTTCAGTTGAAGTTAAGTTGAAGTTAAGTTGAAGTTTAGTTAAAGTTTAGTTTAGTTCAATGTAGTTCAATTATCTTCAGTTAGTTTTAGTTGAATGCTAGTTTACTTCAGTTAACTTGGAATGCATGGCTAATGACTTGAGTTGCATGATAGATAATAGGGACTTCCTTCAGTTAATAGTGGATAACCATTCTTGCATGAATGATGTTGAGAAATGTTTTAGTTAACAAGAATTGACTTGGACCCATCTTGGGTGCCCAGGTTGACTTCTTGGAATTAAATCCTTTGCATGTTAAGATATTTCAGATGGCTAAGTTAAGTTGGGCCATATTTTGGGCACCAACTTTGACGATAAGTTTTGAAGATATTACAGAATAAAGGTTGAGTTATGACTTCAGTTTGGGACACCCAAATGGATGAAGGAGATTATTTGACATTGTTCTTCATGGAAGAACTCTACTTTCAAGAGATAGGCATGCCTTTTGGGGATAGGGCTTGAGCATTGTTATTGTAAGTCATTTGGAGTTTATAATGTTGATTAAAGCCTATTTATCTCAAGTAAGTTGAAGAGAGTTATTATCAGTTTTATTGCAGGTCATGAAGGCGTTTTGGTGAAGGCAAAAGAGGCATTTTCAAGCAAGAATTGAAGCTATTTTAATCTACTTCAAAGATTGAATAATAGATTAATTCTTGGTAGAGTTTTTTCCTGAAATGGTTTCTCACCATTATATGCGTGTGCAATATTTCTAATATCATGTTGAATTCTTCTATCAACTTTTGTCTACATTCTACGAATAGTAAAATAGATTAATCAGATAATCACCCACAAAGAATTTGTAACAAATGAAAATTATATTTAGATCAACAATATTAAAGTCTTACAAAGTATTAAGCTAAGAAATCAACTCAATTTTCAACAGTAGAGAGGGAAGAAGACGTAGAGAGAGGAAAGATAGAGATAATTAGAGAGGGGAGGGAGGGATAGGTAGGGGAGATAGAGGTGAGTGTGTGTGAGAGAGAGAGAGAGAGAGGGATGGAGAGGAGAGATATAGAGTAGATAGGGAAAGAGGTAGGGAGGAGACATAGTTGAGATATAGTGTGATGGAGGGAGAGGGGAGATAAATATAAATAGAGAGGGAAGGATATGTAGAGAGATGATAGATAGAGAGAAGTAGAGAGTGGAGGGATGGTGGGAGAGGAAAGGAAGAGAGAGGTGAGTGTGTGAGAGAGGGAGAGAGAGTGAGATGAGAGAGGAAGGGGGAGAGAGAGAAAGAGAGTAGAGAGGGAAGGGGGGATATATAGAGTAGAGAGGGAAGGAGAAAGTAAGAGAGAAAGAGGCGGGGCGGAGAGAGAGTGGTAGTTAGTGGAGGGAGAGGTAGGTAGAGAGGGAAGGAGAGAGGGATGGATAGGAGGAGAGAGGGAAGGAGGGAGAGTTAGATGGAGAGAGTGGTGAGATAGAGAGTAGAGAGGTAAGGAGAGAATGAAAAATAGAGATAAAGAGAGAGAGGGAGGTTGGAGGGAGGGAGAGGTAGAAAGGGATAAGTAAGACATAGAGAGGGAAGGAGGGAAAGTGGGATAGAGAGAGAATGGTGATTTAGAGAGGAGGGGATGAGAGGGAAGGAGGGAAAGTGGGAGAGAGGGAATGGTGATTTAGAGAGGAGGGGGTGATAGTTAGGGATAGAGATAATGGTGAGATAGAGAGGAGAGAGTGAGAGACAAAGAGAGGGATAGAGAGACAAAGAGAGAGGTAGATAGAGGAAGGGAGAGGAGGGATAGAGAGTAGAGAGGGAAAGAGGTAGGGAAGGAGACATAAGTGAGATAGAGAGGGATGGAGAGAGATAGTAATGGAGGGAAAGGTAGGTATAGAGAGGGAAAGAGAAAGGAGAGATAGAGAGTAGAGAGGGGAGTGAGGGAGGGATAGGTAGGTAGGGAGATAGAGGTGTGTGAGTGAGAGGGAGAGAGAGAATGGTGAGATAGAGAAGAGGATAAATTGAGAGAGAAAGAGGGGGGAGGGAGGGATAATAGTGAGAGACATTAGGAGGAGAGACAAAAATAAGGGGAGGGAGGGTGAGGTCGAGAGAGGGAGGGAGAGGAGAGATATAGAGAAGTAGAGAGGGAAGGAGGGAGGGAAGGAGTGTTAGTGAGGGAGATAGAGGTTTGTGTGTGTGAGAGAGAGAGAGATAGAGAGAGTGGTGAGATAGAGAGGGGAGAGTGAGAGGAAGGGAGAGAATTATGAGCTAAAGAGGAGAGAGTTAGAGAGAAAGAGGGGGAAGAGAGGGATAGAGAGTGAGAGAGATATGTATGTAGAGGGAGGGAGGGGAGAGATAGAGAGTAGAGAGGGAAAGAGGTAGGGAGGGAGACATAAGTGAGATACAAAGTGATGGAGGGAGAGGTAGGTAAAGAGAGAGAGAGGGGGAGATAAAGATAAGTAGAGAGGGAAGAAGATGTAGAGAGAGAAGAGATAGAGAGAAGTAGAGAGGGGAGGGAGGGGAGGTAGATGTAGGGAGGAGAGAGAGAGGTGTGTGTGAGAGAGAGAGAGGGGGGAGAGGAAGGGGGAGAGAGAGAGAGGGAGTGGAGAGATAGAGAGTAGAGAGAAGGAGAGAGTGAGATAGAAAGATGATACAACTTGTTGGCTACTAAAATTTGACCTCCTGATTATGGAAATTTGAATTGCTAATTACTGTAATTTGACTAAGTCTAATTTTTTTAAGATCTTTCAAAAACTAGAATTTGCATTATAAATCCTAGAGATCTGAAACCACTCTCAAACATCCTACCTATATACATGAAATATAACTTAAAGTATAATAAAGTAAATGTCCATATGTAAATGCCAACTTATATGCATTCCAAAAGTCATTGCAAACAGAAAGAGAACTCACACTTGTTCATTCATTGCAAAATTCAAGCCATTTGGTGAGTGCCAAATTTGGTGCTCACCAAATAGGCTTGGTATTACCAAGCCTATTTGGAAAGCACCAAATTTGGCGCTCTCCAAATTTGGTGAGCACAATATGGCCTATTATGGGTTTTTTTGCAATTTGGCATCAAAATTATGTCACAGATCCATGCATGTGTACCGTATATTGTTTGAATTTGAACTTGTTTTTCCTATTTTCCTTCTTCCCTGTGACTTTCTTGTTGATCAAGACACTCTTTCTTGGTGGGTGGATGTTTCTCTGGTTAGTGAGAGTGACATCAAGCTCATTTAATGTTCATTTTTTTCCCTATCCAGTCAGTTACTCCCTTGTACTAATTAACTTGATGGAGTTCTCAAGTGGTGGCAGTATTGATGAGCCCCCTGAGGTGAGTAAGGGGGTTCTAGAAGGGTTAAGCTCACCCAAAGTCAATGATAACCTTGATTTTTTTGGTGTCACTTCTAAGCCATCATACAAGGAAGCTCTAAGGTCAGATTTTGAGGGTGTCCATCTCCTAGTTTCTGTTATTTTTTATTCTTGAAGATGAGATATGTGTGAGGTCTTGGGTAATATAATTGGGAGAAGGAGGCTTCATCAAAGGAGGATACCACAAAATAGGAGAAGATAGTAATTCACCTTCTCTTGCAAAGGTTCTTCTAGTTCCTCCCAACTTGGAGATGCTCCAAGCTATTAAAAGTGAAGAAAATGGACTAAGAAATATTGCTATTTTATTTGTTTGTTTGGATACTAATTTATTTCCTTCGAGAAAAAAATGATGATTGGATTGACAGTGTGGGGATTTTTTTGGGGATTTACATTTATTTTTATAGAATTCTTTAGAAATAATTGTTTTTGGTCTACTTTAGAATTCATTGAATGCAAGAGAGGATTCTTAAGAAATACTTTTGGAATTTGGGTTAATCCATATTTAGGGTGGCTCCATTGTCCTCTGAGAAAACATTTGATGAGGTTGTTGCTAAGCCTAAGTTTTGAGGTGGCTAGAAATTAAGAATGTTTTTCCACAATTGTGGAAACTTATTTCACACCTTCTTAAACCTTTAGGTAATTTTCTACAAGTTGAGGACCTGAGGGTTAGCCTCCCCAACTTGAATGTTAGGGTTTTAATTTCTATTTATTTGGCTGTTAATATTTTTGATGTAATCTCTCTATAGTTAGAAAGTGAATCTGTTTGTTGTGAAATAGAGTTGCTTTCTAGTTTGAATTCTTGTTTTCTGTAAGAAAAATGGTCATTTAAGAAAGGATTATCCTAAAGTCTCTATGAGACTTGCAAGGGTTTTTTAAAATAGATTTGTTGATACTGTTAAAGATGATGAGACTGGTAATAAAGAAAGGAATGTTTCAAATATATTTGCAAATGGTTTTGGTACTCATATGAATGTTGATAGGGGTGGGACTGCTTCTCCATCAAATATTAGAAATACAAAGGGATATTATATTAATGATAATATTTCTCTATTTGACCCTTTATTTGATAAGGAATAGTCATCATTAAATCTATGGATCCTCTACCTCTAACAATTCTCTACTTAACTTTGGCTCAAAAAAGGGATTAAGTTTTTCTAGACACATGAATGCCCAGTAATTGGTCCTTGAATTGTTAAAGGCCTGTACTAAATAATTTTGACAAAATCTTGACTTTGCACGTGCCTAGAGCCAAATGTTGTTACACACTGCTCATGTTGACCATCCTAATCCTAAGCAGGTCATTTCTAAAATTGATAAGAACAAGATTATTTTGGATTGCTATAACCCATTTTTTTCCAAGATTAGTTTAGACTTGAGCTTGCCCAGTCAGCCTAAGTAACCTAAAAGTAAAGAGGAAAATAAAAAGGGAAACAAGTTGAAAGGTCTTGAAATGTTGATCCACATAATGACAAGAAAATTGTAACTAAAAGATGGAAAGAAGACATGATTCCTAAATGTATTGAGAGGCTTTAGAAGAACCAAAGGGCAGAAGCTTCTTCAAATTTTAAATGATTTTTAACATCTATAGTTGGAATATTTGGTCTTTAGAATCCCCAAACAAAAAATATGTTGTTAGTTCCTTTTGTAATAATAGGTCATTTCTTGAATTTCTATGCCTTCAAGAAATCTAAGTTGTTGGATTTCAAATGGATTGTGCGATGAAATTTTCTTGGAAAGTTACAAGGGCCTTCTACACTCGTCATGAGAAAGATAAAGGTGGTGCTATTATTCTTATTAAAAAATTGTGGGATAATTTTGTTGTGCGTGGGGTATCTATCCTTGCAATAGGTTTGTTTGGGTTGCCCTAGAAGTCAACCACAATTCCTTTGGTGTGTGCTCACTATATACTTTTAATGATTCCAAAGATAGATGTGGGTTGTCGAATTGAATGGCTTCCAATCTACTTAGGTTACCTTGGCTTATTGTAGGATAATTTAATATGTTGAAGTATTAAGAGGATAAGCATTGTGGTAAGGATCTAGTCTTTGGAAAGGTAACAAGTTTTTTTTCTAATCTAGGATGAAGAGGCCTCTATTTCTTGTTGATCCTCTTGAAAAATGAAAGTTGAAAAAAAAGATATTTGGTTTACATGGTGCAATAACTAGCCTCAAAATAAAATGATTTACTCCTGATTAGATGGAATTTATGCTAATAATGATTTTTCCTCCTTCAAACATGATAGTAAAGTTTGGGTGGTCTTTGTGTTCCCAAATTTTATGTCTGATCATTCTCCCATTAAGGCCTATGAGGTGGTTGTTTATATTGGTTTGTATTATAAGAAGCCTCAAATCTGTTGTTTCAAATTCAATGCCTCTCTTTTAAATGATCAGGATTGCTTGAATGGTATTAAAATTGCTAAGTTGAGATATCTAAAAGGTTGAATAAGAATTATTTTTCTTTTCATAGGCGAGAGATTTTGGTTTCCTTGTGGATGAATCTATTTCACATTGTAGGTAAGAAGAAAGTGGTTGATAACAAGAAGCTTGAATTCTTGTAATAAAAAATCTTAACCTTGGAGGGGGAATTTTAGAGAAATACATATGTGACTTGAAAGTTAAAAATAAATTTGTCAAAACCAAGACCCTATTGAGAAAGATCTAGAATTTTAAACATCAAGGTACCACAATAAGAGTTGGAATGACTTGGATCATGAAGTGTTAAAATAATGAAGAAGGTTGTAATTAATGAGTTTTCATTGATGTCAGCATTACATGATGAATGTCAACATTGTATGAAGGATGATTGTAGAAGAGTTATTTTGCAATAGGGTTTATCTACACACAAAAAATAGTCAAGTTGTTTTGCTAAGTGTCTACACCGACAATTTCAGTACATAGGGCCCTTCAATATTTAGGTTCACATTCATTTGCCTCTTAAAATTTACTTTTGTGATTATAATATGTTGTTTATGGATTTCAAAAATATCTTCATTCAAAATTTCACTTGATTTGGATAAGTGGTTTGTAAGTTACAAGTAACAAAATATCGGCATATAAGGTTTACATAGTTTTCTATGAAATGGATATGAATTAACTGGTCTGCACTCCTCTGTGGATTTGAGTTAGACCTTGCGGTTTTGGGAGAATGTTAATAGGTGTTGAAGCATTGTTTTTCTAGTTGGTGTGACATTTTGAGGTCCATGTGTCCTATGGTGATGAGCAGCTGGAGTATTTGGCGTTTAGGTCTTATGTCTGACTAGCCTAATGAATGTAAAAGGTTGTGGAGATTAAATATGTGATGTGAATGTAAGAGGGGGCTATTATAGGTCCATTCCAACCTATATTACATGTTGTTTTGGCATGAAGATATTTTTATTTAAATTAGATGTCGACAAGGTATGGGGTGATCCCACAATAGTGGTTTACAATTTTTGGCCAAACTGGACACTGCAATTATTATTTTTAACTAAATATTCATATTTGGGCAACTATACCGGCTAAACTATGAGGAATTTGAAGATGATGAAAACTAGAGTCTCATCACATTTTGTTTTTCAATTCTAAAAATATTTTTTTCAAAATTTTTGGAATCAGATTGCACTTTTTTTTCCATCTCCCACGAAAAATGGTTTTTTTCAGAAAACAACATTTTTAAAAAGTGACGCTCACTGTATACAACATAACTTTTTTTGTATAAAAGATAAAATTCTAATTTTTTCAAATTTAGATTTGTAACTATGATATCTAGCACTTGAATTTGGTCTCATAGATTTTTATTGAATATTTTTTCCTTAATCAAGTTTCGAAGTCAAACCAATTGTAATTTAGACATAGGCGGGCTGTATACAACATAACTTTTTTTGTATGTATCAAAATTCAATTTTATTTTTTTTAATGGATCAAGGACATCAATAACCAGCCTCAATGTATTTTTAAAATTTTATTTTGATAATCTGCTATTTTTCCACATGTGCAAAACAAAGAGCTTGAATTTTGGTGAAAAACCTATGTTTAATAAAACTAAAAAAACACATACATAATAAAACCAAAACATATTAAAATTTAAATCATTGGATAGCTCATTCTGAGAACTACCATCTTCCAGTTGGGTTTGTGAAGTCTCCTCCATTTTCATCCTCAACCCAAGCTTCGAAGGACAGAATTCTGCTAAAATTTGGTGGAAGAGGGGGAGAAGGGCAAAAAAGGGGGGTTTGAGTGAAACCCCCTTCGAACGAACCCCCCTTCACTCAAAATGGTGAAAGGGGGTTCATTCGAAGGGGGGTTCACTCGAACCCCCCTTTTTTTTGAATTCCCGACAAGGGAACGTGGCATCACAGGGTTCGAGTGAACCCACCATGCAAAAGGGGGTTCGCTCAAACTAGGGGTTCGACCAAACCCCTCTTTTGGGTTCGTGTGAACCCCCTAGTTCAAACGAACCCTTTAAAACATGAAATTTTTAATGCATGAGAATTTTATCAAATTTCCTTCCTCATAAAAATTGTACACCACTATTATGGGTTCCCCTATGTTTTGTATTTTTTAGGGATACATCTAATCAGGCCAACCTAATTGATGTTTGTGATGGAGTTTGATATATATACAAGGTTGTTTCAAGTTTTTGGACATCAAATTTGAATTTGTACATGATCTGAATGTAAGAAATGATGCAAAATTTTACAGAGTTGAGCAAATAAGTTATGAAAGTTGAGAAGATGTGTACAATTTTGCAAAGCAAAGCAAAGATTTATAATCTAAGTTGGATGAAGTGTATTACATCAATGTTTTAAGCTTCAAAGTAACTAAATCCAATATATGGTAGATGCATTTTATATCAATTCAAATGTTGGTTATGTAGCCACGAACCATCTTTCTCTCTTTCTTTTCTCTATGAGAAGTGAGTTCTCTTGGACAGTGAGTCCACCTAGTACTGAGCCTTTTTGTAATATCTTATATCCAATTATAATATATTGTGAGATAATCCTCACCATGGTTTTTTCCATTTTTGGTTTTCTATGTAAAAATCTTGGTGTTCATGTGTTATGGGTTTTTCATTCTTTCATTCCTTATAACTATTAAATATGCTTTTGGTAATTGGATTGTTAATGATTGGATGGTTTAATAGAATATTGATTCACCCCCCTCTCAATATTCCAAGTGTTCAATATGAAGGTGATAGAGGTTCTAAATAATTTTGAATATTATTAGGCATAAGCAAGATGGAGAGGAAATTAACCTCATTGAAGTGGATGGTGTTTCGTGAAATAATAGTGGTTTCATGAAGGAAGCATTCTATTCTTTTATCCATGCCTTGCTCTCTTTTGAAGAAGATAGTAAAACTAAGGAGGCCAATTTTTTTGCAAAGTACTATCCCCAAGAAAAATAGCTAAGAAGATGCCCTATTTCTAGATAGAGATATTTCTATGGAAGAAATTGTTAGCACCATTCACTCCTTTAGTAATGGTAAGTATCCAAGTACATTGATGGTCTTATAATTGACTTCTATAAAGAAAATATTGATTATATTAGGGGTGAACTGATTGAATTCTACAAGGAAGCTCTCCAAAAACACTCTTTAGGTAAGGATATTAATAGAGAAATTATTAAACTTATTCAAAAGGAAGGTGATCAGGGCCTTATTAAAAATTGGAGGTTGATTATCTTGATAAATATTTCATATAAGATTTTGGCTAAGACTGTTGTGGTCAATATATCTATTATTATAAGGAAGATGGTTTTTATCACATAGACTGGGTTTATTAAAGGAAAATATTATTTGGAAAAACTTGATTACTAGTTAGGAGGGCATGCATTGGGATAAACATGGCAGCTAAAATGTATCTATGATCCTATTGTATTTTTAAAAGGATTATGATAGAATTGAATGGTCTTTTGTGATTCACATGTTGAAGGATTTTGGTTTCCCTCCTAAATTTTGTATATGGATTGATATTAGGTTTAAGGATTCCTCCACACAAGTTGATATAAATGGGGATCTTATTGAGCCTATTATGTTGCAAAGGTCAATTAGTCAAGGATATCCTATTTATCCTATGCTCTTTGTGATAGGTTTTTATGCTCTCCATTATGTTTTAAGAACTACTCTAGTCAGTCCTCTAGTGTATGGTATCTAGCTCCTCAATAATGAGCAATTGTTAAATTCTCAATTTATTGATGATACAACTCTTTATGTTAAAATGAATGAGGAAAATTTTGATAATGTGATGAAAAGGTTGGCTATTTTTTATGATGAAAATTGGGGGCTAAAATATCTAGTACCAAATCTACTATATTCTTAGCTAGGACTATGTGTTCCTAAAGTAGATAAAGAATAAGAAATGGCAATGGGTTGGCCCAAATAAGGTGGTAAGGTATCTTGGTATTTCATTTGTTGTTTATCCATCCTTGAAAGACATGTGGAATTAGTTATATTTGAAGACTAGAAAGAAGCATAAAAATGGTAGGCATATCTCCTTTCTCTTCCTAGAAGGATTCTAGTTGCTCAGAAAGTGATTGCCTATCATTCTATTTATTTTTCCTCTACTTGGTTGTTTTCTAACTACCACTTTGACAAGCTCCAAAAGATTTTAGGGGATTCTTTTATGGTTTGATGGTAAAGGTAAAATAAGAGACATACATTGTAAATTGGACTCGGTGTTGTTTACCTAAAAGTGTTGGAGGTTTGTGTCTAAAGGATCAAAAGATCAAAGGTGTTTCTTTAAATATCAAGTGGATTATTAAGGCATGTGAAGGTTTTGATCAAGAATAATATGTCTCTTTCAAAACCCAAAAAAGGTAAAACATGGAAGTCGAGCTTCATCTATAATATTGTTTGTTTGTTGATTTTATTGTCACTTGGTTTTTGGATCAATAGTGTTTAACAAAATTTGGAAGGCTTGGAGGAAATTCAAGCACTTAATTTTGTAATTGTGACATCTTATCATAATCTTCTAGTTGTTGTGTTGATTGTAGATCTATATTTGGTCAAACTTGAAATGGAATGACAAGCCCTTGGCTCTTATTCAAGGGTGTTCTGCTAAAGCTTGGGTTTCCAAGGGGATATTTTCCTTTCAAGACTTTTTTGAGAATGGTTTTTTAAAGAGTTGACACCAAATTAGGATTGATTTTGGTATTTCTATTTCATATAAGATAACATATTATATTCTAAAATAATTTATGGTGCATGTGGTGTTTCTAATCTCTTTGACAAATAATTTTGATTTGTAGAGTAAGTTTCTTGGAAGGATGGTACTTCTTTTAATCAAATTTAGGTTAAGAAGCTCTATTTTATGTTGACTAATATGGGGGATGTTTTTGAATTGTTAAATAAGTGTTGGAATCTTGACTAGGTATGAACATTATAGTCTTTCTATCTTAAATAAGATCAATTTAGTCACTCCAAGGTTCCCTAAATAAGTGGTAAAATGGCCTTCCTTTAAACCAAAGTTTCTCAAGCCACCTTGATTGGGTATGAATATTATATATTTGTATCTTAATAGACCATTGGAATCAAATTGGTTTCCATCATACCTAAGATCATGAGATTTTTTTGAGAGTGCATTTTCAAATTGCTTATAAAACTCGTCACCTAGACAATTCCTCAAGACTTGCTCTCGAAAGGTTGTTTGAACAATGGCTATTGTTGCAATATGCCTCCTACAACTAAGAGGATCAAGTGCTTATTTTTCTTTCCCTCTTATGAAACTAATATCAAAGTAATAATTGGATAACAATTCTAGCTAATGCCTTTGATGTGGATTTAGGTTTGGCTCTGTAAAAATATACTTAAGTTCCTGATTGTCAAACTTAAGTTCAAATTTATTTCCCCACATAATGCCACCAAACTTGCAAGGCATGCATGATTGATATGATTCCAAGTCATGTGGAGCATAATTCAATTCATATTGTAAGATTTCCCTTAGTTTAAAAGACCTAACCTAACCATGTCCTACATGATCATATTACCTAATTGTTTTCCCAGTACATCGATACTAACCATAAAAATGGCCCTTCATATCAAGAACTCTAAGAATTTGAGTAGACATTGATTTATCCTTCAAAATTTGAAAATATTCATCAGACTTTACCATCCACTTAAACCGTTTACCTTTCCTTTGAAGTGAGGTATTGGGATTTGAAATTTTAAAATAAATTAGAATAAATTACATATGTATAATATCCAGCTAGTCCCATAAAACTCATACCTAATGCACTTTCTTAGGTGCCAAACAATCTATGATTGCTTATATTTTTGTGGGATGAACCAGAATTCCCTTTGTAGAGATTATGTGCTCCAAATATTGTACTTCTTTTTGGAAATAGAAACATCTAGATAAATTTCCATACAATTTGTACTCTCTTAAATGTTGAAGAACCAATCTCTAATGATTAGAATATTGCTCCTCATATTTAAAGTATATTAGAATATCATCTATGAATACAAGGATAAATTTTTCCAAATAATATTTGAATACATTAATCATCAAATTCATAAATGCTACAAGGGCATTGGTCAATTTAAAAGATTAGATAGTGAATTTCTAGTGCAAATATCTCATTCTAACTATTTTCTTATGGATATATTCATCTATAATTCTCAACTAATGGTATCCAACCCTAAAATAAATCTTTAATAAGACCTTCACACTACACATTTGATCAAAAAGATCATTGATGTGGGGAAAGTGGTACTTATTCTTAATCATGACCTTATTCAACATGTGATAATTAATGCATAATCACAATGTCCCATCCTTCTTCTTGACGAATATTATGTGTGCTCCCCATGGTGATATATTAGGATGAATCAACCCTTTCGACATCAACTCTTGCAACTAAGATTTTAGTTCAACTA
Source organism: Sequoiadendron giganteum (assembly GCA_007115665.2). Classification (NCBI taxonomy): domain Eukaryota; kingdom Viridiplantae; phylum Streptophyta; class Pinopsida; order Cupressales; family Cupressaceae; genus Sequoiadendron; species Sequoiadendron giganteum. The sequence goes on from CM021108.1 coordinate 90,778,839, forward strand.
GCTCCATGGTAGTCATGCAATAAGGAGCCTTTGATATAGGTTAAAAACCTAGTACAATGTCTATGTTGAAGTCAAATTTTCTCTTAGGAGGTGGACCCAACAATTCTTCTAGAAAATATCTCAAATTTAATAAAGCATGAGATGATCTTGAATTGATTATTCCTCTTGAGTTTCTCAACTTGATCCATTTTCACTGTGAATATCTAACAACCTTTTCTTTTAGTTCTTTTGAGTTGCATAGTTGACACTTACTTGATCTTGACATCTCACTTGAATTCTTGGATTCAAAATTGATTCCCTTAGTTGTCTAGGAACTCAACTGTTTTAACAAAATAGTCTACCTTTGCCCTATGACACCAAAAAAATTTCATTCCTCAAATGACATCATTCCCAATGGTGCTACATATAAATTATCCTCAATCAAAAAGGAGGGTAAATTCACCTCTACCTCAAATAGACATTGCTCCACTTGAACTCTTGCTTGATTTGTGTACTCAACTTATGATGAGTTGGCCATATAGCAAATTCTCCTAGGAATCTTAACAAACTAAGTGTTATAAAACTTTGTGGTACTAGTATCAATGAGAATAGAGATTGACAAAACAAATAAAGGACCTAAAGTCTTGATAGTGGCAATCTTGTACTTTGCTTGATGATTGTCCACAACTACAAGAATTCTCTAATGGAAAGCATTTTTCTAATAAGAAACATGTGTTCAGTAGAAGGTTGAAGCTTATCCATTTAATTTTGAAGCCTGAACCTTTTATTGATCACTCTTCCTTATAAATTATTATTCTAGCATGCTTTTATATGTTCCAATTAAAATTATTTTATTTTATTTCAAATAAAATCTAATAACCTATCATCAAGTCAATTTAATATGGATCATTGTCTATGATCTTAGATCTGATTATGGATTACTAGATATGATCTAAAATGTCAATGTAAAAATATTAATATGAATCATTGACTCTACTCTATGATTTGATGATGGATTGCTAGAAATAATCTTAAATATTAATGCAAAAAAATTAACATGGATCATCAAGTATGATCTCTGATTTGATAATGGATTACTAGATATGATATAAAATGTCAGCTCGAAAAAATATCAACAATTGAATTGAAAAACATTAGTATTAGCCCCACATTATTATTGTGATCATATAAGTGGTAATTATGATACATAAATTCAGATGGATAGCTATTATATTAGCTGACATTTTTTAATGTTGTTTCTTTCGATAATTTTTCAATTGATACACCAAATTTCATGAAATCTATGAGATGAGATCTGTAAAACCCACTAACAGTTCAAATGGTTAGATACTAGGCTATGAGAAATCAGATCGAAACTGTTCCCTATGTGAAATAAAACCAAAATAAGTCTGCACCATAACCTATTCTGAAGACCAGATTCAAACGACTGAATGCATACGATCTAAATTCAAGTTCAGATCAGAACGAGCTTAATGGGAAGGAATCTTCAACACTAAAGATTGAGCTGACATTTAGAGATAATTACTTTAAAACAGTAAACAACAGTAAATTTATTGAAATCGATAGTTCTTACAACATCGTTTTCATGCAAAAAGAAAACTGCAATGGATCAAAATTTACACCAACACTAAAATGTATTTCCTATATTGAAGACTATCTTTCAGTAGTCATCACCATCATCATAATCCTCATAACCACCCTGATCAGCAAACTCGTCCTCAACCTTCTCTGCCAAATAATCAACAATCTTATCATCCAGATAATCAATTCCCTCACCCAGAGCCAAGCCACCGAAAACCCCAGCCACAGCTCCCACCGCCAAACCAGTCCCAACTCCGAACTTACTGCTATTGGGCTTCTGAGTCTCGCCATAAGCAGGCCCACTGCCATAACCAGAAGAACCCCCATAAGAAACCGAGGTCTTTTGTGGATAAGGGTTCCCATAAGGTCCACTAGGGTACCCTGAAAGAGGATTAGAAGCATAGAAGTATTGCTGCGGAGAAGGGTTAGCAGAATAAGCATATTGCTGCGGAGGGGGGTTAGCAGCATATGGGTATTGCTGGGATGCATAACGGGCAGGGGCATAGTCCCTTGTACCGTAGGGCTGCGCGTAAGGGTACTGTTGCTCCGGCAATCGTCTTTCCCTGAGGCAGACGGCGATCTCGAGCTTACCCTGCTGGCGGCCGGACGGGCGCTTCAATTTGAGGGTCCGTTCTTGCCTCTGGTCGAAGCCCACTTCGTCCAGAATTTCTGCGAGTCGAACCCGGGCGGTTCCGATGAGGGGCTTGGTCAGGTCGGAGGTCTTTTCATGGACAATGTCGATCGTCAGCTCGGCGTCTTGCAGGGGCCTTATGATGGGGATGGTGAGCTTCACGTTCCATGAGGGCTTCGTGTCGCCCTCCCGGTCGACCTGAGTCGAAACCTTGTTGTCCGGGTCGACCCATGCCACAGCATACGGACGCAGATCGCCGTATCGCCAGTTCACATTTTTCAGATCTTTTGCAGAGATGAGTGTGAGATCCACATCTACAGGCCTTGGGTGCCCTGCCATTCTCAATTCGGGAATTCGGATAAGCTTCTGTGTGAGCGATTTTCACAAGAACAATTGTGCGGCTAATGACATTATTTATATAGCAGAGGTCTTTAGGGTTTAGCCTTATTACGTAATTTTCAATGAAGGTGGCGAACAACGGCTATATGCCGCGCATTATATTCTATAATTTTGTAGGCTAACAGATTATTTTTAATTGGTTCTTAGTCCGGGTCGATCTCTTATTTGTTTCGAATCAAGAAACCCAAATTTGTTTCTTTGTGGGGGACTAAAACCATTTTCTGGAATTTTAAGATCCCATTAATCAAAGTAATTAAGGTCATAATTTTTTTTAACTATTTGATCATTTTTAAAAAAATATTAAATTTTATATTATATATTAATAAAATTATGCCTAGTGTATAATAGTAATAGTTTCTCATTATGACTTGCATAACTATCCTTATCAACATATGATAATTCTACCCTATATTTTCTTCTAAATCTCAACATATCAACTTGTAATTTATTTATTATACACTAGAGTATATAAATCACTCATATTTATGAATATATGATAGTGAGCTTGAATATTTTTATCTCATATTCATACTCATAATTATGAAATCTAATTATGAGTTAAATTGCTTTGTTTTCTATATCCAAGCTTCTAATTTACATAGTCTCTTCAATAAAATTTTGTTAATTTGTTAATTTTTCAATTATAATATGCAAACTAGTTATAATGATTATTGTGAATAGAATTATAGATATCTAATACTTTTGTTTGTGTTTACATATATATACTTAAATATCAAAATATTCCCAATCTTATTTAGTATGATAAAGGTGTATAGGTTTAAATACTGGCTAAGGTTTCATTCTTGTCTACTATAAAAGAATTATAGTTTGTAATTATGGATTCAAATCAATCAATGAATTCTACTTATTACATGTACTTTTAAATTCTCATTTAGTCTCATAAGCATAAAACCAATAGTCATTTACATACAGTGCACATCACATATTATAAGGCCTTGTTTTGTATTGTCATGTCATACTCAATTTATGCACAACAATATAACATATTATTTGGCCTAATTATATCGACCTATTACTCATTTGTATAATAGTATACCATATTGTTTGGCCTAATTTTTATCAATCTAATATTCATTTGAATACATAACATCACTACATATATTATAGCCATTTTTTATATTGGCCCAACACTTCCTACATAGCTATAGACCATTGTTTTCAAAGGAAATTCCTACAAAGATATTTATTTGGATGCCAATATGGGATTTTTTACACTAACACCAACTTCATGCCCTCCATTATTTTTCCCCTTTCTACTAGGGAATCACCTCTTCTTTACTTTTCTCACCCTCCACTCTAGTTTGTGGATGAGATTAGAGATAATCAAGGAGAAGAAGGGGGAGAGAGGTGGTAGTTTTGGCCAACAAATTGCAATCAAACTCCTGTTCTTCTATTATATTTTCTTATAATTAAGTTTTAAAAGATCTCAAGGATAAACATATAATTTTCTATTGGCTTTGTCATGATCCTCATTTTCATCATTATTAATTAATAATATTTATCTATTTTTCAACAACTATTACTCAATTTATATATTATTATTTAACAATTATGTATATGTTTATCTTTTATTAATATTACTAATTATTGTTATTTATTAATTAGTATTTAATTATTATTGTTATGAATATCTAATTATCATTAATACTTAACTACTATTATAGTTTTAATGAATTAATTCAAGGATTATTTGGTTTAAAATTATTAAAATTTTCAAACTTTGTGTGAAGTCACACTATCTTCTACATGGCCATATTTGTGTTCAAGGGGATCAAATTTGGCCTTCACGGCTAATTTTTGAAGCCTTTCTTTTTACATGGTTGATTTATATTTAAATAAATCTAAATTCAAATTATTCCTCACCACTTCACATCATCTTCCATTGCCTCCACCACCTATTAAATTGCCTCTAATGGGTCTATTTAAAGAGGAAACTTTGGAAAGAGATAGAAGAAAGGAAATCAACGTAGAGGAAACAATAGAGGCATTAGAGAAGGGAAAGAAAATGAAGAAGGGGAGATAATTTTTGGAAATATTAGAAGGAAGTTGTAGAGAGGAAGGTCACTATTTATAGATATGACATATCCTTGCATGACGCTTTTTCAACAAGAGTATTTGGTTTTTACCAAGCAATTATTATATTTCATAAGACCATATTTCTTTGAGGTATTCTATGAGACAATTCACATGCTTAGTCTATGCCTCCACATATTTGTTTTTAAAATACAAGAGCCAGTGTAATAGCACCAAAGTGTGAAGAAATGAGATGTACAAAATATAAAGTTTGTAAAGAAGAATATAATAAGTTAACATATGAAGATGGTCTGACCTCTACTATTCACTATATGTGAAGACACCTTTGATAGCCATTGCATTTCAACATTAGCAAAATACTAAATAATTCTATCACAAAAATTTGCAATAAAATATTCTCAGGAACAAGGAAGATTTGTTGAGTATAATTAAAATGCATAATTAATTGAGTAATAAAAAGGTAAGATTCATAAAGTTCTATTCTCACATAGTAGTCTAAAAGAATAGTCTACATGTTTTAACTTGCATTCATTTCCTTCGAAGTCTTATTTAAGAAAAGCATAAAATCGTTAGTTTATTGAGTATATAGAGTCTTCTTGTGTTTTTGAAGTAATCTCTTGTGAATGACCTTCTCAAATTTAATTATTAAATATCATGTATAATTTTAACTAATCATTATCAAAGTTGGTGAACAATGTAGTACCCATTACTTTATAAAGAAAAGGAGCTATTAGTTCAATATTTGGATCATTGAAGAATATTCTCATGGTTAATAGCAATAATTAGTCCATTTCTCTATGTGTCATCTTACCAATGTTAACACTTAAAAAGGAATCAACCATATATAAGTTTATTCTATCACCTTGTTACAACACCTAGTAGAGAACTATTTGATCTTTTGACATACTAGAATTTACCTTTCCTCTAAATTAGAATTTACCTTTGGGTAGGTGCATGAAGATGGATAGCAATTTCGTGGAAACTTTAAAAAAAAATGAAAACTCACAATGCGCTCATGTTATGAGTTGTTAAAAGCAAAAAAAAGGGAATCAAATTTCTTTTGTGTTTGTGAGTGGTTTTTTTTGTTGCCTGTGGCCAAAATCCTCAGAATTTCGTGCTCACATTCTAGGAGGTGGTTTTGTGCAAAAATATTCATCACATGTTGTTGATTCATTGCTAGGATGTCACCACATTGACGAGGAGGTGAAAGAGGTAAGGATTGTTTGTTTAGTTTTTTTGAATTTTTTAGTTTTAGGTTGTATTTGATATTTATTTTTTGAAATTGTAGGAGATGTTAATCAACTTGGAAACCCTACTCAAAATCCATAGCAAGAAAAAAATCCTCAACCACAACAACAACCTCCTCCAACAATCCCTCAATACCCTCCTGGCACTCAACAAAATTTAATGGGTTAAATTGAGAACAATAGAAAACAAATTGAGGATTTAATCGGGAGGTTGAACAATCCAAATGTTTCAACTGCAGAAAGAATGACCTGACAACTTCACTGCAATATATGTCAAAAAATGTAGATTCAATCGACAAACAATTATTTGGTTGGCAGAATAGGAGGCAGGTGGCTAGGGCTTTTTACCAAGATAAATTATCATATAAATATGTAAAAAATTTAAAAATTTAAAAATTAGATTTGTGTGCATTATTAACAGACCCATTGTCAAATGGAAATATCTCCCTCAATGTGAACAGGTTTCCTATTCATTGGTGCAACCACTAAGAGATAACAAAATATTTTTGGGATAGGTGGTACATGGTTTTTGATGACCCACCATGCAACAATTGTGAAGTTCTGCAGTATTTCCTCAGGAAACTATATGTTGAGTTCATCTTGAATAAAATCCCAAATTATTTTGATGTGAGGGACTTCTAGGGGAGATTTGGGGGGTTAGCACAAGATAGACGATCTCTCACTAGGTCGCCTCATGAGCACATTGTCATCCCTTCCGTTGCGAAGGAGAGTGCCAGTGTAGAGACTTTGCAGATCATCAACTCTTTGATGCAGAGTGTCATCCAACATGTTAGCCCTCTTGTACATCGCCATCCAGGGGAATCTTCGACAGGTGGACTTCGATCCCATGTGTGTCAATCTTACGAGGCGACTTGTTCATATGACCCCACCGACACTCAGGAGGTTGTTGCGTAGGATCCGTCTGCAACTATGGAGATGGAGAGGGAAAATGACATTTCACATAATGCAGATGGCATTGATAGTCAGGTAAAACTTAGCATGTTCACTGAATTTAATTTATTAAATTTCAATTTTGAAATGCAAGATTAACTAATTTAGTTTTATGATTCTAATAAACTTGCAGGGTCACAACACATTGATACTGGATACACCGTCCCTACACCTACTTATTTTTGTAGAACACCTATCGGTGGGGTATGTAAGTAGTAAAAAATTATAAATTTATTACAAGTCAATAACATTCTCTTACAAATGGTATTTTCATATTTGATTTTGGATGTTGAATAGGCTAATATTGGAGGTTTCATGGGAACACCTCCCGATGCTAGTGGATTTAGTCAAACCTTCACGCAGGTAATAGAACAAAGAGTTTAAATAATGAATTTTACTTAATAGATTTGTGTAGTTTATATTCATATTGTTGATTATGTTGCATTGCACATCATTCAAACTCAAAGCATTACTTCAAATTACATAACTAATAACTAGATGTTGATAGATGACACAATTTCAACTACAATATAGTTGTTTAGAAAGTCAACATAAGTAGTGATGCAATTACTTCACATAGCATAAGTAATAAGTCTGGGAGCAACTCCCAATTGCATTTTCTTGTCATGGCATTCCATGAGACCACATTTTACTGAGGCATCTTTTCAAACAGTTCACTGCCTTGTCTATGCTCCAAACTAGGCACCCATTATGGCCTGCTCCAACAAACTATGGATGCTTGGAAAAAATATATCAAAGGATAATAGTAAGCAATAGCATAGACAAGGTAGTTAGTAAGTTCAAAAAATGCCTCGAATAAATGTGGTCTCATTGTGATGGAATGCCATTCCATCACCATGAGACCACATTTCTTCGAGGGATTTCTTCAAATAGGTTACCACCTTTTCTATGATACCACATTTTCCATACATGTGTACCAAAGCATTTTATCAAACTACTCACTTCATTGATGCTCTGGCTAAAAGCCTAAAATAGGTGCTTTCCAACAAACTATGGATGCTTAGAAAAATCTAGATATCAAAGCATAATAGTAAGCAATAATAGAGAAGGCAATGAATTGTCTAAAAAAATGCTTGAAAGAAATGTGGTCTTATGGTGATGGAATGTAACGACGTGCATTAGTTTGTAATGGAATTCCATCACCACGAGCCCCATTACTTTGAGCCATTTTTTCAAATAGTTCACTACCTTCTCTATGCCACCACATATATCGTACATGTCTACGAAAGCACTTTATCAAACTGTTCACCAGCTTGCTGCTATGGGTAAAATCATAAAAAATTGTGCTTTCAAACAAGATATGGATAGGGAAAATAGTAAGCATGATAGTCAAAAATATATAGTTTAATAAGTACTCAAAATTTTGTTTATTATCTCATATACATTAAAAGTCATGGCATGGATCACTATTGTAGTATTTGTGATTGAATAATTTGTTGTTTTATTTTCAGCTGTTGCAAGCGGAGACACCTCTAAATGTGACGAGGGAAATGGAGATCAGTGTTTCATCTGCTATAGAATCCTCGATGGCTCTAACAGGGGAGGTATGAGGCAAAAATTTCAATTTACATTCGTTATTATAGATTTTAGTTCTAGTGAAAAATAAAACCATTATTGATTCGTGGTTTAATTTCTATTTGGATGGTTTATATAGGGCTTCAACACACCTCAGCCTGAGCGTGCAAATATTTCCCTTGAGGAGAGTGATCATCAGATGGCGGTAAGTGATTATTTTGTTAAATATATCATCTTTTATAATGTAATTTCTATATACTAATGTCTTTACTTCTTATTGTAACAGATAAAACTTCACAAAGAACTAAACACTAGGAGGAACACCAGGAGCACTCCTCGATCATAGCATAAATGAGTGACAGACATATCACCATCTAATCGACAAAAAAAGGGCAAGAGTTTATTTTGAGGGCATGGAGAGCGATGACTTTTGATTCCAAAGCCCTTTTTTGTATTCCTACATGGCATTTTTGTACATATTTTGTATTGGATATATTTGACATTGTATGCCCATATGGCATTCTTGTAAGCCTATATGGCTATTTTGTACCTATATATCATACTTATATCTACATATATTGATTTATACCTACATGGCTATTTGGTTAATACAAATCTTTTTTATCGATGGTGTCCATATTTTCATTCTAAATTCATGGTTCAATAGATATGAGTTACGTGTATTCAATTGTATACTTTACAACTTACATGTATACTTTGTGACTTACATGTGTTCCAATGTATACTTTGTGACTTACTTAGTTTCATGTGTATACCTTCTATTTGTGCATATACTTTGTATTAATTTATGTATACTATGTATTCATGTGTATACTTCAAGGATTACGTGTTTTTGAGTACCTGTGATTCCCTTATTCACATGTACATGCCTGACTTATTCACGTGTATACTTATTAATTGATTAGCCCTAGCATTGATCATTTTTGTCCTTCATGGTTTATCTTGAATATTAATTGATTAATGCTAAATAACTTTCTGTAAAAGAAAAAAACATGTTTTCAATTGGTATTGCATGAAATGATTCATAAAAAGATTACAAAAAGTATCCTTGATATTACAAAAAGATATGTATTTATATACTTCAATTGTGCATTCACCCTTTGGTTTTGATGCAATGCAACCACTAAACTCAACCATACACAAGGGTGCTTCAGACCCCAAACACAACAAAGAAGTTCCATTAGGCCTATCGAGCCAAAATTTACTCAACTTTCAGCATAAACACTTCCTGTCACAAGACACAAAGACTCACCAACAACTCCAAATGATTATCCAATATTTTTAAGGCATCTAACAAGATTAAGATTCTTGAAGAATCACAAATTCACCACCAAATATATCAGCAACAACCCACAAAGATGATTTCACTATTTCACTTGATAGTAAGAATGAAACCCAACACACCAAATCACCAAATTAGCTTCTTAAAGACACATCAGGACCAAAACCATTTTCAACATCCATAATATGACTATACCAAAGCAATAACAATACTAGGCAACTCAGAAATCAATCAATTTGTTCAATCTACACATTCAAGGCATTAAACGCTAGTAGTAGTCCTTTAGGAAAAAAATGGGTGTATCTCCTATCCCGTCTTCAATATCCACACACTCCACACATTTTAAGGAACCCATTTTTCCATATATTAACATACTTCAAAATCAGCTAGACTTGTTTTGCAGAATATGAGAGAAACAATAACCTGTCCGCAGCTTGGGTGCACCAATTAGGTCATATTTTTAAAGAAACTACCAATGAATCAACATGAAATCATCAAAGAACCTTGGGAAGAATCAATTCAGGTCATAAAAATATTGAATCAACCACTTTTAGGGACTAATCAGCCCTACCAAGCACCAAACTACCAAACTCTTCATTCTAGGCTTTAACAAGCTTGATTAGAGGAGGGTTTATTGGAAAAGTATACTCCAAAGCTTCTAGGGCTCTTTCATTGCTTCAAACACATTGAGGAATGTCTTCAAAAGCTTTAGGAACTCTACCCCTACCTTATTGAATGTATTTTCTACCATTTTCAACTTGGAGCCACTAACTTACAATGGAAAACTCAAAAAATTCTGAGAAAAATAGTCACCAATGTTGATTCTTACCTTCCCCTATTTTTCCGGAACACAAAACAACTTAATGAATCCTAAACACAATCTATACTAACCTACTCCATTGATCTATACTAACTATATGAATGGACTAGCCATTCTTTTGCTACTTAGACTCTCAAACCCTATTAAGAGGGTTCACAGACCGATAGACAAAGAGATGACTCAAACAAAAAATTTACTTATTTAAATGCCCTCAAAATGATTTGAAACAAGACTACTTCCTTAATCTACCAAGGCCAATGAAGATCTAAGTCTGATATTACTGTACAAGACTAACAATTAGTAAACAACAAAATGAAAAACACTAATTTCCAAAAATAGGGTACTCTCTTTATTAGATCTTCTTCAAGATTACAACCAATGATCCCTTTGCTCACCTTCCCCAAGTCTTAAATAGAAATTTACATCATTTAGAATGCCTACCTCTTCATCTTTAACTACTTAACTACCTTTTAAAACAAGATGACTCTTCACATTTCTTTGTATTTTGTCTTTTTGCACACTTTTACACACTTGCATATTTTACATTTTGACAACTCAACAACATTTTTTTACAAATTTAACTTCACTAACCCCCTAGTGACCTATTGATAACCTTAAATACATTATTTTATGTCCGCGTGTTTGGGTGCGGAAGAGGACCATGCACAGTGTAAATGTACCCATTTGGGCACATTGAAACAGTCTATTTGGTCACACGAGCTGAAGAACGAAAGTTGCACCACTTTGCAACTTTCAACTCCTTGCATTTGACAACTTTTTCCCCAAGTGAAAATTTTTCACCGCAGGAAAATGTCTCTGAGATAGAAAAAACTGAGACATCTTATTGTAGAGGGGCCCGATGCGATTCCATAGGATCAGATGAGAAGTTTCTAAGTGTCACGGTATTCGAGTAATAGCATGTTGAAGTTTGCAGCCATTTTACACTTTGGACCCTTAAGGGATCGATCTGGTTGAACGTAGCTCAAAGTGATTCCAAATTTTTGGGTGTGAAAGAGGACCATGTCTAGTGTAAAAATACCTATTTAGATGTGTTGGAACAGTTTGTTTGATCACACAAGTTGCAGAATGAAAGTTGCACCACTTTGCAACTTTCAACTACTTGCATTTGACAACTCTTTCCCCAAGTGAAAACTCGCCACAATGAGAAAATGCCTCTGAAATAGAAAAAAATTGAGAGATTTTGTTGTAGAGGGGCCCAACACAATCCCATAGGATCAGACGAGAAGTTTCTAAGCATCACGGTATCTGAGTAACAACATGATGAAGTTTACAACCATTTTGCACTTTGGACCCTTAAGGTATCGATCTAGTTGAATGTAGCTCGGAGTGATTATACGTGTTTGGTTGTGAAACGGGACCATGTATAGCATAAATATACCCATTCACATGCATTGGAATAGTCTGTTTGGTCACGCGAGTTGTAGAACAAAAGTTGCACCACATTGCAACTTTTACCTACTTGAATTTGACAACATTTTCCTAAAGTGAAAATTTGCCACCACAGGAAAATGCCTCCGAGATAGAAAAAACCGAGAGAGGTTATTGTAGAGGGGCACAACATGATCCCATAGGATTAGATGAGAATTTTCTAAGTATCACGATATCTGAGTAACAACATGCTAAAATTTACAGCCATTTTACACTTTGGACCCTTAAGGGATCGATCTGGTTGCCTTCAAAATGATTTGAAACAAGACTACTTCCTTAATCTACCAAGGCCAATGAAGATCTAAGTCTGATATTACTATACAAGACTAACAATTAGTAAACAACAAAATGAAAAACACTAATTTCCAAAAATAGGGTACTCTCTTTATTAGATCTTCTTCAAGATTACAACCAATGATCCCTTTGCTCGCCTTCCCCAAGTCTTAAATAGAAATCTCCATCATTTAGAATGCCTGCCTCTTCATCTTTAACTACTTAACTACCTTTTAAAACAAGATGACTCTTCACATTTCTTTGTATTTTGTCTTTTTGCACACTTTTACACACTTGCATATTTTACATTTTGACAACTCAACAACATTTTTTTACAAATTTAACTTCACTAACCCCCTAGTGACCTATTGATGACCTTAAATACATTATTTTATGTCCGCGTGTTTGGGTGCGGAAGAGGACCATGCACAGTGTAAATGTACCCATTTGGGCACATTGAAACAGTCTATTTGGTCACATGAGCTGAAGAACGAAAGTTGCACCACTTTGCAACTTTCAACTCCTTGCATTTGACAACTTTTTCCCCAAGTGAAAATTTTTCACCATAGGAAAATGTCTCTGAGATAGAAAAAACTGAGACATCTTATTGTAGAGGGGCTCAATGCGATTCCATAGGATCAGATGAGAAGTTTCTAAGTGTCACGGTATTCGAGTAATAGCATGTTAAAGTTTGCAGCCATTTTACACTTTGGACCCTTAAGGGATCGATCTGGTTGAACGTAGCTCAAAGTGATTCCAAATTTTTGGGTGTGAAAGAGGACCATGTCTAGTGTAAAAATACCTATTTAGATGTGTTGGAACAGTTTGTTTGATCACACAAGTTGCAAAATGAAAGTTGCACCACTTTGCAACTTTCAACTACTTGCATTTGACAACTCTTTCCCCAAGTGAAAACTCGCCACAACGAGAAAATGCCTCTAAAATAGAAAAAAATTGAGAGATTTTGTTGTAGAGGGGCCCAACACAATCCCATAGGATCAGACGAGAAGTTTCTAAGCATCACGGTATCTGAGTAACAACATGATGAAGTTTACATCCATTTTGCACTTTGGACCCTTAAGGTATCGATCTAGTTGAATGTAGCTCGGAGTGATTATACATGTTTGGTTGTGAAATAGGACCATGTATAGCGTAAATATACCCATTCACATGCATTGGAACAGTCTGTTTGGTCACACGAGTTGTAGAACAAAAGTTGCACCACATTGCAACTTTTACCTACTTGAATTTGACAACATTTTCCTAAAGTGAAAATTTGCCACCACGGGAAAATGCCTCCGAGATAGAAAAAACCGAGATAGGTTATTGTAGAGGGGCACAACATGATCCCATAGGATTAGATGAGAATTTTCTAAGTATCACGATATCCGAGTAACAACATGCTAAAATTTACAGCCATTTTACACTTTGGACCCTTAAGGGATCGATCTGGTTGAACATAGATCAGAGTGATTCCACGTGTTTGGGTGCGAAAGGGGACCATGAATAGCATAAACGCACCCATTCAGATGCATTGGAAAAATCCGTTTGGTCACACAAGTTGCAGAACAAAAGTTGCACCACTTTGCAACTTTCAACTACTTGAATTTGACAACTTTTTCCCCAAGTAAAAATTCGCTAGCACGGGAAAATGCCTCAGAGATAGCAAAAACCGAGAGAGGTTATTATAAAGGGGACCAAAAAAATCCCATAGGATTAGATGAGATTTTTCTGAGCATCACGGTATCTGATTAACATGCTGAAGTTTACAACCATTTTGCACTTTGGACCCTTAAGGGATCGATTCGGTTGAATGTAGCTCAAAGCGATTCCGCGTGTTTGGGTGTGAAAGAGAACCATGCCTAGCGTAAACATACCTATTCAAAAACATTGGAATAGTCTGTTTGGTCACACGAGTTGCAGAACAAAAGTTGCACCAATTTAAAACTTTGCACTGCTTGCATTTGATATTTTTTCCATCAAGTGAAAGCTGGGCACTACGGGAAAACCACCCCGAGATGACAAAAACCAAGAGAGGTTATTGTAGAGGGGCCTAACATTATCTCATAGGTTGAAACGAAGATTTCGTATACACCACAGTTTTTGAGTAATACCTCGTCAAATATTGTTGCCCTTTTACACTTTGGACCCTTAAGGGATCGATCTGGTTGAACGTAGCTCGAAGTGATTTTGTGTGTTCGGGTGTGAAAGAGGACCATGCCTAGCGTAAAAATACCTATTCAGATGCATTGAAATAGTCCATTTGGTCAGATGAGCTACAAAATGAAAGTTGCACCACTTTGCAACTTTGCACTCCTTGCATTTGACACTTTTTGCATTAAGTGAAAACTGGACACCACGGGAAAACCACTCCAAGATAACAAAAGCTAAGAGAGGTTATTGTAGAGGGGCCCAATTTGATCTTGTAGGTTTAGATGAAGATTTTGTAGGTGCCATGGTTTTCAGCTAGTACCCCGTCAAAGATTGCTGCCCTTTTGCACTTTGGACCCTTGAGGGATCGATCCGATTGAACGTAGCTTGAAGCAATTCCGTGCGTTTGGGTGCAAAAGAGGACCATGTATAGTGTAAAGATACCTATTCAAATGCATTTGAATAGTCTATATGGTCACATGAGCTACATAACGAAAGTTGCACCACTTTGCAACTTTGCACTGCTTGCATTTTACTCTTTTTCCATTAAGTGAAAACTGGACACCACTGGAAAACCACTTCGAGATAACAAAAACCGAGAGAGGTTATTGTAGAGGAGCCCAACATGATCTTGTAGGTTCAAATGGAGATTTTGTAAGCACCGTGGTTTCTGATTAATACCCTATCAAGGATTGCTGCCCTTTTGCACTTTGGACCCTTAAGGGATCGATTCAGTTGAATGTAGCTTAGAGCGATTCTGCGTGCTCGAGTGTGAAAGAGGACCATGCCTAATGTAAATATACCTATTCGAATGCATTCGAACATTGCGTTTAGTCACACGAGCTATAGATCAAAGGTTGCACAACTTTGCAACTTTGCACTACTTGCATTTGACACTTTTTCCATCAAGTAAAAAATGGACGCCACAAGAAAACCAATTCGTGATAACAAAAACTGAGAGAGGTTATTGTAGAGGGGCCCAACATGATCTCATAGGTTTAGACATATATTTCATAAGCGCCGCGGTTTCAATGTAATACCCTGTCAAATATTGTTTCCCTTTTACACTATGGACCGTTAAGGGATCGAGCCGATTGAACATAGATCAAAGTGATTGTGGTCTCTTTCCGATGGAATTAAGTGGACAGCAGACTTAACTCCATTTTAGTTTTGGTTTGGTTGGATTTCAAGTGATTTTGTGCATTTTCTAAGCCAATTACTGAGGGTTAGTCTGTATACCCTCCTATTTTAAGAGAATCTTTTAGGTACTCTATTTTACTGAGGTGTCTTAAGAGGGTTAGTCTGTATGTCAATAAACCCTTGCCTAACTTGTGAATGAAGAGGGTTTTGGGGTATGTTATGTTATAGGGCTTATCACACCTTAAAAGTGGAGGAATTGGTGGTTTGTAAACTGGTTAATGATACCCATTGGTGGTTTGCATGTGATAGGAGGTTGGAATCCTTTCATATTGTGGAATTGAGTTGATTTCCTCCTTGTATTTCTATCAAAATCACTTCATATCAGAATCACATCAAGTTTACATTTTTTTGCACTTTTTTCTCATTGACAACTTTTCAATTTTTTCAATTTTACATCATTTAAAAAAATATGCAACATGAACTCCAAAATGACCCCAAAACCAACTAACATGACTTATTACATTATAAATTGGTCTAATATGACCTTAGTCAATTAACAAAATTCAAAAAAAAAAAACTAACTTAAGGCTTCCATGAACCAAAATTGCTCAATAACCTTGGCGCCCCTGCACCAAATTTAAGGGTTTTAGTAATTCTTAGTATATGTAAATCTCATTACAATTCCTTAAGTAGTCTATTCTCACATATCTTTTACATTGTCACTCATACATTTGAGACTCTCTTATAATGTCTACATCATAGGTGCTCATTATGAGGTTAACTTCAAATGAGTAACTTGAGATTCCCTCGCAAAGCTTCACACACTCTTTTATAATGGCTTCAAATGATAATTCAAATTTCTTAAGATCATCAAAATAAGGATGTTGCGTTGATTTTTTGGATGAGATTCTCTTCGATGTCTCATAAATTAACATTTTTTGCAAGGAGAGACCAATCAATTTTTAGTAGTTTACTTACATATACACAAAGTAAAATAAGAAAAAGAAAGAGCATCCAAAATGGAAATGTAATGAAAATAGATGGAAGGCACTTCCAAATAGGCATGGCAATCTCTCAACTTAGTCACTCATGGTCATGCATCTTCACTGGGAGTTTCAAGGTACCTATTGCATGCAACACCTCTCATGAATAGAATTTCTTAACATTCAAGATGCTCTTATAATGTCTACATCATAGGTGCTCATGATAAGGTTAACTTCAAATGAATAACTTGAAATTCCCTCACCAAGTTTTGCATGCACTTTTGTAATGGCTTAAAATCATAATTTAGATTTTTAAAGATCATCAAAATAAGGATGTTGCAATGCTTTTCTGGCTGAGATTCTCTTGGATGGCTTAAATCTACATTTTCTGTAAGGGGACACCAATCAATATTTAGCAGGTTACTTACAAATAGGCAAAGTAAAAGAAGATGATAGCATTGGCATCAAACAAATTAATGCGCATACAAGTATTAAATTAATAAGAACCAATGTGCATATACTTACAAATTAATCCAATGAACCATATGGGTCTGCTCTACTCTTTATTGTGTCAAGTATTGCCTCATGGTCAGACTCACGAACCTTCCACAAGGTCTTGTTCAAAGTTCTACCCTCATATTTGGTCAAACGAACATTGGATGCCATGACAAGGTTCAAGTAATGAAAAATCTTACAATGCATGTGAAAGTCTTGAAACAACCATTGTTTAACACCCTTATGTGGGTACCTTTTTGTAATGTTGTAGAATTGCACCTAGAGGCAATTCCACATGTTTGCATCTTGCCTCGCATTTATGACACCTAAGAGCATTAATGAAAAAATCCCATTAGGCAGAATTTCACAATTTTGACTCCATGTGGATGCATGGTGAACAACATAAGGTTGACAAGTTATTTCCTTGAAATATAGGCTTTGGATGCCTGCGTGGCACGTGGACGTCTGCGCGGTGTGCTAGCGTCCTGGCGGTGCGCTAGCATCTTGGTGGTTTTTTGAGTTTGAAATTAAAAATCTAGAACCCTGACCCCTACGACATGTGTCCTGGCAGTTAGGTCTCAACTTAAAGAGCTCTGTGTCACCCTTGCATGCATTAAAAACTCCTTTTGGACCTCATCTTGGGGTTGGAAGCCATCAATTTAAGCAATCTCACCATTTACTCTAGTCTTTGGTAAGCTCTACCCTTGGGTAGCAACACTTTTACTAGCAAAGCCATGCCAGAATGAGGTCCCTCTAGTAGCTACCAACTCTCCAAAAACTACTAGCTCTAAAGCAAGCACATTGTGGTGTGCCTGTGTGATCCAAAAGAGGGTCTTGACCCATAGGTAACACTTTCTCTCCTTATCACTCCTTCCTACTAGTTCATTTACTACTTTGTGGTGTGGGCTCTACTCCGAAGCGGGTTTTATTTTCACCACTTACTTTGTCATTTCCTTTACACTCTCTTCCAAACCTAGTTTTCTATGTAGGTGGGAACACCAACACGGGGGTCTAACTAAGGTAGGCCCCTATACAACCCCAAATTTTCCCCTTGATCTTTTGTGCGCAGGTTACAAAAGGAAGTTTGAACTAATGACTCGAATGCACGAAGGTGATCTTGTTTCAAGTTCTCTTGTATTCTCTTTTAGTTCTTTGTTTATGTTGATTATTTGATCCTTCACATCTCCCAATCTGAGTCAAGAATTAAAAATCTATTATGTCAGCCTGAGCTCCTGAGTTCTCTGCAACTTAGGATGGCAGTGTGTCTTGTAGATGCAGCGCACCGCGCTGGTGTCCTAGAACTACACTGACGTAATTTGGCCGTGACCTCCTTAGCCTTGGATAGAAACTTAGAAGTCTTTCTCTTTCCAATCCTGAACCTATTTTCTCACTTCTCTTCGCGATTTCATTGATCTATTCAATTTGAGGTGTATAAGGGCAATTCATTCCCTAGAGATCTCTTGAGAAGAAAGAGACCCATGTGCAACGAAGCCCTCTTATATCACATTTTGGTGAACCTGGCATGAACTGTCGGATCCATTTTCATAATGTTAGCTAAGTCTTTTTCTAAATGAGATTTCAATATGTTGGAAGATGCACTAGATGATTTCTTAGAAGCACTTTCCCCTATCTATAAATCTTCAAAACAAACTCCTTTTGCGCTAGCTGAGGAGTTGGTAAATGTGGTAATAGTTTTTGTGGCTCCTCCAAGCACTAAGAAACCCTTCAATTATGTGACCCCGACTGAGTCGTTCCCTAGAAAGGACTATTTTGTCTACGAAATTTTAGGTCATAGCAATCCATCAAACTTATATTCGAGATTTGTGAAGGCTACTAACTCTAATTCTTATAATGTCGTAGGGCACACATACCCTACGAGGAGAAATTTACAAAACTTAGAACACATTGTTGTTCCTACATTGCAGCCAGACCAAGCTACTAATTGTTTACCTTTGTCTCAACCTAACCTTCCTCCAGCTCCTAAACCCATGATAAAAGCACCAAGCGATTACGATCTTGTCAGGAAACTCTGTGTTACTGCGGCTAAGATCTCGCATTGGGATTTTCTTCAGACTGCTCTAGTTTATCAAGAGATGCTGCAAGAGGCCTTACAAAAGATTCTCTTTCCTGCCTCGGCTAGGCCTACGGATGTTGATGCATTGATGGCACATATTCAAGCAGATTCATCAAATATTATGTTCCACCCACATGAACTCCTACCTCCGGATATGCAAAAACAAGCAGAACCTTTGATGATCATAGTAAATGTTAACAATATCGGTATTAGACATACCCTCATTGACACTGATTTAGACCTCAATGTTTGTTGTATAGATATACTACCTAAAATCAAGGTTGATTCATCTTCCTTGGCAACTTCTTCCTTGTATATTCGTTGGTTTGATAACGCTGGTAGCCAAGCTCTAGGTACGATAATGCTACCTTTGTAGTTGGGCCCCATTACTTTTCCTATGTTGGTTTAGATAGTACTCGGCTTGTAACCGTACAATATTCTTTTAGGAAGACCTTGGATTCATGATATTGGGGCAATAGATTCTACCCTACATCATTCCTTGAAGTTCATTGCTAACAATCAAGTGGTTACGGTTAAAGTAGATCCGGAGGCTATGCACCTTTGCTTGCTAGCCGTTGCTGGTCGTAATTCAGCCACTCCCACTCTCAAGAATTGCATTCCTTCCTTAATCGTTGATGCTATGGCTTGTTCCTCATTGATACCTACTGTGGGATTTGTTCCTCGAATGAGTATCAAATGAGATGAACCACCTAAGACGAAAGAATGTGAATCCCCTTCGTCTCCTCCTTCATCCCCTGGAGCAAATGCTCTCTTAGGCAATGAACGAGGTTCTTTGAATTTCTCTAAATTCTTCATAGAGGAGTACAAGTCGAAACCCTCTGATATGGAATTTCTAGGTTCCGCTAACATGATAATGAGTGACCCTCCCACTGAGGAAGATAGGTTTGATCCTATCTAGGAAACCACTCCTCCCCTAGAGAGTGACTCTACCCCTATAAAGGAGGTTAATGCTTGCAAGCCAAGTAAGGGAAGTGGGACCACTCCCATAGAAACTTTCGATGTCCATTGGTGAAACGAAACATTCTATGTAGATTTGCCCCCTCCTGAAACTCTACAAGCTCATTATGGGTTTGGTTATAAAATTTCATCTTAGTATGGCTATGGGAAAAAAGTCCTAGGATGTATCGAGCAAGGAATACAAGTCCCTATCTAGTTTAAGCAATGACAACGTAGCCTAGGTTTGGGCTGTCCTGTTGAACAGTCTAGACAAAAACCTTGGTGGAGTGTTAATATGATTTTGGCTCAACCATTAAAATTTTTCCATCTTGAGTTGATAGAAGAAAGGGGATGAGCTGAGAAAGTTCCTGTAGATGACTTATCTTTGGATGAAGCATTGGTGGAATTTCTAGGTGCTTACCCTCTGTTGTCTCCTTATCATCACAAGAAATGATTCTCGTATCGCTTACATAAACAAGAATACTTTGGAGAATTCATTTTAAGCATTGGCAAGGTGGACCCTCTATCTAACATCAGTGATGATGTTTCAATATCTCATCTGTAAGACTATAGTTCCCTCCTTAAAGGGGATACTATCGAAGTCCCCGCCGATGCAAAATCTTTGAGAAAAGTAATCAAGATTGGGAAGTGCCTCTCTTCCGAGGAAGTAGATGAACACTCTTCTCTCTTAAGTACTTACCCTGATATTTTTTCTTGGACGTATGAGGATATTCCCGATATAGCTGAATATATAGTGGTCCATAATATCATTCTATGTCTCGACGCCAAGCCCGTTAAACAAAAAATCTGAAACATCAATCCTAGGGTAGCCTTAATGGTCAAGACCGAGATAGAGAATCTATTGAAAGTAGGCTTTATCCATCTCATTGACTGTTCTCCCTGGATCTCGAATATAGTAGCTATTAGTAAACCTGATGAATGTATTCTTATATGCATCGAATTTCGAGACCCTAACAAGGCTTCTTTTAAAGATGACTTTCCATTACCTAATATAGATATGATTATGGACTCAACCACAGGCCATGCATTGTTATCTTTTATGGATGGTTTCTCGGGTTATAATCAAATCCGTATTAATCGGGACAATCAGTAACAGAGAACCTTCACTACCCCATGGGAGACCTTTTGCTATGTGGTCATGCCCTTTGGATTAAAGAATGTAGGAGTGACTTATCAATGAGCGATGACCTTCATATTTCATGGCTTCATTCATAAAATCTTAGAAGATTATGTTGATGACATCTTGGTGAAGTCTATAGATCGTCAAGATCATGTGAGGAATCTTCATCGTATCTTCGAAAGGCTTCGACTTTACAAGATGAGATTCAATCCCCAAAAATGTTTCTTCAACGTCGATGCTGACAAGCTTCTTGGATTTATAGTATCCTATCATGGGATAAAATTTGACATGAATAAGATTGATGCTATTGTTAACATGTCTCCTCTGAGGAACATCGCCGAGTTGCAAAGCTTACAAGGGAAGATTCAGGAAATTTATAGATTCATATCTCAGTTGGGTGACCGTACCCTTCCTTTTACTCATCTTCTGAAGAAAGATGTTCACTTTTTGTGCAACGAACAATGTCAGAAAGCTTCTAAATCAATAAAGGCTTATTTAACCAATCCTCCTGTATTGATGACAGCTATCCAAGATAGATCCTTCCTGATTTACCTCACTACCTCACCATATGGTTTGGAAGCCGTTCTAGCCCAATATGACGATGCAGTCAGAGAGAGAACAATTTAATACATTAACCACATCCTGGTCGATTGTGCAACCCATTATTCATCCATGGAGAAGTAGTGCCTTGCTCTTGTATTCTCTATGTAGAAGTTGAGACTCTATCTCCTCTATGTTGAGACCCACGTCATAGTAAAAACAAATTTTTTGACACACCTATTTTCTAGCACCAAACTTGTTGGGAGATTAGCAAAGTGGGTTATGTTGATGTCTAATTTAAATGATATAAACTTTGTCACTTAGAAATCAGTAAAAGGACAAGCGATGGTCGACCAATTGGCAGACGCTCCCTTGCCTCACTCCTTCCCCGGGTTGGATTTATTCTGCGATGAGAATATCTTCACAATTAACTATGATCTCGAACGGAAAATGTACTTTGATGGATCAAGGTGTCAGATCGGTTATGGAGTAGGGTCTTGATATCCCCCGAAGGAAAACTAGTCCCCCTATCCTTTCGATTAGACTTTCCTTGTACCAATAATATTTCCAAGTATGAAGCCTCCATTTATGGTTTACGTGCACGATTGCGTTAAAAATTAAACATGTTTGTATACTAGGTGACTATGAACTTATTGTGAATTAGATCATGGGAACTTATCAAGCTAAACAAAGCAATTTTTCCTAATATAGAGACCTCATTTTGTCCTTGCTTAATCATTTTTCCTCCTTCACAATAAACAACATTCCTAGGTGAGAAAACAAACATGTGGATGCCATGGCAAGCATAGCTTCCTTGATACCTTCAGAGGAAGATACAAAGGAATACCACTTCATGGTGTAGGTCATGCGAACCCCAAAAGTTCCCGATCAACTCGCACCTCAGTCTCTGGTTTTCCTTCATGCAGATTTAGGAGAGTGGTTCTATAGCATCTACAATTACTTAAGGAATGGAAATTTTCTTGATGTTGCAACAAAAAATGATTGCACCCATATACGAAATATTTCAACCCATTATGTCATCTTATCTGATGTTCTTTATTGAAAATCATATAATGGCTTACTGCTAAGATGCCTCACTAGAGCAGAGATACCCCTTGCCCTTAAAGAAGCCCATGTAGGCTCTACGGGTGGAAATTTCGGTGGTCGATCCCTGGTGAGAAAATTGACACATATGGGGTATTACTAGCAGATGATGGAACAAGATTCCTTTGGTTTTGTCAAGAAGTGCCTTCAATGTCAACAAACATAGCCGCCTTATCCACACTCCTACTTGGGAGCTACAAAATCAAACTTCTCCTTGGTCATGCAAAAAATGGGGGTTGGACATTATCGAGAAAATATGACCTCCTTCTTCCAATGGACATACCTTTATCATCACTGGTACGGATTATTTCACAAAGTGGGTTGAAGGCATCCTGCTCCATTCCACGAGTGTTGAAACTATATGTAGCTTCTTATTGAGCAAGATCATTTCTTGGTTTGGACTACCCGCTACACGTGTTTCTGACAATGGTACACCATTTAAAAACAAGGAAGTAAAATAGTTCCTAGAGAAATTTCATATTCAACATAGATTTTCTACACTATATTATCCACACACTATATTATCCACAATCCAATGGCCAAGCAGAAGCCTCTAACAAAACACTTAAGCTAATTCTTTGTAAGATAGTTAATAAACACGGTAAGGATTGGCACATTCGGTTAACTTATGCTTTCTAGGCTTATCGCACTAGTGTTCACACGACGACATGAATGACATCCTATAATCTCATGTATGTCGCTGAAGCTATCATGCCTTTAGAGTTGGAAATCCCATCTTTATGGGTTTCCCTTAGGGGGGTGAATGACGATGAAACCTATCAGGTTAACTGCTTGCATCAGCTTGAGATGCTCGATGAACACTGTTTACAAGCCCTCAAACACCTTAAATCTTATCAGCAATCGCTATCTAAACAATATAATCAGGGAGTGCTTCCTAGGACCTTCAAAATAGGAGACCTGGTTCTATATGAAAATCAACGAAATGTGAACATGCTACTCGACCATAAAGGGAAATTTAGTCCTAACTAGTTAGGTCCTTATATTGTGGTTTTTGTATACGGTTCGAGTTCTTATGGGTTATCATCTATGGATGGAAGACCTTTAAAAGAACTTGTTAACGCGATGCATCTTCGTCGATACTATGCATATGTGTCCTAATGTTCTATGTATGTGGTGTTCTCCCTAAAGGGTAGTAATAGTGCATGTATTAACATTTACCCTTTTCACATCATGAAAAAAATTGTGATTATGACATAACCATTTGTGTGTGCATATAAAAACATACATATGTATGTCTCACTATGCTAAAACATCGATACATCACATCGTATTATTAGATCATCATCGAATTTAATTAACATGTGGATAAACGTGTTAAATCAAATCAAGATTAGCAGCTAATGAAAACATAGATCCATATAAGCAAAAACCATCCATAGCACGAGCATATATAAAAATGGAAAGCATACACATAAGAAAAGTCACGATACTAAAACCAATGTATAAATATATGTGTCCAATGTATGAATCAAATTTCATATGCATGTATCATGCCACTGCTATAAAAATGAGTGGTTGTTGAATATGTGTCTATACAAAAGATCTACAAATATGTATATATATGTGCGAGTGGATACAAAAATGATATACAAAATAGGGGTCCTATCCCCATGGTATGTGGCTCCTTGAGCCCTTTGGCTCTGGTGACCGCTCTAGTGCTCTAGGAGGAGACTATACAATGGTTTGCGACTAAGATCGATGTGAATGTGATGTAGATAGGCCTGCCCATATCTCTCTAAGCTCCCCCTACAATGAACAGTTATCCATCCTCACTCGAATCATCTCCTATTGTAGTCGTTGAACATCTGTGGTGATCACAACTGTCACTCGTGTGTCGAGCTCATCAATGTGGCTTTGAAGGGCATCGCGTGCCGCCTTGATAGCATCAACCCTCATCACTGTCGCATCTCACTCGGCGAGCACCGTCTGTAGCTCCCCCAATAGCTGATCTCCCTTACCCTTGGAAGCTATCAGCTCCACAGTTAGCTGCACCACCTCTACACTTCACTCCTCATATGTGGTTCGTAGATATGCCACCAGCTCAAAAGTGGGGGCATGCCTCCCCACTGAAATAGGCTAGTAAACCTCTAGGACCATCCTCAATTGGTACAATTGGGGCCACCTCTAAAGGACACTGAGCTATAAGCTCAGTCCATCCTTATGCATCCTAAGCAACCACAAAGAGAGAGAAGGGGATCAATATCACATGACATGTGTATGAAAATAAAAAAGCGTAAGTAGTAATACAAAAAGTGGGAAAGTAACAATAATGCACTATATATACTTGGATCCCCTGGCTGCCATGTGGGATCAGGGTGTGGATCAACACTGAGACTTGTGTCACCGGTATCGATGGTCGTCCTAGGAGATGCTAGTGTTGCTGCCACTAGAATGGTGGAGGCTGGCGGTGCTGATGAAATAGGAGTAGCTCGGGGGGTGCTAACCTCCTCCATTGTCGCGGCCTCACAAGCGTTGTCTCCTCCTCCTCCTTTACTCCACCCTATTGGTGGGATCTCTTCCTTCCCTGTGAAGTTTGTTGGGGCTCCTCCTCATGTGGGCCTGGGTCCCCTCCTAAAGCACCCTCACCGAAGATGGGAGCAGGACAATGCATCTCCCACCACCGAGTGAAGTTAGCTGCTACATTGACATTATCCATCATCACCATGGCCAGTAGATCATGATCAGGCTCATCATCATCTGAAAAGACGATGTCTGTGATGGAAGGGTGAGGGCGGTCACTGACCCTCGTTGCACTGCGATGCACCCTGGTGTACGTGGGCATGTCGGGTGGTATGGTATGAATACAACCATGCTACCACATGACCCAACTCTAGTAATATGGTACAATGATGAAATCATGGAAACCCACTAAAAAGCGGCCCCATTGTAGGTTCCTTAAGAACCTATTGTCATCAACCCACCTAAAGTAGCAGTGAGGTCTCCAGCGAACCTCTCCTACGACGATAGTGTCAAACTATAGCCCCCAAAACTATAAGTCTCTAAAGTGCCATTGGCCTGTCATATCATACCAGTGGGCCATCGAGACATCATACAGCCATTGTTGAGGAAAACCGATTGGTCGGGTGCACATAATATGGGCGAATTCCCACACCTAAAAAAGTGTGCATGCTATTAGGCTACAGGACTCATAATGGGCGTACCGTCCCAGCTCCTAGTAGAGGTGTGTCAACATACTGCACCCCCAAGCAAAAATAGTCTTATGCTCAACCATTTCTCTGACAATCAGGACAAGGCCCTCATGTAGATGTGAGCATTTCCCATCTATGGTGATCCTGAAAGCAACAATCATCACCATCAACCAGCATAGCAACAACGATGTCATCCACACATAGTCATACTAATGCATGTATATGTGACCAATTTTATCACCACCATCGGTCCACCCTGTGAAGTAGAGAACTCCCTCACTGCGCTCCCACACTGACCGGGTGTCATCTAGATCCACCCACCATCCACAAATGGGAAGCCTGAGGATCCGATAAACATTCTCCAGAGTAATTGTCATCTCCCCGCAAGGTAGATGGAAAGAGGAGGTAGTAGCATCCCACCTCTCCATCGAAGCAGTGAGCATTTTGTCATGATACAACATCTTTGGCATAATGAACAAATGCCAGAGTCTGACTCGCTCTAAATGTGTGACCTCATTCAAGGATAACCGGTCTCTCTGCTCTCGGACGAAGCAGAATGCTCGCCCTCTGGGATGCTCTCGGATCTCCAAATAATCCTGCAAAAAATTAAAAAGGTTTTAAGTCATAAAACTAATCATAATGGAAGATTATGCAAAAGGACACATGCATGCCACACAAACATTTGTGTGATGCACCTGCGTCCTAAATATGCCATGGTCGCCCAGAGGATGCTAGCGCATCCTTAGGATGACAATGCAGATCTGGGACCCAAAGACAAGTCCTGGATGATAGCACAGAAAGACGATGCAGGCAGACATTTCAAATGCCTATGCTTCTTGAAGCATGAAAAACCTAAAAAAAAATGAGCAAATAGGCATAAATATCGAGACTAAGAAGCCTACCTAGTAGACCTCATGGCCTGCAACGATGTCATCATGCAGCTACTCTAGCCTCGATGCCTCATACTCTCTCTTGCTCGACATTTTTTTGACTTTTGTCTCACAAAATTTAACAATCTGCTCATAGTGAATAGTAAAAATGACCCTTCTGGGGGTCCACCTAGGTATATATAGGCTCCCCAGGGCCCATTTTCCCTGGAGCTCATGGCCCCTCGGTTTCTCTTGACTTCACCCACCATGCTTGGGGGGAAATCAAGAGGGGGCATATAGTCACCTCTTGATCATATTTTTCATCTGAATCGACACCCTTTCCTTGATCATTCTTCTCTCCGTGGTAGTTTCCTCTGATTTTTTGAAACTGACTCTAAATTTTAGTTTTGTAGGATACAGTTTTGCACAATCTTTTACGATCATGCTGTTGTTGATTGTTGAGCTCAAAATTTGAGGATATCCTCAGTACCATTTGGCTCGACCTCAATAACCTCTGTGATCCCTCTTTTAGGCACACATTTCTGTAAACTTGAAAATTTGGGTGAAATTTTCCTTTTCTACTTTAGTGAGGCTGATTTTTTTTCCAAAATCAATCCCACTAAAGTGGGGGAAAAATGAAATGTCATAGAATTGCACCTAGGGGAAATTCCACATTTTTCCATCTTGCCTAGCATTTATAACACCTAAGAGCATTAATAACAAAATCCCATGAGGTAGAATTTTGCAATTTTGACTCCATGTGGGTGCATGGTGGAACGACAGAAGCCTGACAAGGCATTTCTCGAAAATCTATACTTTGGACAGCTACATAGCGTGCGGACGTCTACGCAGTGTGCTAGTGTCCTGGCGGTTTTCTGAGTCTAAAACGACGAATCTAGAACCCTGACCCTTGTGACACGTGTCCTGGCGGTTAGGTCTTTAGTGAAATGGCTTTGTACCACCCTTGCATGCATTAAAAATTCCTTTTTTCCCTCATCTTGGGGTTGGAAGCCATCAATTCAATCACTCTCACCATTTTCTCTAGTCTTGGGTAAGCTCTACCCTTGGATAGCAGCACTTTAATTGGTGAAGCCATGCTAGACTAAGGTCCCTCCAGTAGCTACCAGCTCTCAAGAAAGCATGTTGTGGTGCACCTGTGTGCTCTGGAAGAGGGTCTTGACCCATGGGTAACCCTCTCTCTCCTTGTCACTCCTTCCTACTAGTTCATTTACTACTTTGTGGTGCAGGCTCTACTCCAAAGCAGTTTTTTTTTTCACCACTTTGTCAGTTCCTTTACACTCTCTACTAGACCTGGTTGTCCGTGGAGGTGGGAACACCAGCACGGGGGTCTAACTAAGGCAAGCCCCTATACAGCCCCAACCTTTTCCCCTTGATATTTTTTGCATAGGTTACAAAAGGAAGTTTGAACTAACGACTTGAACACACGAAGGTAATCTTGTTTCAAGTTCTCTCGTATTCTCTTTTAGTTCTTTATTTCTGCTAATTATTTGATCCTTGACATCTCCCAATCCGAGTCAAGAAGTAAAACTCTATTCTATCTACCTAAGCTCCTGAGTTCTCTACAAGTTAAGATGCTAGCATGTCTTGTAGATGACAATGCGTTGCACTGGCATCCTAGAACTATGTTGATGTCTTTTAACCGAGAGATCCTCGACCAGGGATATAAAATTCGAAGTCTTGCTCTTTCGGATCCTGAACCTATTTTCTCACTTCTCTTCACGATTTCATTGATCTATTCAATTTGAGGTGTATAAGGGCAGGTCGTTCCCTAGTGATCTCTTGAGAAGAAAGAGACCCATATGTAGCAAATCGCTCTTATATCAAACTTCTAAGCCAGGTTCCAGTAACCACAACTGAGCTTGTAGGGTATTCAATTTTTTCTCCATCTATAACTGGGGCCTCCAATTTCTTTTTCGCCTCAACACAATGACACAGGTAATAGTTTGTTCCCTCTTCATTCTCTTCATCTGCAATAACTACATAAACATGCCTTGCATTGATATGTGCAGAAAATCTCTTGAAATTTGTCAACATTATGAATACACTACAAACTAAGATAGCAATAAGGAATTTCAACAACTAAGCAAGTAGATGTATCACCTAGTTGAACTAGATCTGATACGTGGTCAAAGTCGACCGATGATTCCATCTATGTTAGTTCCAATGCCATCGGAGGGTGATACGTGTGAAGTGTGCTAAGATAACTTGTCAACCATTTGTCAACCCACTCCCTTGACTCACAATCATTCCAATCTTGCATTGTACATGAAGAACAAAAGTATGCCATCTTTTGTGTATCGATACTCCATGAAATTTGAGCTAAGGAAATAGTATAGCTCACTCGATCCTATTAGTGTACAATAGTCCTCATATGGTGCAATGTTAGTATCATCCATTAATAAAAAAAATCTATGAACTGAAGATGTACCTTCATTACATAGACCCATCAAAGCATTGCACCACTCGACGATTGATCTTGCATCTATCAACTTTGCATTGTATTTATAATTTAACTCTTCTCGTGCTAATTCTCTTTTCAAACATGCTCCTGCACCATCATGCTCGTCGTTTCCATGCCCAGCCTCACAAAAGTTCCACATATGTTGAACACCTATAATGACATGCATCCTACACAACTAGTAGAACATGCGTGAGTTCTTGAATTATGTTGCACAGTTATCCAACCATATTATATGCCAACCGTATGCTATGCCCCTCTGAGCCAAACCATTGTAGAACATCTGGAAGTAACCTTGCACAAAATCTAGACAATGTGTGTGATCATCACTAATGTAAAAGTGGTACTCCCTCAATACCTTCCTTTGGTCCTCTGTACTATTAGATGCATGAATGAATGCTATGTGTATAAATATTGAAACCTGTGTGGAGTTTTAATACTGTGACTGCACCTTGTTTTGTGGTTGTAGAGTGTAGTTCTATGCAAAGTCAACCATTGATACTATGTTGCCAACTAGAAAGGTGTCCTTGCATAGCTTGAATTGCATGTCCAACCATCGGGCTCTATGGGTATGCATTGCATACTCAAATAGTATATTGTCACGAAATAGGGACATAAATTGGTACACTGGAATCTTCTCAATAACCAAATCATACCTTTTTTCTTGAGACCCATCTTTTGTAGCATATTCCACTATTTTATACTTCTCGAACTCTACTAGTTTTTGTCCCACCTCATATGTTATTTCCATATGTTGACATAATGGCATACGCTAGAACCCACCACAATGCTCGCATGAACCATCCAAGCATGTTGTCCTGTAGAATATATGGCCATCCTTTATTTCACATAAAAAATTTAAGAACTCTCTTGAAGATTTTGGTGGGGCTTCTATGCCACAATCCTGCAAAACATTGTTAGTATGCAAATCTAAACATATAGAACGATAAACATCATAATGGTTAGAGAATTCAATATGTAGTCTACAACAAAAAGTAGTGCATGTGTGATTTATCTTGACATAAAAAGGTTTAATAATTTAAAAAACTATTTGACAAATACTAATTTGAGGATAATCATTTCTAAATTTATGAAAAAATTGGGTTCAAGTCATATCCAAAAAATGCTTTGGATGTGGCTCACGGTTCTGACTACTGATTCTCCTTCTTACAACAACCCTTTGATTTAGAGATGTCCTTGTGTTATTCTTCCAATACTCTTCAACTAGTGTTATCAAGGCTTCAACAACTTATTTATCTTTTTGTGCCAGTCGACCTGAGAATGTCCATATTTCATTTGAATTGGTGCCCTTAATTCTTTGTTGCCTTTGAATGGCTCTTGATAAAAATTTTCTACTAATTCTCATTTGTTCACTCATCTTTTAAATGAGATGAGCTATATTTGTTTGAAAGCTTACCAAATTCGATGTAATGACACATCGGGTGACATTACTATCCTTTGAGCGTGAGGTCCTACTCACACTCTCATAAGCATCCATCAGATTCTTCACAATAGTTTTTTCACTTGATGCATTTTATGTTCTCAACCCAAGAGCCTTCATGATGTTTCTATACTTTACACCCCACATCATTTCAACAAATAGTTAACATTGTGCAGTCTCATTTAGCCTTTCAAAGAATAAATTCCACATCTTTTCAGCATAACTTCTACAAGTGTGTGTTGAAATCTTACCTTCCATGTGCTACAAAATATTATCATCAATATTAATCAAATACTTTGGCTTTCTACGCAAAATTCTAGGTGGTTTTCTCCTAGGTACATACATCTCAACATTAGGAATTACATCAATATTTAATTGAGTGGGCTATATTGTGTACATTCAATCGATGGTGGAGTAGAAGACATAACTTGAGGTTCACGTGGCCATGATGGCATACCTTCTTCATCAAATCTGAGTGGTGATGTACTCTAAACTTGAGATACATTGGATGGTTTTCAATAATATTCACTTGTGGTAGATGGTGTCCCTCCATATTCGCTTGTGCTTAATGGTGTCCCTTCATATTCACTTTTCGTAGAGGGTGTGTCTCCAACTACAGTATCTGAATCTATCTTACCATGATGCTTTCACATTCATGCCTTTTGTGGTACCAATTTCTTCTCTTTTTGATGTTTGAGGTTCCTTTTCAATTGGCTTGTTTTCATCAATCATTTTCAATTTCTTCTTTTCATGATATGTCGCCACCCAAACACTCTCCTTTTCTTTGAAAGTTTCATTCTCTTCGTTTGTTAGTTTCTTCTTTGTTTGTTTCTTCGGAATGACAGATAATTTTACCTATAGCATGGTAATGAGATGAATATTAGTTCCTCAAAAATGTATCCATTCAAGTAAATCAAAATATATATCATTCAAGGCTTCATAAAGAATACTTACAATCATCCTGTACAAGAGTATTTCTAGGATAGACAAAGGTCACATGATTTTTTTCAATGGAATGCCTTAAAGAAATGTGGTAATGTGGCATGCCATGATAGCAAGATAGGCTCAAAATGGAAGCATGGACAAGAATACACAATTTCAACTTATGTCATATATATATGTATACAAAATTTGGAAGCATACATGGTGTGGGAGCACCATTGAATGAAAATTGTCAATTCAAGAAGTTGTTGTCCAGGCTTTAGGATTTTATAATTTTTGCATTAAATAAGGTCAATCAGAAAATTTTACATTTTAATGAGTCATTTTTTATCTTTCATAGGTGTTTAGAAGTTTTCGATTTCAAAATTACAAAAAACATTGGTAAGTTGCCAATTGTGCAAAAGGGCAAAATTGTAAAGTTGTAAAAAGTAGATTTTGAGGAAGGAGAACGGTCATACCAATTTAAATGTCACTTGAAGGCATTAGGACAATTGTTTTTGTGGGAAAAATCATATGTATGCTAGAGAAAATCGATGCAAAGAGAGATTTATAAGATTTTAAGGAAGATTGAATTGAAAAATCACTGTTTTTTCAAAAAAAATGTATTTCTTTGTCTTTTGCAGCCTTGGTTCGGACCGTACAAAGAGGTTTTGAATATATATATATTCTTGAATCACTTTGGGGGATAAGTTAATAGTGTTTTACATTTGATTTGAGACTATAACTCCAATTTTAGTGGTAGTTTGGATATAATCTCTTGTTGCATGTTTGTGTGTCCTGATTAAAGGGTTTTGAAGGTCTCAATTATGTAAATTGGCCCATTCCACTCACTGTGATTCTTTTAATTGGAGGAATGGGTCTGCATCATCAATAAATAGGTGAGGGAATTTTGTTTGTGTGCAGGGGAGGTCTAAAAGGGTGTTGGGCATGAAGCCCTAGAGTTAAATTTTGAGTTTTCCATGATATTTCGAGTGGTTTTGATATGCTCAAGTGTTTTTTGTGTTGGGGCAGCGTGGTTTCTTGTTGAATTCAGTTTGTGCAGGGTTTTGTGATTTGACACTTTGGTGAGTGATTTTTTGAAAACGAATGGTGAAATCCTTGGTTTGATAACATATAGATTGCTTCCCAATATAGTTTGGTGTTTTGGAAAAGGATTTAAGATAAGTTCCTTTGTAAAAGAGGCCTAATTTGAGGCCTAGTTGGTGTAGAAATCTAGTTTTGATGAAGTTGTAACAAAGAAGCCTATTATGTCTTGTTGATATGTTATTGTGTGCCCTTTTGGGACTTTGAGAAGGGTTAGGTCTTGGTCTGAGAATACGTTCTCTAAAAGATATACTTGGTTGAGTGAGTTAGCTATGCTACAAGGATGACTGTTGAATTGGTGAAATTGAAGAATTTTATGAATTGTTAATTGTGAATTGTTGTTGTTGGTTGATTTTTTCAATCATGAAGGAATTGAATGGTTCTGAGTTTTTAATCAGGTTTATGCTATGTTACAATCAATTTTATGATGGTTAATCGACAAAGAATTGGAGCCAAGTTCTAATGTTTTGTGGAAATATGAAATCAAGTGAAATTGAAGGATTTTGATGAAAAGATGATTGTGTTTGTTGGTTGATCTTCTCCGATTTAAGTTAGGGTCAGAAGTACCCTTGATGATTTGTGGATCCTGGTAGATGTTCTGCATCCAGTTTAAAAATTTAATTGGCAAGTGTGTATTATTGTGTAATTTAAAATGAGCATTGGCAACCTAAGGTTATAATGACAAACAAACAATGATCAACATGGAATATGCAAAATAAAAAAAATGAAAGAAAACCATAATAGACTGAAAGAAAATGTGTAAATACTTTGCATACCTAAAAAATGAGAGCTTCAAATGGAGGATTTCAACCCAATTATGTAGCCTTTGATTCTTCTTTCTTCAAAGTCCTCAATAATTTGACTTTTTCAAAAGATTGTTCCCCACCAAACTTCAATTGTATATCACTTTTGAATGGAATTCAAAATTGAATTCATATTATATTCCTTTCAATGTGAAAACTCTAAAATTTCATGCATAGGTGGTGGAAAGATCATGAAAAAGGTGTTGGAATGTGAAAAAAATGCATGCACACTTCACAGCATCATCACAAAGGATTTTTTTGTCGTTGCACGCGCAAAACCAGGAGAATATATGGAATGTGGGCCTTGAGATCACAAGTATATTGAGTTTGTTTTACCATTTTTAGTGCAAGACAAAATGCACTCGTGTTAAATAACGTGAGTGCGTTATTTCTTAGTGAAATGACCATATCTCTACTTCTTCAAAACGCGCTTGTCTTATGCAAAAGATTCTCTTTTTAATAGATTTATTTCCTCTCTATTTGTCTATACCCTCTACCCTAATTCTATATATCTCCTTGTACCCTTATAATAAAGGAGATATAGATGAGTGTGTGTGTGTGTGTGTGAGAGAGAGAGAGAGGTAGAGGGAGGGAGAGGACAAATATATAGTAGAGAGGGAGGGGGTTGAGGGGTTTAGGGCTTAGGTTTAAGGGTAGAGGGTTAAGGGTTAAGGGTTAAGGGTTTATGGTTTAATGGTAGAGGGTGTAGGGTTGAGAGAGAGAGAGAGTGGGAGAGAGGGAGAGAGAGAGAGAGAGTGGTAGAGATGGAGATAGAGAGCAAGAGAGAGAGGGGGAGAGTGGGAGAAAGAGAGAGTGGGAGAGAGGGAGAGATGGAGGGACAGGGACAGTGGGAGGGACAGGGATAGTGGGAGAGAGCGAGAGAGGGGGAGAAAGAGGGAGAGAGAGTGAGAGAGGGAGGAAGAGGTAGAAAGAGAGAGTGGGAGTGATTGAACAATGGGAGAGAGAGATAAGAGAGGGAGAGGGGGTAGGAGTTAGAGATTTGAGAGAGAGAGAGGGAGTGGGAGAGAGATAGAGGGTAGAGGGTGTAGGGTTGAGAGAGAGTGGGATCAAGGAAAAGAGAGAGAGAGAGTGGGAGAGATGGACATAGAGAGGGAGGGAGAGAGGGGGAGAGTGGGAGAAAGAGAGAGTGGGAGAGTGGGAGAGAGGGAGATGGGGGGAGAAAGAGAGAGAAGGGTTAAGGGTTTAAAGAGTT
Source organism: Sequoiadendron giganteum (assembly GCA_007115665.2). Classification (NCBI taxonomy): domain Eukaryota; kingdom Viridiplantae; phylum Streptophyta; class Pinopsida; order Cupressales; family Cupressaceae; genus Sequoiadendron; species Sequoiadendron giganteum. Next base: position 90,813,669 of record CM021108.1, read on the forward strand.
AAGGGTTAAGGATAGAGGGGAGAGAGATAGAAGTGAGTGAGAGAGAGAGACCTGAGAGAGAGGGGTTATGAGGGAGAGTCTCAACCCTTAAACCCTCTACCCTCTACCCTATAAACACTTAAACACTCAACCCTAAACCCTAAACCCTAAACCCTAAACCCTAAACCCTAAACCCTAAACCCTCAACCCTCAACCCTCAACCCTTAAAACCCTAAACCCCTATACCCTCTTAATCCCTCAATCCTTAACCCTCAACGCTTAAAACCTAATCCATCAACCCCTATACCCTCTTAATCCCTCAACCCCTAGACCCTATTAATCCATCAACCCTCAACCCTCAACCCTTAAACCCTAATCCCTCAACCCCTATACCCTCTTAATCCCTCAACCCTCAACACTCAACCCTTAAACCCTAATCCTTCAACCCCTATATCCTCTTAATCCCTCAACCCTCAACCCTCAACCCTTAAACCCTAATCACTCAACCCCTATACCCTCTTAATCCCTCAACCCTTAAACCCTATTCCCTCAACCCCTATACCCTCTACCCTATACATTGGACCCTCAACCCTAATCCCTCAACCCCTATACCCTCTTAATCCCTCAACCCCTAACCCTCAACTCTTAAACCCTAATCCTTCAATCCATGTACCATCTTAATCCCTCAATCATCAACCCTCAACCCTTATACCCTAATCCTTCAACCCCTATACCCTCTCAATCCCTTAAACCTCAACCCTCAACCCTTATACCCTAATCCCTCAACCCCTATATCCACTTAATCCCTCAACCCTTAACCCTTACCCCTTAAACCCTAATCCCTCAACCCCTATACCCTCTTAATCCTTCAACCCTCAACCCTCAACCCTCAACCCTTAAACCCTAATACCTTAACCCCTATACCCTCTTAATCCCTCAACCCTTAAACCCTATTCCCTCAACCCCTATACCCTCTTAATCCCTCAAACCTCAACCCTCAACCCTTAAACCCTAATCCCTCAACCCCTATACCCTCTTAATCATTCAACCCTCAACCCTCAACCCCTCTACCCTCTTAATCCCTCAACCCTTAACCCTCAACCCTTAAACCCTAATCCCTCAACCCTTGTACCCTCTTAATCCCTCAACCCTCAACCCTCAACCCTTAAACCCTAATCCCTCAACCCTTATACCCTCTTAATCCCTCAACCCTCAACCCTCAACCCTTAAACCCTAATCCCTCAACCTCTATTCTCTTAATCCCTAACTCCTCAACCCTCAAACCCTTAACCCTAATAATCAACCCTTATACCCTCTTAATCCTCAACCTCAACCCTTTAAACCCTAATCCTCAACCTTATACTCTTAACTTCAACCCAAACCTCAACCTCAAACCCTCAACCCTCTGTATCTTAATCCCTCAACCCTTCCTAAATCCTTCTCTCAACCTGATCCCTCAAACCTCAACCCTCAACCATTAAACCTTAAACCCTAATACCTCAACCCTTATACCTCTCTTAATCCCTCAATCCTCAACCCTTAAACCCTAATCTCAACCCTTATACCCTCTTAATCCCTCAACCCTCAAACCTCAACCCAGTACTTCTTCCTCCCTCAACACTCAACCCTTAAACCCTAATCCCTCAACCCTCAACCCTCAACCCTTAAATCTTAATCCTGAACCCATATACTCTTGATCCCTCAAACCTCAACCCTCAACCATTAAACCATAATCCCTCAACCCTTAACCCTCAACCCTTAAACCCTAATCCCTCAAGCTCTATACCCTCTTAATCCCTTAACCCTCTACCCTTAAATCCTAATCCGTCAACCCTTATACCCTCTTAATCCCTCAACCCTCAACCCTCAACCCTCAACCCTTAAACCCTAATCCCTCAACCACTCTACTCTCTTAATTCGTCAACCATCAACCCTCAATCCTTAAACCCTAATCCCTCAACCCTTCTACCCTCTTAATACCTCAACCCTCAACACTTAAACACTAATCCCTCAACACTTATACCTTCTTAATCCCTCAACCCTTAAACCCTAATCCTCAACCCCTATACCCTCTTAATCCATCAACCCTTAACCCTCAACCCTTAAACCCTAATCCCTCAACCCTTATACCTCTTAATCCCTCAACCCTCAACCCTTAAACCCTAATCCATCAAACCTTATACCCTCTTAATCCATCAACCCTTAATCCTCAACCCTTAAACCCTAATCCCTCAACCCTTATACCCTCTTAATCCCTCAACCCTCAACCCTCAACCCTTAAAACCTAATCTCCCAACCCCTCTACCCTCTTAATCCCTCAAGCCTCAAGCCTCAAGCCTCAACCCTTAAACCCTAATCGCTCAACTCCTATACCCTCTTAATCCCTCAACCCTCAACCCTCAACCCTTAAACCTTAATCCCTCAACACCTATACCCTCTTAATCCCTCAACCCTTAATCCTCAACCCTTAAACCCTAATCCCTAAACCCTCAACCCTCAACCCTTATACCCTCTTAATCCCTCAACCCTCAACCCTCAACCCTTAAACCCTTAAAGCCTAATACCTCAACCCTTATACCCTCTTAATCCATCAAATCTCAACCCTCAACCCTTAAACCTTAATCCCTCAGCCTCTATACCCTCTTAACCCCTCAACCCTCAACCCTCAACCCTCAATCCTTAAACCCTAATCCCTCAACCCCTATACCCTCTTAATCCCTCAACCCTCAAACCTCAACCCTTAAAACCTAATACCTAAACCCCTATACCCTTTTAATCCATCAACCCTCAACCCTTAAACCCTAATCCATCAACCCATATACCCTCTTAATCCCTCAACCCTGAACCCTGAACCCTTAAGCCCTAATCCCTCAACCCTTATACCCTCTTAATCCCTCAACCCTCAACTCTTATACCCTCTTAATCCCTAAACCCTCAACCCTCATCCCTTGAATCCTAATCCCTCAACCCCTATGCCCTCTTAATCCCTCAACCCTCAACCCTTAAACCCTCATCCCTCAACCCCTATACCCTCTTAATCCCTCAACCCTAAACCCTCAACCTTTAAACCCTATACCCTTAAACCCTCTACCCTCAACCCTAATCCCCCAATCCTTAAACCCACTTATTAAACTCTCTACCCTAATCCCTCAACCCCTATACCCTCTACCCTATACATTGGACCCTCAAACCTAATTCCACCCTCAAACCTAATTCCACAACCCTATACCCTATACCCTCAATCCTCTACCCTCGAGCCTAAACCCTCAACCCTTAAACCCTCAACCGTCTACCATATACCCTATAAAACCTTAAACACTCAACCCTAAACCTTAAACCCTCAACCCTTAAACTCTCTACCATCTACCCTCAATCATCTACCCTCTACCCTCAACCCTAATCCCTCAACCCTTAAACCCACTTAGTAAACTCTCTACCCTAATACCTCAACCCCTATACCCTCTACCATATACATTGGACCCTCAACCCTAATCCCCCTAACCCTATAACCTCAATCGTCCACCCTCTACCCTATACATTAAACACCAAAGCCTCAATTCTTAACCCTTAACCCTTAATCCCTCAATACTCAATCCTCAAACCCTAAACCCTCAACCCCAATACCCTCTACCCTATACATTGGATCATCAACCCTCATATATCTATGTCCCTCCCTCCTCTTCTCTCCTTCTATCTATCCATCCATACCTCCCTCTCTACCCTAATCCATCAACCCTAAACCCTAAACCCTTAAATCCTTAAAAATTCAACCCTAAACCCTCAACCCTTAAACCCTAAACTCTTAAACCCTCTACCCTCTACCCTCTACCCTCAACTCTCAACCCTCGACACAATACCCTCTATCGTAAACCCTAATCCCTCAACCCTTACACCCTTAAATCCAAGAAAAATCTATACCCTAATCCCTAAACCCTCAACCCTTAATCCGTCAACCCTTAAATCCTCAACCCTCAACCCTCAACCCTTAAACCCTAATCCATAAACTCCTATAACCTCTACCCTATACATTGGGCCTTCAACCCTAATCCCTCGAACCTATACCCTATACCCTCAATCCTCTACCCTCAACCCTCAATCCTCAACCCTCAACCCTCAACCCTCAACCCTCAACCCTCAACCCTCAACCCTCAAACCCTAAACCCTTAAACCCTCTACCCTCTACCCTATACATTAAACCCCCAACCCTCAATTCTCAACCCTCAATCCTTAATCCCTCAACCCTCAATCCTTAAACCTTAAACCCTCAACCCCTATACCCTCTACCCTTTACATTGGATCCTCAACTTAATCCTTCAACCGTATACCCTCAAACCTATACCCTAAACCCTCTACCCTCAACCCTAAACCCTTAACCCTAAACCCTTCAACCCTAAACCCTTAAACCTTATACCCTATACCCTCAACCCAATACCCTCTACCATTGACCCTAATTCCTCAAACCTCAACCCTTAAACCCTAATACCATAGAAATCGTCAACCTTGTAGGTCCTCCACCCTAATCACTCAACCCTATACCCTCAACTCCCATCACTTTCTCTCTATCTATACATCTCACCTCTCCCTCCCTCCCTCTCTAAATGTTTCTATCTACCCTCTCCCTCTTTCTACGTACCTCTCATTCAATCAATCCCTACCACCCTCTCTCGCTCCCTCTATCCATCTCTCTCTATGTCCCTCCCACTCTCTCCCACTCCCTCTCTCCCTCTCTCTTAGGTCTCTCCCTCTAGCAATCTACCTAGGTAACTCTCTCTCTCTCCCCTCTCTTTGTCTATCCCTTCCACCCTACCTAGATAAGTCCCTCTCACTCCACCCCTCTCTTTCTCTACCTCTATCAGGTCACTCCTTCTCATACCCTCTCCCTCTCTTAGGTGTCTCACTCACACTCCCTCTCTCTCGTACTCCATCTCACTACCTATCTCTCAAGTCTCTCTAGCTCACCCCCCTCACATTCTGAAGTTTCTCCCTTTGGAACCCTACCTACATAACTCTCTCTTTCTCTCTGTCTCTCTCTCCCCCCTCACACTCTCAAGTCTCTCCCTTTGTCACCCTACCTACATAACTCTCCCTTTCTCTCTGTCTCTCTCTCCCCCCTCTCTCTCCCTCTCTCTCAATTATCTCTCTCCCATCCCCCCTCCGCCCCTCTCTCTCTCTCTCCCTCCCTCTATCCCTCCCACCCTACCTAGCTAAGTCCCTCTCACTCTGACCCCTTCTCTACTACTCCCTCTCTCTTAAACTCTCACTTCCACCCCCTCTCCCTCTCTCTAGACTCTCTCTCTCTCTTAAAATTCTCCCTCCCTCTAAAGACATACGTAAATACATAGATACATAATTACATGCATACAAGCATAATACATATGTACATACAATCCTACATCAATACAATCACACATACATACATGTGTTGATACATTATTACATACATATAGACATACATACAATAGACATGCATTGATACATATAGGCATACATACATACATACATACATACAAGCATGCATACATACATGACATACAAGCATACAAACATACAAATATATCAAAATATATTCAATAAAGTGGCATTTAACATAAAGGAAGACATACCATGAGCGCGTTATAGCATGCTCACGTTATGCCTTGATTGACATGTTTCCCACATAAGCAAAAACCATGTCAAAACTAAGATATAACGCGAGCATGTTATAACAAGCGCTCACGTTATACCTTGCTTTGGGAATCCCCAAGCCTTAGGATTGGTATTTTCCTTGGAATACCAATCCAAAGGCTTGGAGGGAATTCCCAACGACTAGAGAAGTGTCTCTGTAAATTCTACAATATTTCACATAATCAAGTTCCTGCTCACTGTCAAGATTGCACGTGGTTCAATATCAAACAAATCGAACATCTGGGTAATGTTACATTCTCTCTTACCTATCCAACGATGTAATTTTTTTCACTTTCTAACAATGTTAAGCCTTTCATCCATAATTTATTTTGTTTGTATGTCTATTTTTTGCCAAAAAGTAGCGTTTGGTGTTTTTTTTGTTATAAATTAACCGCTCATCGAAATTTCAAATAAATTACATTTTTAGAAATTAGACTCCATTTTATAAATTAAAAAAAAAATCAATTATTTTCCAAAATTTGTAGGGGTAGCACGACCAAAATTCCATTTTTCAGGAAGTGTCCACTTCAAAAATTAGTAAAACATCAAATATTCATTAAAAAATTATCAAAAAAATCATGCATCAACTATATATTGTTAGCTAACTTTTGACTATAGTGACTTTAAAAATACTATGAAAAAGTACATCGTGCTAGGGTTGTACAAGAGTTGCTATGTTATGTTTTTCTGATAAAAACAACACCAGTTTGTGTACATCCCTCATTTGAACCCCTTAATCTCAACCATTTTAAAAATAAATTAGTAGTTTAGAAATTAGACTCGGAGCACTTCGATCCTTGTTTTTGTTCCATCTCAAAATTTTGAGTGTAACTATCCTCAATTTCATGTCCAAGATCAGTATTTCCCGATTTCAGAAAAAGGTGTCCACTTAAGTCCCCTTTTTGGGAACCATCTTGGTGCACTTACCCCTTTATCCTACAAACCTTATGGGCCCTAATATAAATGGTTCAAATATTAAAAAACTCATCTACCTTCCATTATGAGGTATCCTTTTATTTGTAGTTTGTTTGTGAAGAATAGGTTTATCTTGTGAATCATTATTATAAACATATATATTGACCTATAAATGGTTTTTACTTCATATTGACATAAGCCTTAATTCTTGAACATTAAAATACTTATTAAGAGACTAATCCTTTCCTTATTACAAAATATATATCCAAACAAGTTGGTGAATGGACTTAGTGAAGATATGTTGATAACCATGAAACTTATAAAAATTGGAGTTAGAAAAAGATACCTTAAAAATAATAAATGATTAGTTTTTCCTTAATTATCAACACTTATGAGACTAGGAATTAAGATTTTAGGATTTAAATTTAATATTAAGAACGGTATATTAATTTTTTTTAAAGTATTACATGGATAGCCCCCTAGGTGATAGATTTTCAGTACAACATTGCTGATTCTACACCCATATACCTCAAATTACCAAGCCAATAAACTAGACTATAACAACCCCACCCAAAACCAGTAGGAAACAACCACCCTTGAGCACCTTGATCTCAAAAATTTCCATGCAGGGACAATGACCCTTACCTATTTGAATTGTTACCGCCTAAATAGAAGTTTGTATAAACATAGAAATCTATATTATATGATTTTATTACCAAGAGCCATTGACAAACTAGAGAACCACTATGACATACCAAAATTCTTCATAGACAGTTGACACCCCCTTTAACCAGAAACCACACCAAACTGATCCACATCCAAAAATCCATTCACATGGGCAAAGCCCTTGAAGTCCAGGACCCATCATCTATAATGGGATGGAGGAAGCTTCAACACTCGCAATAGGTATTCCACCCCAACCACTGCAAGCTCCTTGTGTGCGACCAGAACCATCCCCTTCAAATCTAGCAAGAAGCCTAGATAATATTTTATCACCTCACCCGACACATAAAGCAGCCTCATAATATTAAGAACAGTGTTTATGTTGAGATTTGAATCTTATTTGGATGTATTAATTTTTATTTTCCTTGAAATGACAAAACTAATAGGATGTTCATGAGAATTGAACAATTTATTAAGTCAATATACATTAATTATGTGGTTTTCATGTTAATAATCTATTATTGATAGTTGTTTTAAATAGTTATTAGACCCAATGATTTTAATCAAATTGATTTAGATTGTTTTGAGATTAGGTTTACGAGATGTCAATCAATGATAGGACATTATCATGTAATGGATGAACTAGCCATAGTAATTAATATTTGAACCTATTAATCTTGTTCTTTTGAGTTCTTTACAAAGTTATGGTTAGGACCCCAACACTTTTCATTGAAAATATTGTGTAGGACAATAATTATTATACCTCTAAAGAATTTTATTTATTTTCTAATATTAAAAAAGGTAGAATCCTTAAAGTCATTGACTATGTGAGCAAGTAGATGAAAGAAGATTTAACTAGAAAAATTTAGGTTCTTTAATTATTCTACTTAGCATATATATAGACAAGAGTGGAATATTTAGATTTGATTTTATTCATGTTGTGAGCCTATTGAATATAATATATTTCATATTGATAATTCCACCTTATATGAAATAATTTGGCATGGATTATGTATTCTATGGACAAATGGAGATTTTCCTTAGGTTTAAGAATGATGTGGATTACTAATATGAAAGAAATTTTGTAGGTCAGCATCAATCAAATATTAGGTGTATGATGTCATTAATTAGAAGAGTAACTTTGAGAAATTAATTTTTGATATGTATGAATGTTTATCACTGTTTATCTTCTTGGTTTCAGATTAAATCTTAGATTAAATAAATGATATTGCTTTACTTTGATGAAAACCATTAGGTATTGGGTATTATCTACCAATACACAAAACCAATAATTTATTGAACAAAGAAAGCCAAAATTAGGTTTTAGGTAAACATGAAAGTATTCACAATCAACTCTACTCCAAACATGTCATTGGAGTGTATTTTTTAAATAGATCTTTAAGTAGGTTTTCATCCTTGTTCCACCTAAGTGGGTGGCAACCGCTTTAGAATTGTTTGGAGAAATCGACCCTAGAAAGGATTGTGTACCCACTCATGAAATTATATAAAATATAGTATAGAAACTAGAATTGCATATTCATCACACATAACAAATCCAAGTTTAGTATCTTGATTATGTTATACAAGGTATGTAGGTATATTAGAAGATGAAGCATGTATCCAGTACTCAAGGACTAAGAATACAGGGTGATTGTATAACCTTCTTCATAAATAAGAAAAAAATTAAACAAAAGATAAACTAAACAGGTCAAGAAAATAGTCTTTGATACTCAAAATAATCTCCGGGGTGGATTAGTCTTGTGCTTAGCTAGTTGACTAAAATTTGAGGGAGACTACAAGACCTTTAATATTTTAGATACTTACAAAGATAATCAGTACAATAAATGAGAATATTGTAAAATAATATATAGGTAACTAAGGACTTGGATTAGTCCCAATGAGTCTAAGTCTCTGTCTAGAGCAATTTATTGTTACTTTTCTTATAAGTCTGTATGACTAATATAATTTAATTTCTCATATTGGATAGAGGTATGGTTTTCTTCATCACTTATAATTTCATATGGATATTGTGATTTCATATCTCGTATTGGATAGGTATGGTTTGTTTGACCACTTATAATTTTGTATGGCTATTATGATTTCCTATCCAATATTGGATAGAGGTATTGTCTATTTGAGCATTTATACGTTTCTATGGCTATCATGATTTCCTATCTTGTTTTGGATAGAGGTATGGTCCTTTTGACAACTTACGCTCCCAAGGATAGAAGAGCCCATATTGGTTATGTTTTTTATTATCATGTATTGGACACTTTAGCCCAAATTGGCCCTTTCAATTCTTGAGTACTTCGATTGACTTAAGATAGTAACCTATTGTCAAAAAGATAATTTAATGTAAAGATGAAATAATTAAATAATTTAAAACAACTCAAACTTAAAATAAAGATAAAAAATAATCACTAATAAAGACCTAATCTAGTCTTTACAATTTTATGTCTTTTAAAAAATAAAGTTATCTTTCCTTAGAAATCAAAGGGTTTATTGAATTTAATTTCTAACCTTAAAACAAATCACACTCAACAACATAGGAAAAAGAAACACTTACAAAAGATTATTCTATTCTTAACTCAATGGTGCAAGCTTTGAAATGAAGATTAAAAATTTACGAAATCTATTTGTAAATAAGGTGCAACGGTAATGAATTTGATAGTTACACAACTCAATATTGATACACTTACAATATGTAAGTTGACTAAGCTAGGCCATGATAAAAAATTATATTCATGACAACTAGCTATGGAAATTTAACATACAAAGTAGTGGTGTATGTGTGGAAAGTTCTTAGTACATGGTACAAATTATTGACTCTACTAAATTTGTTATCCACTTCTTGATGATACTCCCCCCCTCAACCAAGAGCGGGATTGAACTTTATATTCCATTCACCTTGTTAGAAAATCAAGGTACTAGTCCAATCAAATTATACACATGTATATCAAAATGATAACCATCTCATATAAATCAATAACAGATCATAAATATGAAACATGGAATCTCATTAATCATTTATATTCGTTCATAAATATTACTCTTTTTTATTCATTATTTTCAATAATAGTAACAATCACATTTAAAAAAGTATTCTTTGCATGGAAATGGGTGAAACGTCTAGCGGGAAATGCCCTGGGGTGGGCATTTTGAATTTTCTTGAGGGCTTCGACGATGAGGATTCAGACGATGATGGTGATCCTGATTAGGGTCTGCTATTCTTTGTCCGACGCTCTAGGTTTTGGACCTTTTCTTTGGTCGCTGGGAGTTCTCTACAGTTCATTACGGCCTTTTGTGACACTATTGATGGTGTCACTTTTTCCTGTTCTGGATTGCTGGCAATTTTTGCGCTTGGTGGCTGTGTGCCTGGTGGTTTCACTTTGTTTGAGGTAGTGGACGGCTTTGTGGTTGTCGTCTTTCTGTTGTTTCTCAGACGGAAGGAGTTTCCTGTTCTAGTCAAACCTTTACTTGTGTGTGCCTTTGTGGAGACCATTTTGCTGGTTTCTGTCATGGTTTGGGAGCTTGCGGTGAAGCCCTTTGGGGCTGTCATGGTTGTCCTGGTCACTGGCCGGCTTGGTTCATTGGTGTGTGTGCGAGGAAGGTTCTTCTGGCTTTCTCCTTGCTCTAATCTGCCGTCCTCTGTTCTGCTCATGCGGTGTGCCTCTTGGTTGGGGCTTCTCACTATGTATGAATTTGGTTGTCCTTGGGGCACTTGCTCTGCTGGTGGCTAGGGGTGGTTTGGTCGGGTGGACTATTTGCTGCTCAATTCCCTCGTTCCTTCCCTTGTGGCACGACTAAGGGTTGGTGGCTTTGTTGGGTTGGTCTTATGTTTTTACTTTTGTTTTTCTAGGGTGGTCTGGGCTGCTCCTCTCTACAAAAGACGTGTTCTTGTGGTCTCTGGATTCGGTGTGATGGTTACTTTGGGTTTGGCCTTGGCTTTGCTTGCCTTATGTAAGTTGCTCTGATGCTCGTGGTTAAGAAGTAGATCTTTGTGTAAGCTGCTCTGCTTACCTTGTACTCTCCAACTTGGAAAATTTGATGGTGGTTTTGTGTTGGCTCATGGCCTCCTCTACTTGTTGACCCCTTCTTGGTCTCTGTTGGTTGTGGTGTGGGTGAGGATAGATCTTCCTCCTCACCCTGTGTTAGTGTTCCATGGGTGCTGTTCTGCTTTTGGTTTGTGGCTGCAAGGTGGTTTTGTGAGATTTTTTTTGCCTTGGAAGTGTTCCTCTTGTGACTGTGGGTGCAGGTTTACCCTTGGTTTGGTGATTGGCCATAGTGGTGAATGATTTTTTTTTTGAGGAAAGAGTTGATGTTTACACTCTGTTGTGGATCGTTTATGTTATTGGCTGGGAGGTTTTTTTTGTTCATCTTGTTGCTCCATCGGCTTGGATGCCTTGGGAGGAGGTGGTTGCCTATGCTGCTGGAGCCCTTGTTGGCTACCTTTCTCTACAATCACTATATTCTATTGAGGTGAAGCCTGCTCCTATAGAGGTGGTGCTAGTGATTGTGGAGTTGGTGGGAAGTGTTTCTCTCCTTGGTTGGTCCCTATTGAGGTGGTGTGTGCTTGCTCTGGAGGGTGGTTCCTTTGGTGGTTCTGGTACCCATTTCTTCCTCTCCAATGGAGGGGAGCCCTTTCCTTTTGAGGTGGATTCAGGGTTGGTGTCTGGCTAGTTGGTGCTTCTTGAAGAACATGCCTCAACAATAATCAGTGTTGTTCTGACTAAGTTGTGTGGTAGGTCGGCTGTGGTTCAGCTGGTGGAGGTGGCTAGTGGGTTTTGTTGATCTTGGTTTTGGTGATTGGATTGAGTTATTTAGTTGGTCTTGGGCTTAGGACTGTTGTTGGTTCTAAGTATGTTGTCACTCCTAGTCATCTGTTGACCAGGTGTTGTTAGGTTTTGCTATGTGTTTGTGGTGTGTTCGTTGGTGCTATCTTAGCTCTATAAAAGGTTCCTAGTCCTTTCAAAACCATGCTTGTCCTTTTTGGCCCTTGAGGCTCATTGTGTAAAGGGTACGGCGCCCTGTAAATGCTGCTTATCTTTTAAAAAACAATCACATTAAAAATTTTCATATAATTTTGACATTCACATTCGGTATTAAATTTACTTTTCAGGCGAGTGCATCAAAGATCAATTATCACCTTTTAACCATTTCTATTTGAAATATATATAAAATAATATCATGTGATTTCATAGCATCATCTAATTATTGTACTTTAAATATTTGAAATAATTCTCCAATCAATGATCCAAAAATGGGGTGTAATGTATCTTTTCCCCTTAAAAAAATTCATTGTCCCCAATGACTTAGTTTAAACTCTTGTATCAAATTTTTTAGAGAATAATAAAAGACTAATTAAACTTAATCAAACAAATAAGGAAAATATCAGTGGAATTATGTGTAGTCCTTCTAGGTGGCATTGTCTTGTGAGTATTAGTCCCATTGGACCTTTCATTGAGTGACTTCTCTATTATCCAAGTGAAGCTTGTGAACCTTGAGCACTTTGGGAGGCTCGATCATAACCACTCCTAGGTCCAAAACTTTAAGAGTATTCCAATCAAGCATATGAGAAAAATAAAAAATATATTTCTTAAGATATGAAAAATGAAAAACATTACGCAAATTGACAAGATCAAGTGTTAAAGCAAGTTTGTATACAACTTAGTTGAGAACTTCTAAGACCTCAAACGAGCCCACATATCTAGGATTAATCTTGGTTAACTTCCCAAACTTGATTGAACTCTGATAGGGTTTGACTCTCAAAATAAATTTGCCTCTAACAACATTTTTTTGCGGAGTTCATTTTACATCAACACAACTCTTATGCCTATTATTGGCCTCACTCAACCTCTATTTGATTATCTTAACTTGTTCTTCCACTTCCATTAGAATCTTTGGTCCTATCTACACTGTATCCTTTAGTGTGTCCCAGCTGATAGGTATAATGCGTCTCCAAACATATAATGCCTTAAAAGGAGCCATTTAAATAGTAGATTGGTAAGAATTTTAATAGAAAAATTCAACAAGAGATAGATATTATTCTTATTTATACTAATGGTCCATGCAATAAATTCACAACAAGTCCTCTAAAACCTTGTTTACTCTTTCATTATATCCATTACTTCTCATGTGATTATAAGCTAGAGTAATATTTAAGTAAGTCCCCAAAGCTAAAAACAAGGTTTGATCAAATCTTCAGCTCATGTGTGCATCTCTATCTAAGATGATATTTTTAGGGACTCCATGTAAACAAAGGAAATATTGAACAATTGTTTTAACCAACACTAGAGCTGGATATATTAAGTTACTTGGAATGAAGTGAGTAAATTTATAGAGTTTATCCACCACCACCAAAAAAATTTCATGATCATTTCTTGATTTAGGGAGTTCGATGAAATCTATAATACTCAATAATTTTATGTGGATACACCAATCCTATTAGGTGTTGGTTTTCATCCTTAACTCATTGAAACCAAGAATTTAGCAATGAAATTTGTCGTATCTTATTTCATTCCCTTCCAAAAATATAGTTTGTTAAGTCAACTAAAAATTTGGTCACTCTTAGGTGTCCTAAATAAGGGAAAAATGGGCTTCCTTTAAAATAAAGTTTCTCAAGTCACCTTGATTAGGTATGAACATTCTATATTTGTATCTTAATAACCCATTGGACTCAAATTAGTATCCATCATAACTAAGATCTTGAGAGTTTTTTTAGAGCCCATTCTTGGCTTGCTCATAAAACTTGTCACCTATACAATTCCTCAAGACTTGCTCTCGAAGGGTTGTCTAAATAGTGGCTATTGTTGCGATATGCCTCCTACACAGGGATAACTTTAAGAAACCCCCCCCTCAGCGTAGGTGTAAAATCCTGGCGAATCCGGTATACTTCCCGATGAAAAATATTAATTCTATTGGCGATTTTTTTCGTTTTATGGGAAAAAAAATAAAATCCCAAATGGTGAATCTTTTATAATCCCTGGAAGTTCGTGGAAAATCTTGGCAAATTGCAAAAATTTTTAATAGAATGAAATATTTTTCCTTGGTGAATAAAACCGTTTTTCAAACCAGAATTGTTTTTCCATTGGCGATTAAAACCTTTTTTCAAAGAAAAAAAATATATTTTCATTGGCGAATTAAAAAGAATCTCAAAATACTAAAAATATCTATTGGCGAAATAAACAGATATGCCAACGAAAAATCATAGGGGTTTTTCGTTGAATGTTCGATGGATGACTGTAGTTGCATTCTGGAAGTAAATCTCTGAAGCACTAGACTTGCAATTTGAAACCTCCAGAATAACACTATAATCGTTAGATGCAGACATGTTGCGAGATCAAGGCTCATCGCTCATCACTCATTCTATCTTTTCAATGCCTTAACATTGTACATTTTATTTAATTGAAATTCTCATTCTTTTTCAAGAAAGTGTGGTTGTCGTACTGCTAGTGCAAGCAGTGGCGGCGATTAATGCCATATGTGATATGAACATCCGAAGCAATTTCTTGGACAACTCATAGCTTTAATGAAACAAGATTTGTAATGATTTCATATCATTTGAACTTTGAGTGATTTTGATAGCTTGTCAGCTTGAGGTAGAGTTCAAGTTGGCACGTAGCAAAATGTCAATCAAATTAGAAATTTTAATTATACAGGTTGGTAGCGGCACTGGTGGCCCATAAATAGGGATAGTGATTGAGTGATTAGTAGATAGTGCCATAAGGGTTTTTATTTTCTAGGGTTAATAAGGATTCACGAAGAAGATGATGCAATATTGGGGATACTGTAAATTCTCCTACCTACAATTATGTAGTTACAAAGTAATCAGTAAAAGATGAATTTCCTTCAAGTTCAGAATGGGTGGAATTGGAAAGAAGTTGATTTGGTTAACTTGAATTTTCAGACAGGTTTTGAACTAGGATGAGGAGCTCTGATGGAGATAAGTGTTGTCCCAATGCATAGAGGCTGTAGGTAAGAGATGGGAGTAGATTTACTTCTCCTCCTGTATTCTAACAGCTCCCATTTCCCCAGCATGGTTGGCTAGGCAAGCCCCATGCATTTATTTTCAAAGAGATATTTGTATTACATCTTCTGTATGACTCTGGTTCTCGAAGGGGATAGTTAAATTTTGTATCTTCATGGCTCCCATTTCCCCAGGACTGATTGGAACCCCCTTTCCCCAGCATGATTGGAAAATCCACCAGTAGAAGCTTGGAATCATGAATTTATTTTTAGAGCCACATTTATTTTTAGAGAAAGATGTGTAGTAAGTTTTCAGCAGCAAAGCTTGGAAATTGCAATCAATTTGTAATCCATTGTAATTTTGTAACGAGCAACAACTTGGAATAAATTATTAAATTTTTTTTATGTAAAGTACTAAAGTGACACACTGACATATGCTATTTATACAAAATAGGAGCTATAGTGCTACTCGTCTGTAAAAAGATATGTAATAATGTGACATTGAAATTCAGTTGCATTAAAATAAATGGTTGTGTTGTGTTATTCTTGATTCCTTGAATCTTCATTATTCATTTACGTTTAAGAGTAAAGAGTTGTTTTCTGAGTTCAGAACTTCAGTGTCTATTAATAATTTAATATAGTCAAATCAATTTTTTTTCTTTTGAGAAATTAAGTAATATACTCTATGCAATATGCAATTGAGAATTCATGGTTATATTGATTGTTAGGCCGATGCCTATGGTATTGACTTTAAAACACATGTGTCATGTTAATTTTTTAAAGTTAATATCATAAATTAGTAAATTACTCAAGTTTCAAGTTCAACCGTTCACTAACTCATTTGAGCCCAATTTCCGATGAAAGCTATATAATTAGATGTATCGTCGGGCACTTGTGCTAATTTTCATTTTTGTTAATTTTTATCCCTGACGTTCGTCGGAATTTTGACGAACCTTTGTTTCGTCTACTTTTCAACGAAGATCATTTGCCAAAATTGCAATGGACCTACAAAGTTTAATTGTGGCAGACATAAATTGAAATGAGCTCGACTATTTATTGCGACAGTGTTTTGCTCGACGGTTTTCTTGGGGAAAATCAAAAGAAACTCAAGAAGATATTGCCAGGTTGAGGGTAGTCATTGTCTTTTTCCAGAATTCATTTGTGAAGTCAGATTTGTACTTCCAGGTTTGAAAATCATATTTTAAAGAAACATCTCGTCAGATTTCATTTTTAGTCTTGTGCATTTTTAGAATTTCATTTCCAGATTTTAGACCTAGCTTCACAAATTCTTTATAAGGGTATTGTTTATAACTGATGGAAAATTCTTGATGGATTTGGACAAAGATTATATTTGCAAGGTTTCAATTTTAACCCTAATGATCAATTTGCAATAGATTTGGGAGCCATAGCTAGATAATATCAAAGGTGTTGTTTGTTTTTTACTGTAACCAAGTTTATCTTCTAGACACATAGCATATAAAATATGAGATAATACTACCTTACAATACCATCAATCTATATAAAAACCCAATACTACTTATCAAATCCTTATATGAACATAGTCACCTATAACCTCACTCAAGCATTTTAATTAATTCCTTGAATTAAAGCCAAAATGAGAATTACACACACCATAACAGTGAGATGAATAGAATAACCCTTGATAATTTTATTCAAGATAATAATAAATTCATACAATGGAGATATATGACCTTGAAATGAGTAATTTTCATTTAGATGCTAGTACTATCTTGAAAATTAAGTACCTTTGAAACTAAAACCTACAACAGAATGACAACAAACCTAAGAATAGTATTTTCACTATAATATCAGGCTCTTTACAAATTCGCTTTGCAACTTCAGTTAGACTCGACCTAAAGATATCTAACTTGCTAACCCATATTTCTGGTTCTGAAATCCTTCTTATAGGGGAAATGAAGGAGCAACAAGCATCGGACCAGAAATACACCTATCATTGGTCACTTGGACCGCCTTATGACATTTCAAAAATTGGTTACAACAGTTGAGTCTCTACAGAATCTTCTTGTTCATCCCGTCCACTGGAGAATAACTGGTGCATTTGCCAAACTTTGAAAGCTTGCACCAAAACTGCCACCAAGACATAGCCAAAAAATTTAATAACCATAACCGTTGAGTTGTTAACTACTGGTTGTAGACTCTGTCCTATTCTTGTTCAGTTAAGTACTTTTCTACCCATCCTTGATATTCCTCATCCGTTGGTCAATTAAAATTTACCACCTCATTTACCTTGGCACTATAAGGTGTATACTTTACTGCTACTTGATTCGCCTCCCTTTCAAAAGATTCAAAAAATGTGCTAGTGTTAATGATTTTATCCATACTACTCATCAGCATCTCATAATCTGATTTGATTTGTGCATTGATGATTTCATCTACCCCGTCCTGCCATTGCTGAAGTGATCTAACATTTCCTTGGGCATCTACAATATCTGGTAAAGATGTGTCACTCCAGTCATCAAAACTCTTTACAAACTCTTTAATCCTCCTGCTGAAATTGTCAGGTAAGGCCTGGAAACCTTGCAGTGACTTCACAAAGTCTTGAGTAGGCCTTAATTGTTGAGGCCTATTAGCTGCATTTTGAGAATTTCATTTCCAGATTTTGTTGTGCAAGTTCAATATTCTGATTTTAGGAGTCTAACAGTTGGAAATCATAGTAAAATCAGAATTTTATAATTTCTGGAATTAGCATTTGAAAGTGTTTTTTGGGGTCATTAACTTCAGACCATCTTCTCTTTTGTAGGGGTGGTTGCATGCCGAATTTTTTTGGTGTAAAATATCACAATTATTATATTTTTTTACCTGTGTATGATTAAAAATTATTGGAGTGTGAGTTTGATATTTTTTGAAGATCTAAATATTCAAGCTTGGTAAAGAAAAATCGTGTTAGATAATATTAGTCCAAAACAAAATGATGAGACAGTTGCTACATTGTGGGCTATATTCAAAAGAAAGGGTGATGGGAAATGTTATTGTCCTTCTAATAATTGCAAGGGCTTAAAGACAAGAAGACTTTTAATCACAACAGGTGAGAAACATTGTAGGCAACATGGTCACATTGAAGGGGGGCATGATTATCATCCATTGGTAAGTTGTTCATTATATGTGTTTATATTGATTGAATTTGCAAATGTTTATATTGTTTTAACATTTGATATATATATAAAAAATCACTTGATCATGATCATGGTTTATTTGTGTCTATCATTATTATAAAGGTGGGGTGCCCTAGGGCACATGATATGAATTATCACGGCCCAGAGAATGTGGTTTTGCAAGTGGAGGAACATGAAGCTGTGAATATCAAAGATGAAGTTGATGATCCTATGAAAGAAGATGATCATGTGCTAGAAAATACAATTGAAGATGATGGTACAAATACATTGATCCATGACACATGTAGTGGCACATCTGATCATGTTGATCAAGATGACTTTGATGATGTTCATGATTTACCTATACTTGAAAAGGCATACGAGCCCCTTTATGAAGGCTCCCAAACAACTCTTCTCTTTGTTGTATTGTTGCTGGTGAACTTGAAGGTTATGAATGGTTTATCTAACATAGAAATCTCACGGATGTTAAGGTATGTCATGTATGTCATCTTTTTTCATCGATTTTAATTGTTGTTAGTTCATCGCTAGTAAATAAAGGATGAAGTATGTACCATTAATATTCTTTATATTAAGAAATTATTTTTTGTTGTAGATTGATTGGTGATTTTTTGTTACCACCATCAAATATTTTACCTCGCTCATTCCGAGATTTATCTAGCATTATGAATATATTGGAATGGAGTATCGAGCAATAGATGCATGTCATAATGATCATATTATATATCATAAACAACATGAATTTGCAACATTATGCCTGGAATGTCATATCAATAGATATTGAACAGATCAACTAACAAAAAAGGTCCCTCACAAGGTTCTTCGTTATATTCCCATTATTCCATGTATGCAACAATTATTTAGGTGTGAAATCTTAGTGCAATTTATGGATTACCATGCACGAAATAGAAGTGGAGATGAGATTCTTCGAATGCCTGTGGATGGTTCTACATTTAGGGACATGGAGGAAAAATGGCCACACTTTAAAGAAGAACCTCGTAATATTAGGCTTTCATTGGTAGTGGACAGTGTCAATCCATTTGGAGAGCTGAGATCTATTTACTCGGTGTGGCCTGTTTTTGTTATCAACAATAACATTCATCCATAGATGTCAATAAAGAGGGAGCACATAATGTTGGCAATGATTGTTCCAGGTAATTGTTTACATCAATTTTCTTTAATGTAGTAGCATCTCATTTATCTTATTTGTTGCATAATGAATTATATGTTTTTTCATTTAATAGTCATGTACATGAATTTATATATATTGCAGTAAAATGGTTATAATAATTATGTAATGTTTATGTTCATTCAACTAGGTAAGTACCGAGTTAAAGATATGAATGTATATATTGAGCCTCTTATCAACAAGTTACTAAAGTTATGGAATGGCGTCACTATGTATGACGTATCTAGACCAATAGGACAAAGACAATTTCAATTCCATGCAATGCTTGTATGGACAATTCATGATGCCCCAGGGCTAACACATTTTTCTGGTATGTTATAATGTTCAAATGCATGACTTTAACGATATTTAATTTTATGAAGTAGATATCATGCATATTTTTTAAGTAATCTATTCATTATATATAATTATAAAAATTGACATATTTAATCCAATTATATATGATTTGCAGGTCTTTAAACAAAGGGAAAATTTGCATGTCCAATTTGTGGTCCAAAGATGAAATCTCGTTGTTCAACAAGTTTAGGAAAGCAGGTGTTTGATGAGTATAGGCACTTCCTCCACAGAAATCATAAGTATCGAACTAATGAAAAACATATTTTCAATGGGAAAGAAGAGACTACATCAAAACCATGAAGAATGACACCTCACCTATGGAAGTTGGAATATAATAGAATTAATCATCAAAGTTAAACATCAGATCAAATTGTTTATCTATCATTTATGATATGTTTTGAATTTATATTTTTATATTGTGTTGTGTTTACTCATGTTGTAATTGGCAATGATTATCATTGTTAATTTGTTTAACTTATATGCTTCATGAAGGTCATCAAGGCATTAATGGTCGGCTTCCACAGGGACTGAAAAGTTATCCCAGGTAACTTAGTTGGTTTCCCTACTATGAGCAGCTACAAATTGTGCATTTGTTTGATACAATGGATGTCGAAAAGAATATGACATAAATGTTATGGAAAATGTTGGATGGAAGGCATGACAAAGAAAAAATTGTCAAAATTTGTAGTGACATTCAGGAAGCCAGCCATGAAATGAAAAGTGTCATTCAATTAAATAGTGATGGAGACCAAATTAATATAAGTTCCCTTCCTTGGTTATTAACGGAGCAGCAAAGTAATGCTATAAAACAAGTCATACGAAAAATTCGATTTCCCACAAGATTTGTTGCGAACATAAACAATATCATAACTAAGAAAGGTGGATTTGGGTCAGGGATGAAAATGCATGATTGGCATACCTTCATTAAGGTAATTATTCTGGTATATTATATATATATACATATATGTATAATGCATGTACTTTTAAGTGTATTATGTTTACTACTTTTGGAAAAATATTAATGAAAGATCATTTTATAATTGTTGCAGTACGTTCCACCTCTATTTCTCACAGACAACTTCTACAACAATGTCAAGCAAGTTATATATGATCTTGGAAAATACATGAGGTAAGTAGCGATATTTGTTCAATTTGTTGTATATTTTTGTTAAATCTCGTTAATATATTTGTGCCTTGAATCACTTGTAGATGGTTGTCATCTAAAGCAATCCATAAAGAAGATATAAATTATTGGAAGAGAAAAATTCTTTGTCTAATGTGTGAAATGAAAAAGTGTCTACCTTCGACATTTTTCAATGCATAAGAACATTACCTCATACACCAAGTTGAGGAGATTGAATTGTGTGGACCTGTACACACAAGGTCAATGTGGATGGTTGAGAGGCACTTGAAATTTTTGAAGGCTTTGGTTAGACAAAGAGCACATCCTGAGGGTTCTATGGTGGAGGGATACATGGTATACCAGACCATGGTGTACATTATTGAATATCTTCCTAAGTTTGCAGCAAAGATCCATGTAGATTGCATTTGGGATCCCAACTCCATTAAAAAATTCAAAGGGGAGTACCTGATGGGGAAAGGTAGATTGAGGAAAGTGACAGGTAATTATAAGATGGTCATGGAGATTAACTAGAATACATTTTACATTTGGTTTTTATGTATATTGTACTTATTTAATTATTAATCTTTCAATATTCATCAATTATAAATTAAGGTCGTATACCGTGGTAATTAACTAATTATACGTCATTTGTGAATTTCAATTTTTTTTTATACAGTTGGTCGAGAGTGGGATGCACTACATTTTTACGTCACAAACAATCTTGATTGGATGACGGTATGGATTGAATGATGTCAATAATTTGGTCGTGCGTTAACATGGGAAGGTGTGGCTTCATTGGTTAAAGAAGCTCATCGTAATGGAGATTCCAATGTTACACCAAGGGAAATTGATTTAGCATATGGTTTAAGAGATAAATAGGTATGTATAAATATATTAATCACCCATATTATTTAATTATTTTCAATTATATTCATGTATATATATGTTGAGATTTTTTTTTCTTTGCATACATTCGGCCAGGAATAAATATGTTTATCAACTGACGATATTGCAATAAGTTTTACATGTTTGACATATTGCACGTGAAACACCACAAGGCTATGTGGTGCAATGGTCATAAATTTTGAATCAAAAAGTTGGATGACACGAAGAAAACTGTGATTCTGGGATAACTGCAGTCTTCCAGGTGACTAATGTTTCATCTAGAAGCGACATACATCCAGAAGTCTCAGAAAATCAATACTATCGGATTTTGGATGATATACTTGAGTGTGACTTTAAGTCCTTCAAATTAGTTTTGTTTGTTGTCCTATGGTACAAGCTACGATTGAACGAAAATGATCCCTAGAGAACTGTTATTGAACATGATAATGGATTTACCATGGTTAATACAAGGTATTTTGAGCAAGCTGGAAATGAGTCCTATGTTCTTCCAAGCCAATGTGAGCAGGTATTTTACTCAGAGGTTCCAAGTAAAGCAGGTTGGTCATATGTTGTTAGACATGATCCAAGAGGAAGGCCGGTAAAGTATAATGTGTGGAAGAAGAAGATATTGAAGAAATAGAAGATGATGTAGATGATGATCAGGATCAACAGTTAGTTGATGATGTGCCTAGTGAAGATGTCGAAGAGGAGGAACTAGATCATGATGATGTAGGAGTTAATGTTCATGAAGATGATATCCGTGTGGATGATGACATTATCGAAACTGATATCAATGATGATGATGATGATATGACCAATCCTTACAATTTTGAATCTGGATCGGATGATACAGACAAAGAGTTGGATGAAGAAGAAGATCAATGACATTGAAATGTATGAGTTATGTGATTGTATTATCTATTTGATATTAATTTCTTGATAGAATTATATTTGACTTATGTGGTTACATAATTAATTTATGATGTTTTTAATTTTAATTATATTTGAATTATATTAGAATATGTTCAGTTAACAGATGTAAAAAATAAAATGGATAAACCAAAAGATGAAAGCGTGAGACCACTGCCTTGTTGGGTGTATGGAGTCTAATGTAGATCTATGAAAGTGTAATCTATGATGGCAATAATTCAAAGTGTTTGGCACACAGATGTAGTTTATAACTTGTATAAATGTGCAAGTAAATGACTGACAAACTCTACTTGAGATAGAATGACAATCCTAGTTATGTGATTCTTCTTATTGATCCAATTAATACTCTTCAGTTATTGTGATTGAATAGAAGGGTTTAATCTTTACTTGAAAGAAACAAATAATCACATCACACAAATACAACAAATGTGTATCGGTAAACTGAATATATTTATATGCTTCATATATCAATTTAGACAATAGAAAAGCATCAAAATGGAGACAACCAGATAACTATATAATTCCACAAACAGCTGATACCAAGATTAAGCCACAAGTTTAGACATCTTCATTAACCTCATCAAAATTCATACATGCATCTGAGTCTTTTACAGGAAAGTTTCATTGCAAACTATCTATTGTATCTTTCTCCTATCCAGCTATATCTATTTTACATTATGAAATAGATATAAATATATCAAAATTGTGAAAGGGCATGTCCTTTGAGAAATGTCTTTTGCTTAACAACAATAACAAACTAGAAATTATGCTCTATTAAGCCATAAATAGATGTTTTGATAGATAATCTCGGTAAGCTAGCTGCCTGTGTGTATCAACATTGTCCAGTGCATTCCTTATGGCTATCTCCATTTCAAACATCTTCTCATTCTGTTCACATGCCCTATCCATTGTTAAATCATTTCTTGTGGCTGTCTCCAGAATTGTTTGCATCATCATCTGACATTCCTTCATTCATCCTGTGGTAATAGATATTGTTTTACTCCTCTTCGGTTAAGTACTTGTCCACCCATCTCTGATACTCTTCATCCGTTGGCCGGCGAAAATTCATGACCTCATTCACCTTAGTATTGTAAGGTGTGTACTTCACTGCAACCTAATTGGCTTCCCTTTCAAAAAACTCTAAGAATGTGCTGGTGTTAATTATCTTAGCCATACTATTTACCAGCAAATCATAGTTTGAATCATCACAAATCGATTTGATTTGTGCATTGATAACTTCTTCTGCCCCATCCTGCCACTGTTGCAATGTCTTAACATTTCCTTGTGCATCAATAATGTCTGGCAAAAATGTATCATTCCAGTCATCAAAGCTCTTTATCAGCTCCCTAATTCTTCTACTGAAATCATCAAGTAGGGCCTGGAATCCGCTCAATGATTTTACAAAGTTTTGAGTAGGCTTCAATGATTGGGGCTTGTTGCCCGCATCAAACCTACAATCTTTGTACATAATATCCAGATCGTTGGCCCTAGGGATCCATTTCTCAGCCAAAGGAAAAACTATTTCCCGATCCCTATTGATATTTTTTATTTCATCCAAGAATAAAGAATACAAAGAATGTACAAATGGTAATTTACCATTAACCTTTTCATTAAGATGTCTCAAAACTGTGTCAACCACCTCACTTTGTTTGGAAATTGCCTGCAATTATGTGATCCTATTCAACATTTGCTTCTTGGTGGGATCCATAGAATATTCAACTTCTTCTTCAACTAGCCCTGGTGTAGGACTGAGATTAGGTGCCTGGATAGGGTACCCCAGAGTTGAAACAATTGGAGTAGTATGGGGGACCGATCCTGCAATAGAAGGTAATGCTCTGATACTAGGAGCAATGGAGGATTCTCCCACCTATGCATATTTCAACCTATCTATTTCAGATTGCAGCTCAACATTCCTTTGCTACATCCTACTATATTCTACAATTATCATATTTTATTTCTCCATCAGACTCTTCTTTTCAACCTCTTCTCTCTCAGCTGTCTTTTGGGCCAATTTGAAAACATTCATTGTCAGACTTGTAGCTTCTATTGTTGAAGTTTCAGAAGCTCTCTTGATGATTTTCCCTCCCCTTAAGTGTGGGCTAATATCAGTTACATTTGGCTTTCTGCCCTGGGGTGCCAATGCCCATATGGCCAGAGTTTCATACTCCTCACTGAAGGTAGAGTCCTGCAGAGCTGCCTTAACCTCTTCTTCACTGTTTTGTATAGGGTGTTTGGACTATAAGATGGAATTGAATGCAATTGCATCAGCTATGTCCCATTTAGGAAAAAGCAAGACACCAGCCTGAGTCGCAAGTCTTCTTCCCTCCTCAAGAGTGATGCCTTTGAATTCTTCCATTAATTCAGACTTGACCTCGTCATCATTCTCTTGCTCAAACCTATCAGGTCTCGATTCTCTCCTAATTTTGCATTTTTTTTGGTACTCTTCTATTTTCATCCTCCAAACTAGTTGCAATAATACAGGAGTCTTTACAAATGCATCATCGTCCAAGAATGCCTTGCAAGCCTGCATCCTAGCATCTTGTACACATTGCCCCTTTACATCCATGTCAGAAAGCACCAATTGTGTTGATCTAGGAGGGGAAGGGATACCAACCTGCATGTCTTGATTAGTCACAATTATCTCATCCATCAGAGTTTCCTGCATTTCCTCAACTCTCTACCTCTTATGGCTTGGCTCTGATGGTAACACTGCAGGATCACCTCTTGGTGGTGAATCTAGATCCACAATCCTTATCCCTTTGGGTGCTATGATCCTTGGACCCAGCTGTGATGATGCTTGCATGACTTGTTTTCCCTTCTTATCCCCTTCATCCTCATCACTTCTCGCATTCCTCTTTCTCTTGTATAGAGGCCTGTCAACTGGTGGCTGATAATCTGGCCTTCTTTCTTCAGGCCTCACATCCGATCTTTCTATACCAAAATCTAATTCCAAACTGACCCTCTTGGTCCTCAAGGTGCCCATGATACTTTTGAAATTGGCCATTAAGAAGTCTATTCTCTTGTGAAATGAAGTGAACTCCATTAATGGATCATATTTTGGATCCATTTTATGTATTATAGCCAACAAATTTTCATATGCAATCCATTTTTCTTTATTCAACTCCTACCTATCCAAATCAAACTCATTTTTGATTAGGTTCTCAGGAAAGTTGAATTCATGTGCAAATTTTCCACCTTTAATTTGTTGTCTGAACAATGCAAAGAATCCCTCAGGTTCATACTGTCTCCTAGGACCATTCCTCAAATTCAAGTCATCAAAAAACCTTTCGAAGTGGACCCATCCTCCCTTAGAACAGACAAATTCAGAAACAACAGTGTAGTCAGGGAACAAAGTCCCTTTTCCTTTCTTTGTTAGTTTGTCCTCATGAATATAACCTAGTTGCCACATTACTTCGGCAAACCCCATCCTTGATGGTACATTAAAGGGGAAGATATGAGGGGTTCCCTGGAAACCATACACCCTCAAGACAGTGCTTACAAGGTACAAGATGATATCACCCCAATTGTGACACACTTTTAAATTAGGCTTCCTCACCTTCGGTCGAAGGAATTCATGCAAATCTTCGAGGACTCTTGGCACATTTACCACCAACCGAGCCCTGAGTCTGGAGGCAAAGTAGTTATCAAACTGCACAAAGCTAGCACCTCTCCTGTTGTAAGACAAATATGCACTCCACACCTATACTGGTAACCTTTGTCCATTCACCTCTTGCCTCAACTCCATGTTTTCTGAGAAGAAAACAACATTCTTGTATAGGAACATATGCATCAATAGGGAGTACCAGAAAAAAGGAGTGCCAGTATCCCCCACATGCAGCTTCATCAAACCCTCATGCATGCATATTTTATGACAGGAATGATGCAAAGTCATATACCACAGAGAAGTTGGGATGTTGAATCTAGGCTCCCTTAAACATGTAAGCAATTGAAATCACAATATTAGGGCTGAACCCTAAAATCCGGCACAATGAATAAAATGTTGCCAGGAAGTGACTAGCAAAACAGCTCAGCCTGAAAGGCTCCTAATCATTTGAGCTGATAAAAAATGTTGAACTGCTTGCCTTGGCCAGGTAAAGAGGAAGCAACTTCAATCTGAAAAGAGGCTTTAACCTTTTGTACTCCTCCTTCATCTTCTCAAAATCTATTTGGACTAAGAAAGGGCTATACTCAGTCAAATCAAAAATTTATTGAATCTCATCTGCATTTAGGCGTAGCAGAATTCCACCATCATTATCCCTTATGACCCTTGTCATAGGATCATACCGTGTTGCCACTGCTCTGAGCAAGTCAACATCAGGGAACACATTTGGCACTGTTAGTTTCCCCATGTCATATCTTCAGGCATTAGATAAGGGGTGAGATAAGTTTCTCTGTCCATACCACAGCCTAAACATTTCAAGACCAGTCATAGGAATCCTGGCATCCGCAATGTTATAATTTTTGCACAGTAGACCTTCACCTAGGGTCTTTCCATTCATTAAAACCAAACCACTCTTCCTGTCATTTGTTGACAACGGGAGTTGATCCAGGAAGTCATCATACAAATTCCTCTTCAAATAATCAACATGGCTAGAGTGCTACTTTGGTGGTGTCATCTTAAACAACTAGGGCTTCTTTTAAAAAATCAAATCCTCGAAGAAACTAGGGGTACCCAAAACAAAAAAATACAACATAATTGTGCAATTCCAATAATTCAAATGAACCAATAACCCTACGACAATAATTAACAAAACCCCTTGACTAGCACAATAGAACCCTTCGCAAAGACAGTCAAATTAACCCAGTAGTTTAGAAAACAACTCACGAGATTTTGTGCCTTGCAGAGAACCAAACTTCATGGTGATCACTCGAAAAAATTTATCTGTGGATCTGAACTGCTTGGAAAATACTTAAATGCTTTTGTGATGAAGATAGAAAAAGAGCAGATACTTTATGTCGATTGAATTGAGGCAATAGACATCTCATCCCCCATTAAAGCTCATTTGCATGTCGCCCCAACGGCTCCAATCGTATTTGATGCGAATTTAAACTTCAGCCGTCGATCTTTTATTTTTGTCAAATCATCAAACGACCATCTTCAAAAGGGTTGACGAAATCTCCATGTCAGCATCGAGGGCCCACTACAGAAGCAGCGCCAAAGGAATACACATTGCGCCCGTGATATCGTGATCACTAAACATCGTGCATCTTTGGATCATGCGATGGCGGGCAACCGTTGATTCCTACCATCGGCGATCGTGTTCACTCACAGTAGTCAACAACACCAAACATAGCCATCGAGCAACTTTTTACCAAGATTATAACATCATCGTCAATCTCGAGCACGTGCATCTCGCAGCTTTTTTAGTAACCCATTTTATAACATATTTTAAGTCTGACACAAATATTAAATGCTTTATTAATCCCTTTTTGACATCAGCATCTTGGGACACGTGGCGCTCACCCGTGATATCGCAATCACCAAACAACCAGTGGTGATTTCATCGTGAGATTGCAGGGAGCGGTTAGGATCAATTGTAGGAAGATCGATGGTCATTAAAACACAGCAGTCAGCAGTACCAAACATAACCGTCGAGCAAATTTTTACCAAGATTATAACATCACCGTCGATCTCGAGCACATGCATCTCACAAATATTTTAGTAACCCACTTTATAACATATTTAAGTCTGACACAAATATTAAACACTTTATTAATCCCTTTTCGGCATCGGCAGCTTGGGATAGGTGGCGCTCGCCCGTGATATTGCAATTGCCAACCAACCAGCGGTGATGTCATTGTGAGATCACGGGGAGTAGTCAGGATCAATCGTAGGAAGATTGACGGTCATTAAAAACACGCAGTCAGCAACACCAAACATAACCGTCTAGCAACTTTTTACCAAGATTATAACATCACCATCGATCTCGAGCACGTGCATCTCATAGCTGTTTTAGTAACCCACTTTATAACGTATTTAAGTCTAACACAAATATTAAACTCTTTATTAATCCCTTTTTGGCATCAACAGCTTGGGACACGTGGTGCTCGCTCATGATATTGTAATCACCAAACAACAAGTGGTGATGTCATCGCGAGATCGCGGGGAGTGGTCAGGATCAATCATAGGAAGATCGACGATCATTAAAAACATAGCAATCAACAGCACCAAACATAACCGTCGAGCAACTTTTTACCAAGATTATAATATCACCATCGATCTCAAGCACGTGCATCTCACAGCTATTTTAGTAACCCACTTTATAACGTATTTAAGTCCGACACAAATATTAAACACTTTATTAATCCCTTTTCAGCATCGACAGCTTGGTACATGTGGCGCTCGTCGGTGATATCGCAATCGCCAAACAACCAGCGGTGATGTCATCGCGAGATCGCGAGGAGCAGTCAGGATCAATCATAGGAAGATCGATGGTCATTAAAAACACCCCCTGCAAAAGAAAACAACTATTAAAAAGTCAGGCGAAATAACCTTTTTGCATGTGCAGATTGTGCGGCTGTCGAATGAAGTGATTTCATTCTTGACCTTTGCTCGCAGACCTCGCAAGGTTTCTGCTATCGTCACAAATATGGTGAGAGGCATGCGAGATTCTGCAATCTATCACATTTGATGGTAGGGACTAGTTTTGCTCGTTGATCGATTATGAAGGCTGATGCCGACAGCTATTTCCGTATCGACGCATCGTGGTCGTTCCTCACTGACCTCGCGTAATTAAAACTGTAGTTTCAATAATGCTGCGAGGTGTGCGATTTGGTGACACGTGGACTACAATGCTATGCGCTGATAAAAAAGGTGGGGCCCATTTCCATGCTGATGTGGTGCTCGGTAGGTGAATATCCTGTCCGTTTGGTGATTGGAGGGAGAATGTGGCATTTTCAAACTATTTTGACTAAATCTGAGTCATTCTCCTAGCCAACGGTGCGATTGATCAATGGCTCATATTTAAAAATAAACTGTTATTGTACGATAGCCATTTTATCTCGCACGAGTGAATAGTAATGGCCGAGTTCGACTCTGCCTCCATAATTAAATGCTAAAATTTGTGAATTACTATTTCAATTATGTATCACTACATTGAGGAAGAATTGCTTGGTATCGAGTGAAGCAAGTTGTGGTTATGATTTCTCAATTTTGCTGCCCTAGATGTTCTGTGATTGAAACCGTAAGTATCACGTACGCCATTTCTTGTAAATTCAGAATATTTTATGGTTGCTTGCTGGGCAATTCATGATTGTTTCCTATCTCTGTTCTTGAAGAATTGATTGAATAGATTCACTTTTAGAGCTTGTCTAGATAATTGCTAGGGTTTTTTGAATATTGAAGAATTTTTTGTTAAGGCTAAAGGAGAAAATTGTAATTATTTGTTATCTGAAAATAAGCAAACCCTAGTTCGAATTATCATTAGTCTAGTATAAATGGCACCCAAACCTCGAAGTTCTGGTTCTAAAACCACTACCAGGTCTTTATCTCGAGATATTATTGATTTGTTACAAACCTCTACTAGCAAGAAGTAGGAGGGAAAGGTTTTGTTCAATGGGCCTCGAATCTTGGAAGGATTGACAGACAAGCAATGTGCAATTTAAGATTCCAAGTTACCATACACCGAGTGGCACTTGTTCTCCAATTGGTTTGGGAACAAGAATTTTCCGGTTCCTTTGTGTAACCCCTAGAGGTTAGACCTAGGTAAATTGGTGGTTCCTAGTGTTTATATGGATGTAGATCTTTTAAAGGACATTGCTGCTAGATATGACCCTGTGGCCCGAATTGTCAGAACACATGCTGGTGTGCAAATGATTAAGATAACCAAAGAAGAAATTGCAGAGATTTTCAAATTGCACGAATGGAGTCAAGATATGGTTCCTGTCGACTTGGAGGTTTTTCGACAAGAATATAGAAATACTAGGGGTTTGTTCAGAACCTCCTTCTTAATACCTCATTTGGCAGTCTCAAGAAGAGGAAAAAATCAGAAGAAGGTGCTAATTGACAGGAATGAGTCTAAACCTTTTCTTGTGGGCTATTTCACCAGTTATTTCAAGAAGACTGTGTGTGCTTTATGTCAAGTTATGGGAGTCAGCTTAAAGAAAACCTTGCCTACCAATATTATGTATATGGCAGTAAATCTCCAACACCCAAGTTTTAATGTAATATATGATTTTGCTACTTATTTGACAAAGAAGATGCACACGGGTCTAGTAGCCCTAAAGGAGGGGAATAACTGGGTTGGATTCAGATGGTATTCGTTGTTAATCCACATGTTTCTGTATAGGGTTCAGGTTGTGTTCGAAAAAGATATGAAATTAATGAAGAAGGAAACATTGAAATGCCTATCCAATATTGGACTAGGATTCTTAACATGCATGATCATGAGTTTGATTATGTAACTTTCCATAATGTCTTTGGATCTAAATTAAGGGAGACTCTGGTTCGTGACCCCCCAAGGATCCCAAAAGAAATTCATGACTTCTTGAGGCCGATGGAGAGAAGTCCTGAATTGAACATAATGCACAATTGGGGAGACATTTTCCCCTATCTTAATACCACAATTTTTAAGGTTTTTGGCACTAATGTCAATCCAAAGGTTCTGCCAAGGGAGGTGCCCCTTAGACTTGGATTTTTTAAAATCATGAGGCAATTGGGGGGTGCTGAAGAACTACACTTGCCAGTTGAACAGAAGAAAGGTTCTTTCTTCCCTGAATATACAACATTTTCCAATTTTGTTATGGAAAAGGGAGGATGGAAGGAGTTGCATCAATTACTTTGGCCTTATAGGCTAAAGACTGTGCACCCCAGGAATCATGATCCTGAGGGTTTTATCTCTCAAATGAAGGAAAAACATCGGATAGGAGCTTTTGTCCACAACTTCTACTTTTCTGAGGACATCATCAGGAATATTTTTGATTGGGAATTACAAGATGATAGAAAGGCACTATACATTGCCTACTCTAAAATGGTAAAAAGTAAGCAGGATAAAATACCTGGTTTCAATCCCATACCTAATGCTAAAGATGAGTTTAGCAGGGCAATGTATGCTATTGATAATTTTGAGAGCTTGGTTGGGGTTTTCAAAGATGAAAGGGTTGTGGAAGAAAGGGGAAAATCACAAACCATCGAGGAGTACCTTGAGGTAAAGGAAGAGGAGAGGCCTACTTATCAGCCCCAAAAGAAGATAAGGGTTTTTTCTAGAAGAAAGGGAAGTAGGACTGAAGATGTTGCTAAAAATATTGCACCATCTTCTTCAAGGCAGTCAGTACCAAATGTTGTTGATTTGGATTCTCCTCCAAGTTTTTCAGATTAGGCTTGCCCACCATCACCAAAGAGGCAGAGGGTTGAAAGGGTAAATATTTTTTATTGTGATGGTGATGAGGATGATGACATTATTGTCACTCCAGATGAAATGCATCCTGAGATGCCATTGGACCTAGTTGACATTACAACAGGTTTAGGTATAGTTTCTTTGAGGTTAGGAAAAGATGAAATCAAAGGAATAACAAGTAATGATGACTTGAGAATAGAAGCCTGCAGAGAGTTCATGATGGATGACTCTTTTATTCAAACCGGTGCTTTTAAAGATTTTGTGTGGAGAACACATACTACATTATATGCTAAGAAGGTGGCACATGAGAGAAGTCTGCATCCAGAGCTCCCAGAGAAGGTAATTCAAGCTAAGGTCGGGGAACAGATGAGAGAAAGATTCAAAGCAATAACACCAGAGTAGGGCTGAGAATTGGTACAAAAAAGTGGACTATTGCTACTCCCAGAATGGGATATTGCTCATGATGTGGTGTTTGACACGATAAGAAGGGCTAATAAGCCACTTCTTGCTACTGAAGAGGAGGCTACATTGGCACTCAAGGGATCAGCCTTTACTGAGGAATGGGATGCATTGGCAATCTAGTCCCCATCTACTAGCTCTAAAAATCCAATTGTTGTAGAACCTTCTGACTTCAGTGGTCACTCGGTTGTGAGGAGAGTTGCTAACACCCCAGCATTGGAAGCTCCTGATATAGTCGTGAATGTTTCCAAATTCACCAGAGCAACTGTTGAAGATTTGACCAAGGAGCGGGATACTCTGAGAGGCCAATATAATGACATTATTATTGAATATAATAAGAGTCAACAAAACATAGCAGAGTTAGAAATTGAATTGGCTTTATTGAGGCAACAAATGGATACCATGAGATCTCAAAAGCAAGCCAGTTCTAGCCACACTGTTCCCAACCCACTAGTAGAGTTGTCTCAACCTCCTACACAAGCATAGTATTTGGCTATTGTTCCATATAATATGGGACAAGTGCCTATCGCTATTGAGAGGGCTACTAGCCCTAGAGGGGGAATTTCTAGGGAGAAACTGATTCATTAGGTTGAAGAATATAAGGAGATGGTAAAGCAAATCTGGGATGCAGCAGGGAGAAACAATGCAGTCATAGTGGACACTGTTTTGAAACATTTAAACAGAATGGTCCAGAGTAAGCTAAACAGCTTTCATGCAAATTATGTCCTAATGTTGCAAGCACTAAATTTTTTTCCAAGGGATAAAGAATTGGCCATCTCATTGCTAAACAAATGGAACCCTAGAATGGAGAAGTTGAGATTCATGGTAGTAGGGGAAAAATAGCATGGTGATAAATATCCTACTGTTATTGCAACATATCAATTGGTCAAGGGAATTGTTGAGCAGAAGTTTCAGAGATTTTCCACCCCACTGGAATCCAAGATTAAATTGTTGAAAGATGTATATGATGGAAAGAACCTGACCCCATTGCCTCATATTTTACATAGTTAGGATGAAGTCAAACCCCTACAGGTTTGGAAGGAGCAAATGAACAATATAATGATGTCTCAAACACATGAGATATGCAAAAATGCTCACATCCGCATGCTAGAGAATACATTGGAAAAGTTGTCTTTTGTTATAAGTTTCTTAGAGAGCTTTGATAAAAAGACCACATCGATAATGGTAAAGTATGCTCCCTATCGAAACAAGGTTGATCAGGTTGTTGCTTTCCAGTGGCATTCTGAGGAGGAGTTTGAATTATGGAAAAAGGTGTTCACTGGTGAACTGGAATTATGAGTGTTATAGTCGAGAATTACAACTTGGTCATGTATAATACAGGTCTGGCCTTAGATATTATATTCTAAAATTACATTCTCTTTTTGACTCCAAGTACAGGGTGCTGAGGTGGAGTTAATACTATAACGGCTAAGCATGCCTTCGATGTATGGGGAGCGGCCTTTGGAGCGATGTTTTCTTTCCTCCTTATCAACTAATGATGATCTTTGTCTTATGCTCTCCTCTCGCATAATAGAATTGTAACTGAATCAAGAGTTAGTGGTCCAATTACAAATGGATATGTGTACTCTCTGACCTAAAGCTTGTTGGCTCCCTTGTTTTATAAAAGGGAATTCTGGGCCGAGAGAGTGGTCAGTTGAAATATCCAAGATATGAGAAATAAGAGTCTAGTAATATAGAGAGTATGAATTGTAAGTCCAGGTTTTAAAAATTTTTGAGTCAGATTGGAGAAATTTGTTAGTCATGGGGTTTTTGAGCATGATTGTATCAAACTCATGAATATTTGGAGTTTATTTTGTCTCCTATTGTGTTATGTTACATGGATTATTAATGAAATATCGATCAAAGATGATTTTCATTGATTTTCATTTGTTCTTTACTGTGAATTATGTTTAACTACAACTCTGGTTCAAAGGATCAGTTAAATGCTTCAGTTAACCAATAAATTCATGCAATATAACAAATAGGATTCATAAAAGAGTAATAAACTCAAGTATAGATATATGGGTTGTAATGCAATTCATAATAGATCATAAGTGTTCAAAATGAAATTTACCCTATAGTTCAGTTTTCTCTTTTGACTCCTTGCATTGGGATATGGCATTGGAATTCTGATTACGTTTTATTCTCGTATGTTTTGTGTTATGGCATCAGGATATTTTACTCAAACATTTCCTATCAATTTACTCTATGTGAAGTTTGCGATTCTTTGTTAAATGGACATGAGTCTTTTTTTTAAAATAGCCAATTTCTTGAAGGATTTGATCCTTTAACATTAATTGGGGATCTATCTGTTGCTTACCTGTGTGCAAATTAAATGAAATGTTTAAATGTTGTATGTTAAGAGCACATGTTAGGGAATACCCTCCTAGATTTTACAGAGTTTGAAGTGTAGGAGAATTAGCCTTATTGCTATTGTCGTAAAGTTGGCCATACTGTTCCTAGTCTTTTATTATTGAATGTGGCGAGTTCATAGGAGCTTCTAGGAAACACGTGTGGGTTGCAATAAAAAAACACCAATAGGTTCAATTGACAACATGATCTATTGAGTAATTACAAAGAATTCATAATTTGAAATTCTAGATTTTGACAACATGATCTATTGACAAGTAGGAAGTATTTCTCACATTGTGTCAAATTTTGATATTGTTATTAGGATTCAATTATGTAGTTTTACAAGTCAAACTCATTGACCCATGTTTCATGAGTAGTGTTTCACAAGAACTCGTCTCTCATGATAATGAATGGTCCACTTAGCACTCATTGCGTCTAAATAATTCTCAAAGCGATGAAGCACTAGGCCTTCCTAGGAGGTCACCCATTCCAATATTACATGATCCATGATTTTATTAATAATTGATCATTTTGGATTTTGACAAACTTGACACACAAATGACAAATTGACAATGAACTTAATGTATCACAATTAAGTTTCAAATTGAGTAACACAATAGAAACTAAAACAAATTGAGAGATTGTTATGAGGGTAGTGATGCAACTTTTCTAATTAGAGTGTATTCCATGAGATTACAATTCTTTGAGATATTTTGTCAAATAGTTCACAAGATTTGTCTATCCTCCCACATTTTACATAGATTTGAAAATGGAGTCTACAATCACAACATTTGAGAAAATTCATCTTCATACTATGCTTTGATGGATGTCTATACCTTGTTCCAAATCTCCCATATTAAGGAAATCGACAAGGATTTTGGTGAAGGTTGTGAAATTTGTCTATGCATCTACCAATTGCATTTGATTGGAAGTTTCTAAAACCTTTTAAAAAAATCCATTATGTATATTCTACAATCATTATAGTCCACAATTTCACATTTATTTGGTTTTGCATCTACCAGTTGTATTTGCTTGAATTTTCCTACTAAATTTTCAATGTAGATCCATTTTGTGTATATCTTAATTACAATATGTTGGTGTTTTTTCCGACATAGGATTTGCAATTTTGTAAGAGGTAGCCAACCTCCATTATAAACAACTGCAAAGGCAAGTGGCCAACTAACAAGAGTCAGTCAAAGACTGACATCTCCTACACTTTTGGCTCTGTGGAACCAAGGTGGGTAAACCCAAGTGTGTTCATAAGAATGTTTCATGATTGGTAAGAACACTTCTTCTTACAAATGCAGTCCCCACTAACACTAACAAACAGTCATTAACCTGGTTGTGGAAAAACCAAAGAATAATAACAGATATCCCAAAGCAAGGAGACAGAAAATTATCATAAGATCTATATCCCAAAAAGAGATAGCAGTTGATATTTGTTAAAATGTTCGGGTATCGAATCACCCTGCTTAGAGTCACAGTCCTATACCTGAAAGGAATTTACCAATACTATCCAGTACCTCATCCATTAGGTGAGAGTCATATAAAATGTAATTCAAATGAAATTGAACTTATCACCATCGTGCTTTGCTACCATGAGATTTTTCAGTATATTAAAACAATACTCCTTAGTGAATCCTGAGCATATAACCATAAACATGCAATTTGTGTTCAAGCATTTGATTAACTCATTAAGTCAAAGCAAGAGAACAAATTACACTTTCAACTACACCATTGAAACTGAATGAACAAAACCTATATAAATCCATTCATAATCCATGGCCCATACACAGGAGAGAAAAATGTCTTAATTTTTTTAGATTTCTTTCGATATCAGTAATTACAAAAGCATAGTATACTTATTTCATACTATTCCCAACCCAGCATGATTTCCTACATAATACCTTCAAAATCCTGGATTACCACTAACTGTACCTATTCTAAGCTTTCGGACCCAAAAAAAAAACCCTTAACAATGAGCTGTCAAATCTCCTTTATAGGACAGGAGAGCAAAAAAGCAATAGGCTACATTGTTCATTCCAAAATTGAATTTCATTTAGAATGAAATTCAAATTGACATTCCTCATCATTAGAAAAAACCATAATCAATTTGAGGAATCAAAACAGTTATACCATTGTAACCAACCGGAGCTAAAGACAAAAGAGCATGGCAGGCACGCGTACGTCCACATCAACACACCACCCAAAAGTAACACACCCAGCAACTGCAACTACTTGCAAAACACATGGCCCGGATAGAGGCAACTACTCCTGATCCTCGCTTTAGGAAGAAGTGAGACCAGCTTCCTTTTATCCGCTTTAGCACATGATCTGGTAGCATGGCACAGCGCCATCGTAGTTATTGGGGCAACTGCGAGGGGCTCTTCATTGACCCCCAACAGCTCGGTCATGGATGCCAAGTAATGTTGGCAGTCCGAGTCAGTTTCAGACCCATCACTGTCAGAACCAGAAGACAATACCAGTGGGGACTTGGAGCTCCCCGTCCCTTTAAAATTAGCATCATGGACAACCTCAGGCTTGCTAAGGACAGGTTGTACCCCGTCAGGATGCAAATTTCTCACCTCGAGTCTGGTCCTTCTACGCACAGCCGAATGGTCCATTGCAAAGAACACCTCACAAAATACAGGAGAGACTTGACCACCTACAAACAAGACAACTCAAAATGTGATGATAATACCAGATAACACAATGAGCATTTATAGAGTTAATTGGTGCGAGAATATTAATTGCTCAAATGCAGCAAGAGCATTCGAGCATTTTAGTGGCTGATGTAGCCACCACAAATTATTCCTGGCTTGCGAAGGCATGGCGTACAACACATCATTGCATTTATCAGGAAAACAGTGTTCGCATGCAGGAAATTCAGGCGAGGATCCACTGAAAAAATTAGTGCCATTAATGAGAACAACTTGTAGAGAGCAAGAACTCCCAACGCGGATGAACACGAACCCAAGAAAAATCGAACCGTTAATGCGGATCGAACATGGCAAGTCAGACGACTCAGATTGAGTCAACAATTGTTTGAAAATCCACATCAGCGCCCTGGGAGAACCATGCCCAATCACAACCCAAGAAAACAAGAGGTTGCAACTGGACAACGGGTCCCACCTAACCCTGTTGCTTCAAGAACTAGGCCACGTGATGCCTCTTTGCAGACCTCGCAGTACCCTCAGGGGCCTTTAATCTGATCGTGCGAACGAGGAAGGATTATTACTGATCTCCCTCGTTAATACCACACGAGTAGTAGATTTTAAGTCCACCACAATCCTTGTATGGTCCACATGAATATTTTTTTATCCTTTGTTGAAGAAACTATTACAATGTATTTCTTATTTATGTACTTATTTTCCATACATGTTTATAAAAGTTTGAAATTATTAATAATATTAATTTTGGCAAGACATTAAAAGACTGTTGATTGTAAAAAATATGCATCCTAATGTGAAAATGCAAACAATGGAAGCAATGACTATAACACTTAAATTTTTATGCAATATCCAATTCAAAGAATCATGTTACCCTCTACCTTGAATTTTTTAGTATAAAAAGCTAAGGAAATGCTATAAATAAGATAATAAGTTGACTATTAGCATATACCAATTTTTATAGAGATGTAGATTGTTGGATGTTGTGGTTGTGTTGCTCATGATATGTGGTTGTCATTGATGTCAACACTATTAGCATTAATGTCTTAAAGGTTGTATATGTCGAGGATATTGAGAAAATTAGAATAAATATAATGCATATAGTCTATGAAGTTGTGAAGATTAGAGTGGTGAAAATTTGTGTACGTTGGTATTCCGAAGTCATGCATTAAAGCGTTTGTTGTTGAGCCTATCTAGTATATCCTCTGGAAGTTTCAGAGGTGTGCATCAAGATTGGAGCGAGTTATAAGTTTTTGTGTTCCTACAATTATTTTGTTGCTATAGTTGGTGTTTATGAAAGAAGAGAATGTGATTCTGGTGAATTGAATTGTTGTGTATGCTCTTGAGATGTTCATTGACGTTTCTTGATCTCATACTCTATTATTGTGGTACATCCACATTGATTAGTGTGCTCGTGATCAAATATTTTTCCTTTCCATGTTCGAGTGTTCATGTTCTTGGTTGACATGATGGTGGTAGCATGTTGTAGATCCTTGTGGATTAATTTTTGAATGCTTGGCATGTTCGAGGATGTTTCTTTAGGTCTTCATTATGTTGTGACTGATTTAGGTTGGTGCGCATTGAGATTTGTTCATGAATTGGGCCAAGAGTTTGTATTCATCTATTATTTATTTTTGGCCGACAGAGTTGTTAATGTAAATTCATGAAGTGGATATATAAGAGCGATTGTTTTATTCATTTAGAGATAATGTATGTGAAGTGTATGCGAGATATGTGTGAATAAAGATTAGATCATTCGAATGCAGAGCAAAGTGTGAAGAAGTTTATGCAAAGTATGAAGAAGTATCTATGTGCCTAACTAAAACTGCCATCAGGCTTTTGAAGAAGCCAATTTCTCAGTTCAACCTCATCAGATGGATTTAATTTGATTACCTTATGTAAGGCAGTGAGCCTTCCCTTTGAGCAATGAGCTCTAGGAAGTGTTCCTGAATGCATGTGCATTCCTTATTCATTTCTTTTATACTTTTAATAGGGTATAAATTATGGATTAACCTCCACAGTGGTTTTTCCCCTAACAGGGTTTGTACACAAAAATCTTGGTGTTATGTGTGTTTCTGATGTGTTGTTGATTCATGCTTTCACTATTAATTATCAGATCTGAGATTAAAGGTTGATAAGGTTAAATAAGTTTCAATTTTGTAACAACTGATTCAACCCCCCTCTCAGTTGTCTATCCTTGTTTTCCAGCATAGATATCTTCCATTTCAAAACACACAAAACAATATTCAGTAGATAATCAACCATCTTTCATTTGTATAGTGATTAAATATTTAT
Source organism: Sequoiadendron giganteum (assembly GCA_007115665.2). Classification (NCBI taxonomy): domain Eukaryota; kingdom Viridiplantae; phylum Streptophyta; class Pinopsida; order Cupressales; family Cupressaceae; genus Sequoiadendron; species Sequoiadendron giganteum. The sequence goes on from CM021108.1 coordinate 90,853,580, forward strand.
CCCTATAGGAAACAAGTAGACTATATAAAGAAAACTAACAAAGCCACAACTACCCCTATTTTGTCAAAACACAAACAACACTCAGATTTAGTATAAGAGTCAACCAATCATAAGGAAAAAATAATATAAAAATAGGGTTAGGGTTAGATTTAGAGTTTTGGTTATGGTTGGGATTAGATATGAAAATACGGTTAGGGTTTAGGATTACAATTAGGGATTATAGTATTAGGGTTATATTTAGAATTAAGTTTTAGGGTTATTGTTATGATTAAGGTTTGTTTTTATATTTCGCTTAGAGTTGGGGTTAGGATTAGGGCCAGGGATAGGGCTAGGGTTAGGTTTATGGATAGGTTTAGGGTTATTAGAGTGAATGCAACTAATTATTAAAAGAAAAAATATTTAGGGTTAGGGTTGGGGTTAGAGTTTTGGTTGTGGTTAGGGTTATAAAGATAGGATAAAGGTGAGGGTTAGGGTCAAGGTTAAGGTTTCGAGAAAAAGGGTTAGGTTATGATTAGGGTTAGGGCTAGGTTTAAGATTTGGATTATAGTTTAGGGTGTAGCATTTGTCTTTAGTTTAGGGTGTAAGTTAAGGTTAGTGTTAGGGTTATATTAGAATTAGGATCATGGTTTAGGGTTTAGGGTTAGAGTTATGTTTATGTTTAGGGTTGTGATAAAAAGGATTTGGGTTATGGTTAAGATTATGGTTTTGAGAAATAGTGTTAGGGTTAAATCCTTTGTTGTTAATTAGAAACAACTAATTCTACATTGGGTAGTGCTAGGGGTAGTATAAATTATGGCCACCAACCTGTTAGATCTTCTTACAAGGTTCCCCTTAAAAGGTTTTCCTATAGCAATCTTATTATTAATAGTAGCAACAATAAGAACCTTAGTCGTTGTTGCCCACAAGTGAGGACTAAAATTTAGGGTTTTTACTCTTAGTCTTGGAGATGTCAACATCATGAGGAATGTCCACATGGATATGAGAGGAAACTTTCAATAGAGAACCAATGGCAAAAATATTAGGGCAACCTAAGTCATCATAATCAGCCACAACTTTACCAAGCTCAAGATTTCCCTCCGCCACTTTACTAGGCACATCATCAAATGTAATTTTTTGCTTGAAAAGGAATAAGGAATGTTTGATAGGTTTTCTCTTACCCTTATGAGGAGAGGTATCATGCAAATCACTAAGATTCCCACCTTTAGCTTTGATAAGAATAGGGGTAGGGAATAGATTAGACTTTGAAATAAGAGAGCTAACAGAATTCTAAGAGAACATAGCAAGGTGGACTTATGGAGTCTAAAAATTAACCCCTCATGTAGAGGCATCACAAATTTATCCATTAAGACCTCCTTACCTAAACACTTAAGAGAACTTAGGACAAAATAAGGAAAAAAAGCAATCTTATTATGTTTAAGATGGTCATGCGAGAAATGGTAATGAAAAACACATTTAAAACTACCTTCAACACTGAAGTACTTAATTGGCACTCTACTAAACTCATCATTCAAAACCATTCTATAATTCGATGAGTTCTCCCCTTTTCAAAATTTGGTTGATGGTTTCTGTGTCCATCATTTTTCCCTATTAATGACCTTCCTACCTTCAATATTCAACCTAGTAGCAGCTCTAATGGTTTCCTTTGAAACAAGAAATCTAACACCACCCACAATAACCTTTTTATCCTTTTATGAAGAAGAAAATTATTTTGAAAGGACTTGACCAGAGCAACATAGGGACTCAAAGTAGGGAGCAATTCTACCCTCTTAAAAAAATGTCATAGTATGGCATTATTTCTCACCTCCTTAGGGGATGTGAGTTTAGTGTGGCATCATATATCCCCTGTAGTATCTAAACCCTTGCAAAAAATATTAAACTAAGAAATATACATTTGGAACTTAGTAGGAAGAAAACACAAGCATTCACCTAAGAGAATAGGCTTCGCAAAAATTTGAGGCTTATTCACTATCATGCAAAACTAACCTGTTCATACGATCATACCATGGAGAAACCTCCCATCCATAAGTGACTTGATTGAAGTAACTATATCATTATTTTTAAGTAAATGCATATTTATCGAAGCTTGGGCATAATAATTAGAAGAACCAAAATTACCAATACTAACATTATCCAAGCAACCTGCAAGGGGTTCATAACAAGACTATTTAATGACATCAATTTGGTTGAATGAAATAGCATCCATTTGAAGACTTCCTCAAACATAATCACAAGGGATAACAATACCCCTCTTGAGCCAAAGCAATATGATACATAGACACTAAAAATTATCACTAGGGTAAAACTCAATACCCTTCCCCAAGCACCCATTAAATGACAATTTCATTATTTTCATTAATAAGGTTATTGATAATACTTTGAGAAGTAAAGCAACTTCGTATAGACTGATATGGCCCAATGACATTAAAAATATCATCTATGCAATCATATAATAAGTCATTAATAAAAAAAGGAAAAGATAAAAGCCAACAACTAATTAAGCAAGGATCATATAGAGATGTCATATTAGGAAACCTCTAACAAATTATATGGTGCAACGAGCCATAGTATTATTAAACTCACGTCAACAACAAAGTGTTAGAAATGGGAAATCTTCCTTTGATGACATACCCTTTAGGTTCCAAACCATAAGCTCATATGCATGCCCAAGTTTTTCCACTTGTTTAATCCATTTCCAAATGAGCAATTTTTCAAGCGTGAAGAATGAAAGAATAAACCCAAAAACATATATGATAGTAGAGGGAGTAGTTTATTTTGCATTGACTCTTCATTACAATTCAAAGTATCATGTATTCCTTCTCCCATAAAATTTTTCATGGGAGGAAGGGGAGAATATTTCTAGTATTAGACAAATCTAGCCTATCACCATTTTTGTTAGAAGAAAAGAGTAAATGCCAATGCCAAATCCAACACCATTTCTCATAGTGACCCTTTGTTGGACAAGGAAACACCAATGTCAATATTCACTACTCCAATCAATGGCTTATATCCTTCTTTTTTTCCAAATATAGCTTGTAGACCACCTCTGTGACCACCCATCTCACTATCAACGTTGCCATCACTAGCCCAACTATTCAATGGTCATTTTTCTAATGACCCCTTTCTCACTCTCTTGGAGGACAAACGTGACATTATTTAGGATATTCAATGCCTAGATATTTTTTGGAAAGCTTTAAGGTCAAATATATAGTGGCATAAAACTCAATGTTATAGGAAATCATTCTTAACCAAGCCCAATTGGTTCAATTTCTATGGATAGAAGGGGGTTGATCATAAGGAAGTGTTGAGATTCCTAAGCATCTCTTTTACCTTTTAGGTATCTCCTTCCTCTTTAAGGAAACATATCATTTCTAGAGCTGAGAAAAATTATCATATTAAATTATGAAGCCCCTTTCTTTGGCAAGGAGATTCCATGAGTGTTCAAAAATTCTTGTTGCACATGTTTCCATTACTCATGTTGCTAACAACCTTGCAAATCCTCATATTTGAAGATTGAAAGAATCCAAAGGAATATTTTATGGCCTCCCTTTAACCAAGGAAAATGGTTTCACAAAGTATCCTAGGAATTTTATTATTTCCCTCATGACTATAATAGGATTGGCTTACTTTATATTCACTACTCTAAATGGTGCCATAATAGGCTTTTCTTGCTTTATATTCACTACTCTCAATGGTGCCATAATTTTAAATTTAATTAACATACTCTAAAACCTAACTAAACTAGGTTGTAGCTCATCAAATTGGACAAGTGAAAGGTCAATACTAGCACTGAGGAAGAGTTTGGAGGAGTGAAAACAAGGTCAATACCAGCACCGACGAAGAGTTTGGAGCTAAAACAAGGTCAATACCAGCATCGAGGATGAGGTCGAGGGCACTCAGGGAAAATCGACAACCAAGGGACAATGAGTAATGTAAGTTTGGCACCACCATTCTCTTTAACCTATAATTTTCATGCCTAGTTTCCAAAGATCTTCTCGTACATTGGCCCCCCCATTCTTGTAAAATGGTATAAGATAAGACAAAAAAAATAAAATAGCTGAGTCTTTCACATTTTTATAGTGATTACTAGAGGCACATAGACCAATTCTTCATAATAGAATAATTTGATCATACTTTTCCAATGATGGCATTATGAGAAAACCTTAAGTTAAATGAATAATTCCTAGCTAAGTTCTTGAAATCATGTCCAACCGTATAAGCGAAGACCGTTGCTATGTGTACTTGGATAACATGGGGAAAGGCTCTTTGGGCTCTTTCATCAATCTACGTATTGTTAAATTTTAACACCTAAAAGTGAGAATGAATAATCTTTCCTAGGATGGTGGCCAATTATGCTTCTCAACACCTAGATTACAAAATCCTTGTCAATATCATTGCCATTACAATTAAACCTATTGCTTTAGTTATAGTCATAGAGGTAAACAAATTGGCTTTCTTGATAGTAGATACATTCTAGACAATTCAATCCTTGCATCAAAGATTGTTGAATGGGCCCAACAAACTACTCATGATGCACTTACTATTAAGTTAAAAGTTTGACAAGGCACATGATTGCATCAAATGTCCTTTCATTTATAAAAGGCTCAAATGGATTTATTTTCAACCCTAAATTATTATCACATTCAAAATTACAAAATACCAGTTAATGAAGAACCTTCCTTTTGAAGGTGATGTTGTCATGACCTTTAATTTAAATATTTCATGTCCAAAATGCTTTATAAAAGGAACCTTGGCATGAAGGACCTTCAAATGAAGACCTTAATTCAAAGGTCCTTCATTAGAAAATCCTTCATATGAAGGTTCCTTTAATGCCATCCCATTATAGCTCTTAGATTTGTTAGAGATATTTTTGTTTCAAAGAAGAGATTGGACTATCAAACAGTGTCACCATGACTCTACCAAAATATCCATCAAATTCATAAACCCTAACTTAACAACCACAAATTTAGAAGAAAATTGCCCCTGTCAGCCCTAGGGCATCAATTCAATGCCAAGTTTCTTGCTTTAAAAGACCCCTAAATGCAATGAACCTCTATCATACCATGATGCACACCAATCCATCGAGTTACAATTCCAAGACAATGGGTGGAATGGTGGATGTCATTTCTATTTACCCCTCAAACCCTTACATAGGCAAAATAGGGCAGTCCCTGTTAATCTGGTAAAGACGTGCCACTCCAATCATCAAAATTCTTTACCAGTTCCTTAATATTCCTAATCAAATCATCAGGTAAGGCTTGAAAACCTTGCAGTGATTTTACAAAAACTTGAGTAGGCCTTAATGATTGGGGCATGCTATTTGCATCGAATCTAGCGGTCGTATACATAACATCTAGGTCATTAGCCCTAGGGATCCACTTCTCAACTAAAGGAAAAACTAATTCCTAATCCCTAGTAATGTTTCTTATTGAATCTAAGAATAAAGAATATAAAGAATAAACTGATGGTAATCTACCATTAACTCCCTAATTCAAATGCCTAAAAACTATGTCCACAACTTCATTTTGCTTGGCAATTGCTCCCTTCTCACTTGCTTTTAGAACTCCCTGTAGCTCTCTAATCTTATTAAGCATCTCCTATTTGGTGGGATCTATATAGTACTCAACCTCCTCTTCAACTGGCTCTAATGAAGGAGTAGGAGTAGGAATCTGGATGGGGGACCCAGGAGTAGAAACAATTGGAGAAGTTGGAGGTACTGATCTTGATGTAGAACGTATGGCCAGGGTACCAAGAGCACTAGAAGACTCCCCCACGTGTCTGTACTTCAACCTGTCTACCTCAGTTTGTAGCTCAACATTCCTTTGATGCATTATACTATACTCTCCAATAATGGTGTTATACTTCTCCATCAAACTTTTCTTCTCAACTTCTTCTCTTTCAGTTGTCTTTTGGGCCAATTTGGCCACATTTATAGTCAAGTTTGTAGCTTTTGTAGTTGAAGTTTCAGAAGGTCTTTTGATTATTAACTCTCCACTTAGGTTTGGACTAATATCAGTAACATAGGGTACGGGCCAACCTAAACTTAGGAAGTAATAAAGTTAGGCAAAATATTTAACTCAATTTATAAAAAGGGGCCCGGCCTAGATGAAACAATGAGACATAAGTCATTTTAATACCCACTCCAAAAAGGTAACAACCGAATATATCTCACCCAAGCTTTTACATGGAACATTAGGATTTTTATGAAAGCCAAGGTAAAACGTACCCAACCTTAGGTTCCTCTCAAACAATGTAACAAGCCACGACAAGGGAAAAACATAAATGGAATTCAAAGAACAAGATTTGAAACTCCATCAAATCCACCATGATGCACACCAATCCAACAAGTTACAGTTCCAAGACAGTGGGTGGATTGGTGGATGTCATTTCTATTTAGCCCTCAAACCCTTACACAGGCACAAAAGGGCAGTCCCTGTATTTGATTGTTTAATCCCACAAAACAGTGATTGAGAACTTCAAAACAAATGCAAATGAAAGGGAACACATATATTTATCTACACCAATGATCTCAGATCATTTCAAACTTGTATGGATCCATACAACACAAAAGAACTTTAGAAAAATTGTAAAAACATATAAAATTGCTTCAAGAACGTGGTATCTGATATGAAATTTTGGTATCAACTCCTCCAAAAATTGCAATGCGATGGGAATACAATATGATAGAAGTGGGATAAAAAATTCATCTTTTGAAGCATCAAACCAATATGCAAAGATGAAAGAAAGTGCTAACCCCTTAAACTAAAAAAGTTTCTTTTAAATTTAAGTTTGTTGGGTAGCCAATTCTTTTAAGTTATCAAATCCTACCATCATACATAATCAAAATGTTGTTGTTTCAAATGACTATGAGCACTAACTTTCACTATTTGAAGATGTTGAAACCTTGTCATAGAGAATTAGAACATTGATAAACTTATGATGAATTTACCAAGCCTAGTACACACTCCCTCCCTGTTAACCACTTAGACATATGGAAATTAAATTTTAATTTGCTGCTATTTTTAGTCATGTAGGTGTCCAATAAACCACTTGGTGGTGTTTCCCTTCAACTTTATTTACTTGATTGAAGAGAAAAAGTCCTTTGATTACAATTAGAGAATACATTTGACACCTTGGTTATGTAACTGGTGGACCATAGTCACATTTAACACTTGTTACAAAGTTTGGGAGTTAAAACATTAAGTAGATTTGATTTGTGATGGACACATTTGGATGGTAATAACAATAACTTGCAATCTATCAAGACTTGATTACCTTATAACCTGTCAAATTCTAGCGATGAAATGATAGATTAACCATAATGTCACCTTTGGATCACATCACCATGAAAGAACTTCATCCAACATCATTATGAGTGCAGGTACCACCAAATAGGTATTTGTCATATTTTTCTTCCTCGAGCGAGGGAAATTCAGGAAGAGAAGAGGAAAGTGAGACATGTAGTACGTCTAAAAGAGGGAGACCAACTAGAGGTCAAAATATTAGAAGAAAATTATGTAAACGCATGGAATTTTTTCTTGCTGAAGGGGGGTCATGTTCTTATGATGATGAGAGAATAGGCGACATCGAGGTGCCCTTGAGGTACAAACATCTACGGAAACAATGGGTACCCAAAGAAATTCCTCCAATAAACACTGATTTTTGTGTCAACGAGAGGATATATCGCATAGCACCATCGTCATTACATGGTTTGGGCCTATTTTGCATGGACGGCATAAAGGTCTGTTACGACAAAGTTACTGAGTTGATGGAGTATGTTGGACCCTGTTACAGTTACAAAGATTGGATGCAGCTGGTTCGATATACATGAAGTATGCGTAGGTATGCACTATCAGCAAATTATATACAACTAAAAGATAAGGATCAAAATAAAGGAGTGGCTAGGTACATTGATGGGAGGCCAAAAGCATCAGGGAATATTGCAAGGTTTATAAATAGTACATGACCTGGGTCAACAAATAAGCAACCCAATTGTATATTCGAGGCGCGAGAGGGAAATCGTGTATTCGTATGTGCGGTAAAATCAATAACTGCAGGGGAAGAGTTGCTAATCGATTACAATTTGAATCTCTTAGATACAAAGACAATTACTATGGGGGTGGTATGTACTATATACCATTTTACCCAACCTCCAATTAATGACTCCAATATACCATTTTATTACTGTATTTTTTTTTATAAGTCTAATGGTTTCATTTCAGTAATGTTTTTTATATTTAATTTTTGTCACAGTGGGACATTGATCATACAAGGAAGGCTCCAGCCCAGAGTGCAGATCACGATCCATCTTCAAGCGCTTCTATCCAATAGGTTTACCTCATTATAATTGTACAAATTAGATACAAGCAAAATAATTTATTATTATGTTTTTTTCATGAGTTTATTAGGTTAATTTCAATAATATTTTTAATATTCTTGTTGCAGTCGGCTGATCAGGGAAAGGCACCAGCAGTACAGGAGAACATCCATATAGAGGTGGAGTCACTATTATGTGATGATGACATCGCATTTACCACAAACCCTACAGATATGATGAGGAAGGCCCAAAAAAATGCAATCAAGAAATCCTTAAGTTGGTATTCGTAGTACCTCAAATAGATGAGATAAGAGAAAGGGTTAAACTATTGTCTGAGAGAGCATAGAACTTGCAAGTAAGCTATCATGAGATCTTTAATTATAACATAAGTTCATTCATGGTTTTATATTTTGTACTCTTTTATGTCATAAACTAAAATATGTGTTGTTTTTATAGGATTATTTGCGTCCTCATCATACTGCTGGCCATGATCAAGGTACTGCAAGTGTTTCCCAGGAAGTAGGGCACGGTACAAGTGTCAATCCTGATCTTCTTGTGCATACAACACTTTATCCGGCCCCATCATTTGTGCCTATATTGTCGACTGAAATGTCAGCAACACATACCATGCAGGCATTTGGTAGTCCACCGTCTGGTAGCAAACACATGCCACCACATGTGTCAGTACTTGTGGATACAGAGGCCGCTAGTACTAGTGATGTTTTAGCAGCATTTCCTAGATCTTCTCGTATTACTAGTACGGGAACATTGCTGGTCACATTTTTGGTGACCGAGGATTTCCTTCCCATAAAGATAGAGAAGGTCCCAGGTACTTTAAAATGTTTTAATTATTATTATATATAATCCAATTGAAATTTACTTATTGATCACTCTTTATAGACTAATGATCCCATGATCATTTTGTAGGAAATGATTTTTTTTATAAACATCTAAGTGATATTACATTGGAGCTCTTCGGGCCCACCATACGTACACGGTGGATGCCCAAAATCAAGATTTAAAGGATGAGCTCATTAACCGTTTAGTTGTGTTGTTCGGTGATAAAACATTCAACAGAACCAAGGTCCTTAAGAAAGCCGGTACCTATCTAAAGTATGTGAGGGACCAATATAGGTCACATTTAGAGAAGAATAGAAAGTACGAGCATCCCCCCATGATTCTGGAAAGGGAGTGGAAGGACTTGGTGTCGGATGCAAAGGAGAAAGCTGAAAAGAAGAAAGGAAAGACACCAACGGGCCAAGCAAGGTATGTGATACTATCAACAATTTAATTATATACTGATTACTCTTTTTTTTTACATAATATAACGTATTTCAATTTTTTCATAGGCTGCCCGACACATCGAAGGCAACAAAGGTAAGACTAGAAAAACACGGGCAGCACAAACTTGGCTCTGGTGGTTATATGAAAACAACCACACGATTTGTAAGTATCAATAAATGAAATATTGCATCCAAATAATAAATTGCAAACAATTTTGGTTTTATCACACCATGGAAGAAAATTTCATGATCGCATGCAAAAATACAGGGCTTTGATTTCAATAGAGTGCCCATAGAAGAGGACCTAAAGATTGTCTTCCACCAAGGCTATGGAGCCCTGACTGAACAGCTAAGAGTCTCGACTGGGCAAACACAATCTTCCACTGCATCCAACATGTAGGTAAATAAACTCAATAAAGTTTATTTCAAATTGATTACTCGTGCAATATGTTCAATATTAATTTCTACCATAATAATGTGCCTATTTTGTTGTAAGCAATGATAATATTGCACAAGACACTGGAATGCAGCCTAGTGAGGGTGGAGTGCAACCTGCCGATGAAGGCCATGGTGTGCATCCCAAAACTGGATGTATTCATGTGCTATACAAAACGCAGTATGGATTAATACAATTAAACATCTTTAATTGCATTTGGTGTATTAATCAATGTAACCTTTCGTGTTTCAACTTTAGAGCATGTAGAGCGTGATCAACATGTTGAGCATGATTAGGCTAGACAAGATTAGGAACATGATGTGGCTCCATCAGGTAAAGAGGACCACTCTAATGTTCTTTTAAACATATTTAATTGCAATTGGTGTATTAATTAATGTAATCTTTCATGTTTCAACTCCAGATCAGGATTTAGAGGGTGTTCAACATATTCAACATGAGGCTATAAGACAATATCAGGAACATGATGTGGCCAATTCAGGTAAAGAGCACCACTCTGATCTTTTAATTAATGAAATACATGTAACAATAATAATAAAACATATCAATTTAACATTTCTTTGCTATTGCAACAGACCCCCCCTTGCAGCCACGTCCACGTTGTGAGTACACGACTAGGCATACATTAAGATCATGAGCAGAGCTTGGAACAATTGAAGGGGGGACAGCTGATTTTGAAAACGATACTCCACTTCAGCTTTATTTAGCTACAAAAAAGAAACAAAACAAAAAAGTGATTGTAATCATATTATGACAAGTTGACAACAATATTTTTGATAATATGTAAAAACTGAAAAAATGAATGTTATATGTTAATGAATGAATGTGAATATATTAATGAATAAATGTTATATGTTAATGAATGAATGTTATATTTTATTAATGGATGAGTGAATGAATGTTATATGTTATTAATGGATGAATGAATGATTAATATTATATGATCGGGTATGGGGAATTAATAGTGATGTGAGCGGGGGGAGGGATGGGCCAAATGAGCTTCCACCTTCACGTGGTTGGCCCTATTAAGTAGAGAATATTAAACTATTCTCAAAACAAAGAGAAGCTCAATAAGGTAAGAAATGCACTTTTCAATATAAGAAATGCATCGTTTGAAGCATCAAATCAATATGCAAAGATGAAAGAAAGTGCTAAATTTTCACTATGAACATTGTGTTGTGTGTGGATTTGGATCATAATGTAATGTTTTTTATTTTTATTTTAGTGGTCTCTAAAATTTGACTTTTGTGCATAACAAGTTAGTGGAAAATTTGACAGCTCTTAAGGGTTTAGAGGCTCAATTGAAATAGATACATGGATATTTGGATCTTTTTGTTGATGGGAGGCTTCCCCTTAACCATGAAATTTTGTACCATTTGCAGGTATGCTAAAATATCTCTAATTACATTCATTCAACTTACTGTAATATAATATTTGATCACAAAAATCTCCTGTTCATTATACTTACATGGATTTCCATGCCCTGTTCCAAAGCACATGTTTTAAAATAGGAAAGAAGGATGCTGGCAAGGGTTAAGGAATTTGGCTTTACACCTACCAATTGCATAATTTACTTCACTCATCCAGCATATTGCCTATGCATTTCACAATTGTTGGAATCATATACTATAATTACAAAACTAATAAAATTAAAATATGTAAGTTTCAAATATGGCATTACATATCTTTCTATGAATTTTTGAAAGAAAATATCAAAATGGAGAAGTATTAACAAATTAATCTGCATAATTTCTAAGAGATCGGGGAATTTTTTTGCAGAGTTATCTTGAATATATTTAAGACAAAAGTAACTTATAGAGATTGAAGTAGAATATCGGTAGTCTAAAATCACCAGTCAACACATCTTAGTAGTATCTCAATTCAAGAGAACTAGGTCCACTATCCATTAGCCAGTAAAACAAATAAAATCAATTCATAAGATTATTCTATTCTAATAGGGTTGACTGGTTGCTTCTTTCTTTTTGATTGTCAGGAAGTCATCAATATACACTTGGTTTTCTCGGCTTCTCTTGCCTCGTGGCTAGAGAGTTTTTGCAAAAGGCATCAAAGTAACCTTCAAGATTGGAAATGGCAATGAGTACAAGGTCAGTATAACTTAATGCTAATTGGGTATGATTTTATTTGTTCAAGACCAATTTAGATTCATTTTCTGCTCACACTACTTTTATTTACATTTATGTTTTTCTAATATCCATTTTCCTTTACATTCATATTCTTCTACACATATTGTGTTTACAATAATGTTTTCCTTAATTTAATCTAGGGGAGAGGATCCAGTACTTGAGCAACTTTCAATGTCATGTTGTTAGGATTTACTGTGAAGCTAATCCAAAGTTTTTCATTGCTGCTCGAAGCCATATTGCAGTGCTTTCTCTACGAAGCCCACATGATCCCCATCAAGTATCTTCTTTTTGTAGTCTCTAAATTTCTTAGAATAAATCAACAACCAATTTGTCTAAATGTGGCTCCTTGTTTACACATTAATATCTCTTTTGGCAACAATGGATCAAATTGGATTCATGGGGTCTTAAAGAGAAGGGTCTCAAACATGGAGATCAAGAGTGGGACCAAGTAAAACCATTCATAATCATGCTCATATTTTTTTATTGATTGTCTAAGAGCTAAATATCCAGGATAACATTCTATATTTTTCTATTGAATTTCCAGAGTGAGAATAATTTTGGGTTTGCAATCCTATTTTTTAATACACTAGCTAAGTATCCAAGATGCACTGCAGGTACTCTTTCTCACCAAATTGCTCATTTTCCACAAATTTAGATTCTAGTGTGTAGTTTAATATTCACTAGTTTGATTTTTTCTTTTTTAGCAAAATTAGAATCCAATTCGTAGGTTGTGCTTGTTGTCCATGACAGTCCCCTTGATCTCATGACTCATCATAGGTATTATATTTTGCTCCAATTGTTGATCAACATCAAATGTGGCCATCATAATATCATCCATAGCCTCCATATTCTATAATTATTCATTTCTCATTTCTCATACATAGTAACCAAATAATGTAGGCCTAGAGCTTGGACTGCAGATGTATGCAAAAAATGATAAATCCTTGCCTCTGTAAGCCTAATTAAACACAACAATTGACATGTTGTTTGATATTTTAAATAGTCATATGACTGTCCTTTTTTTACCTTGTAAACACTTACTCAATGCATACAATAATTTATTGAAATGCAAAGTTGAATGGCCTCTTAACTCTTGACACTAATGTCAATGCATTTGCCCAAACAGGGTTAATCATATTGTGATCTAAATTTTCGTAATGAAGTCTTCCAATCTGAGCATTCATGACAATCCATCTTGTCTTTTACTACCCCTATTAAATGCTCATCATCTTGGCACATCAACTTTCTCTCTTTGATTGACTTGTCATTATCCCTATGGATGCACTTTGGAGCCTCCTACTACTTTCATATATTGCCCAGAGTCACCCCGATATGCCTACATTTCAACAAATAGTTTTTTTTTTTTTTTATACTGCATTGTTCCATAGAAATTGCAATGAACCACAAAAATGCTTGATGACCTTGCTATGTACCTGATGAACTTTCATTGTAATGACTTGCCTATTTTTTCACGAGTGCAATGAACTTTTGCCGTAATGACTTTCCTATTGCGTCGTGCATTCGACGCTCTTATGTCGCACGTGCTCTGAGCACTGGTCATCGCTAGATTGACAACTATATGTCGTTGCTCTGACCCTTCAGCAACGGTATGCCACACGTGCTCCGGGTACTGTTCATCGGTAGACCAACGATATAGTCGTCTCCATCTTGACTATATATATTATAAATTAAAATACTATATAATAATTTTTACGGTTTAATAAAAATATAGCAAGTCAAACTATATGGTCTAATAAATTTTATAGCTACAATATATGGTCTAAAATTGAAAAAACGGTCAAATATTTAATAGACCATCAAATTCCATGCCTACTATCAACTGTCAAGTGATTAATGTTTATTTTTAAAGTTAATATCATAAATTACTCAAGTTTCAACTGTTGGATGAACATTTGATGTATGGTTGTAGTTGCATTCTGTAATGACATGCACAAAGCGATGGGCTTCCCAACTTAAACCTCCAGAATCACCTTATAACTGTTAGATTTAGAAAGATCAATGGTGAAGAATTTGCAACTTGTAGACATAAGACGTGTCATTCACTTTAATGTTCCAATTTCGAGAAACAAAGCATTTAAAACACTTTGTACTGCTAAGTGTCAACTATCAAGTGATTAATGTTTATTTTTAAACTTTAAAGTTAATATCATAAATTACTCAAGTTTCAACCGTTGGATGAACATTTGATGTATGGTTGCAGTTGCATTCCATAATGAAATGCATAGAGCGATGGGCTTCCCAACTTAAACCTTCGGAATGACCCTATAATCGTTAGATTTAGAAAGATCAACGGTTAAGAATTTTCAACTTGTAGTCTTGTAGACCTAACTCCTAAGACGTGTCATTCACTTTAACATTCCAATTACAAGAAAAAAAGCATTTAAAACACTTCGCACTTTGAAATTGTACTGTGATTTTTAAAGTCTTCAATCTTCAGATTGCTCATTGGCCATTGCAGTGCACCACCCTGTTTTGGATTCCACAATTCCACTTCCAACAATGCCATTCCAGTTTTCAAGCGTCGGGACTCAGAATCTGGGTAAGTGAAAGAATTCCTGCGGCTACATTTCATCATTTGACATTTCTTAAAATCTTATTTTGTCAAAATTTGAAGTTTGGTTTTAGACTTTAGAGACTCAAGAATTCATTAAAATAAATGATGACTAATAGGTATTACTTATTAGGGAAATTCACAACTTCACATTTGTACAAGCATGTCTACCACTAGTACCACTAGAGCAATGTCCGATAAAAAAATACATTATGCAGAATTGCATAAAACCCCAGGTTTCACTGATGGGTACCATGATATTTATGATCTTGAAATCTATGGTAGGCGTACCTCAGAACTTAGATTTTCATCTCAGAATAAGGCTGCAAAGCAAACAAAAGTTGATAGTATCAGTGCACCATGGGTAACTGGATTAGGCCACATGATGTTACATGAAGTTTTCCCTTGCCCAAAATTTATCATGGTCTGTGCCAAAAATTATGATGATAAGAAAAGAGAAATTGTTAATAAAGATAACCAAGAAGAATTGTTATCCATTAATGCAAAAGAACTTGGAAAAGTGTTGGGGTTTACAACCGAAGAATTTGAAACCACCACAGTGACCTAGAAAAGCTTGCTAGTGATTATGAAGCAATGGAAGAAAGGCTGAAAAATGATTTCTTAAATAATATAGTTAAGGATAGAAACAAATTGAAAGGTGATCATAAGCCTCCTTATAATTTGGATTTTTTTAAACCATGGGTTCAGGATACTATTTCCATGCTAGCATTTTGCCTTGGTCTGGATAGCAATTTGGAAGTGGGTGCAAGCCTCCTTGAAATGGCATATAATATCCATTATGCTGATGAACATGTCAAATATAATTATACTCAGCACATTGTAGAATCCATGCATAAACAATTTTTAATGATTAAATCAGGTTCCACGAAGACATTTAGGTTCACAACCTACTTGTGCTTTCTTTTTCTATTCAAATTTAGAGGAATGTTTCAGACCAACAAGCTTTAGATTTAGCCCTACAATAATGTAGAGGAAAATAAAATGGCTCTAGTATATGAATGGACCACTGAGATAAGGATGCATGATTCTCGAAGGAACTACAGTCATTTTGTAGACTACTTTCTGGCTCCATTGCATCAAGTAATTACAAATAATCCAATGCCTAGATTGCCTGTCATGTAGAAACTGCATGCAACTAGGAAAAGAAATACAATTGGCTGATTGGTACTTAATGGAAGAATATATTATGCTAAGATTTTATGGATCAGGAGTACAACCATACAAACTTCCAATACATGTGATAGAAAGGGTTTTTGCATTGGAATATATAAGGCAGGTGTAGAGTGCTGATGAACTACACTTTCTTATTCAGCAAAAGAAGACCTTATTTCCTTCTTTACCTTTTTCATGTGGAGGGTTCACATTCGAGAGAAAAGCATTTAGTGTGGCACATAATCTTTTCAATTTTTTTGACTTTGATGCTATCTATCACTGGCAGTATGATCCATGTGACATCATTAAATCAATTATTGTGGCCAATAAAAATGTTGCAAATAGAATTCAACATCAAAGTAAACCCTTGCTTGAAAACTTGAGAAACAAGGATTCTTGGGATGAGGTCAAAATAGCAATGGAGAAAAGTGTTGCTGAGAATGGTATTTCTTTTGAACAATTGTAAGGTGAAATTATGGCATCGCACTAAAAGACAATCAGGACATACAAAAAAAATTATGAAAAAAGTGATAAACCATCTAGTAGAGTAAAAATTCCAGGTTCTCTAGAGAAGGAAGTTATAGATAAAAAATGGTCACGATAAAAAATTACTACCTTTTGGTCTATGAGGAAGGACCTAGGTGATCCAAGAGCTCTTGCGGAGTATGTTGATAATGAAGAAGATGAAGAGTTTAGCAAATTGTGGAATATAGAGCATCCTGATGAACGTGATGAATTTGATGATGATATTGATATGGAAGAAGAAGAACAAATCCATGCCAGTTACAAACCTGGTTTAAGTGAGGTCGCAAAAGAAGAATATGCTTCAACATATACTTCAGGAGCAGCCATACTTCAAAAAATTGGTTATGAAGGTGGTCCTTTGGGGTCCAAAGGACAAGTCCCTTGGACAATACAAAGTGTTGAGCATAGAAAAATAGTTGATAAATCTGGCCTTGAGGTTGGAGGTGAAAAAGTAGACCAAGGGGATACAAGACAAAAACAATTTGTTAGAGCTTCTAGTCCTCATCCTCATGGTCAAATACAATCACAACTAGGACATGCCCTTGGTGGACAGCTTAGTGCAACTGGGAGTGCCATTGGTGGTGATGGTATGGGTAGTAGTACTAGTAGTGGTCAACGTGTGCTACAATGAAAAATTACACACAATACTAAGAGGAAAACAAAAAAAGATACCACAGAAAGACCAACTAATCAAGGCAATCAAAAGAGGCAAAGGATTTTGACACATCCAAGTCACACTATCAGTGGATCCACCAGTACCACAAAGGAGTTATTTCCAGAAACTCCCACAAATCCAAATAGTGTGGGTGCGACATCATTAGCAACTGCAAGTACTCATATTCCTTCGCCATTCAAGCATTCCATTGTTCCTGCCTCCCCAGGTTATGATTTCATTGAAGAGTTTAAAAAGAAATCATACTTGAATAAAAAAATAAAAGAAGCAATTGATGGAGAGTGCATCTGCTGTAACTTTAGAGCATGCAACAACGATGGTACTACCCACATTTGACACAAATAAAGAAATCATGGAGTACACAATTGTTGTTCCCACAGTTCAAAACAAACCAACAAATCAGATGGATTGATCTGAATACTAGGTAACCAATTTTCAATTGGATTTTCTGGCCTGAAAAATACTGACAAAATTAATGTATCAAAGAATAACAATGAATTGGTGTACACATCATTGCTAAAGCAAGATAGAGAGAAGAAAAGGTTGCAGACCCAAATAGAAACGTTACAGGCAGACCTAGCAAGTGAGAAAGCAAAGAAGAAAGCAGAAGACAACAAGAGCAATGAATTAGAAAAAAGAATAATAAAATTTGCCTCTACATCTACAAGCAAAGAGGATAAATCAAATCAGAGAGAAGTGAATGACTTGAAGCGAAGCCTAGATGAGAGCAACAAGAAATATGATGAGGAAAAATCCACTTCAGAAAAATCAAGACTAAACATTGCGAATGGAAATGCACAATGGGAACAAAAATTGGATAAATAGAGAAAAACAACTAAAAGATTGGAGACAGAGCTGATGGAAGCAAAAGAAGAAATTAAGACTTCTCAAAATAAGCTTTATGCATTGTGTAGAGATACAGTGAGGCATATGAGACAAAATATCTAGGATGAAATAATGCAGAGGTTTGATCATTTGTGTGACATGTTTCAACTAATTGATGCTATCAGACAACATTATAAGAAGCTCAACAAATATTTAGTGGACAACAAAAAGGTGTTGGAATTAGAGAAATCTGCAAATCAAGTTCTACAAACAGTCTACAAAGCCAGTGACAATGATTTGAAATCAAAAGGGATTAATAATCGGATTGAAACCTCAATGAAGTTATCATCTATCATTGAAAAGTGTTCGAGAATGTGTGGAACAAAGGAATATTTGCATTTGGTTGCAGACAAGATGAAGGTGGTGGATGAAAAGGTATGGAACTTCACAGAGCTTGGTTTTCCAGAGGCTTTTGACACAAATGAGCAATTAATTGGAAAGGATGGTTTCAGAAAGAAGATGGAAGGTGCAAGGAAGATTGATTTGGACCAATTTCCTTAAAACCCGGATGTGAACTATTTGGATTCAATAAGAACACTGATAACCTTGAATGCAAAATTGACTGAAGAATTCAAGACAGGTTCCACTTCTAATTACAATCATGAAATGTTAACAAAACTTCAAGTCAAACAACATCAGTTAGAAAAAATGGAAATTCCACCTCCTGAAGAGTGGAAGTTGCTAGAAAAGGTGATACAGTGACTTGATTTTTTATTTTCAACCTTTGATAATATGAGTTTCCAAGTTCCAACTCAGCTCTGTGTAGACTTGTCTTTGGGCATTGGCAAGATTTTGCATTGCCAATGCCAATATGTACTCCTTCATGTGAAATTCAATTAAAAAGCTCAAATTCAAACTTCATTAATGTGATGATGTTCAATTATCTATATTATTTATTTTATCATTTGAACTACTGATGAACTTGATGGAACTTCTATTTTTTCTCTCTGAATTCCTCTTTGTCTTGACCTTGTCCTAGTCTGTCAATGTGTCATATTGTTTGGGAAAGAACCTAAGGTTGCGGTTTTTATTTTGGTTTTCATGAAAATCCTAATGTCATATGTAATAACTTGGGTGAAAATCTATTCGGATGTTACCTTTTTTGGGTGGGTTTTGTTGGTGTTTTTTAACGTAAACCAAGTTTGTCTCCTAATCTACCTATGGAATTGCCAATTCTAATCAAGGGCAGCTCGGAGGACCTGGACCAACTGATGAGGATTTTAACTATAACCTCCTACACTTCAGGCTCTGTGAAACCCGGGAGGGTGGTCCCCATAATGTGTTTATGATCTCTGCACCGAACTCATAAAAAATCATTAACAATTAACAGATAATCCCATCGAATAGCTCAACAGAATAGGATAATACTTAAATGAGCTGGCCTTTCACCAATAATATCAACTACTTGGAGCATGGGATGATTACAACATTATTTTGTAACTTATGATAGTCATTTTATTTGCAATTTGGCAGCAAGATCTAAGTAAAGACATACAGACATAGGACTTCACAAACTCGTACAATTTAAACCAGTGCCATATACCATTGGGGAGTCAAATTCACAAACATTTAAAATTTAACAACAGATTCACATACATAGCATATAAGATCCCTGACAATATTGCATTACAATAGTGTCAATCCATATCCTAACCCAATACTTCTTACTAAATCCCTTTACAAACATATCCATCCATGATTCCATCCAAGCATTTTAATTAATTCCTTGAATTAAAGCCAAAATGGAAAACATACACACCAGAGCAGTGAGATGAACACCATAATCCTTTATTATACTATTCAAAATTATGATATTTTTTTACAAAGGAGAGACATCAGCTCGAAGTATAACATCATAACTCAAATCTTCATAGACCTAAAACCCCATTATCGAATAACCCCAAACCTAAATTGTATTAATATTGGAATAATTGGTTCTTACAATTTGTTCTGCAACTATACCTAGACTTGACCTCAAAATATCTAACTTGCCAACCCCTATTTCTAGCCTTGAAATCCTTCTTATAGAAAACAAAGGAGCAAACAAGCATCGGGCTAGAAATTACACATGTCATTGGTCAATTGGACCGCTATGTGCCAATTCAAAAATATGATTAAAACCACCGAGTCCTAGAGCATCTTTCTATTGATTCCACTCATTACATAATAGCCACTGCATTAGCTATATCTCAAAACCTACGCTAAAAGTTGTCATGGAAGCGAAACCATAATCAGTTATACTATAACCGTTGAGCTGTTAGTTGCCGGTAATAGACACTATTTTACTCCTCTTCGTTTAAGTACTTGTCCACCCATTTTTGGTATTTGTCATCCGTTGGCCAGTTAAAATTCACCACCTTGATCACCTTAGTATTGTAAGGTGTGTACTTCACCGCAACCTGGTTAGCCTCTCTCTCAAAAGACTCTAAGAATATGTTGGTATTAATTATTTTATCCATACTGCTCACTAGCAAGTCATAGTCTGAGTCATCACAAATCAATTTGATTTGTGCATCAATAACCTCTTCTGCCCTATCTTGCCACTATTGCAATGGCAAGATATTTCCTTGTGCATCTATTATATCTGGCAAAAAAGTATCATTCCAGTCATCAAAACTCTTTACCAGTTCTCTAATTTTTCTACTCAAACCATCAAGTAGGGCCTAGAATCCCTTCAATTATTTCACAAAAATTTGAGTAGGATTCAATGACTGAGGCCTGCTATCTGCATCAAACCTGGAAGCCTTAAACATAACATCTAAATCAGTGGCCCGAGGGATCCACTTCTCAACCAAAGGTAGAACTACTTCCCGATCTTTGTTAATGTTTTTAATTCCACCCAAGAACAAAGAATACAAAGAATGTACAAATGACAACCTATAATCAACCTTCTCATTTAAATGCCTCAAAATGGTGTCGACCACCTTATTGTGTTTAGAAATTGTATCATTCTCACTTGTCTTTAGGGCAGCTTGCAATTCTGTGATTTTATTCAACATTTGCTTCTTGGTAGGATCCACAGAATACTCAACTTCCTCTTCAACTGGCTCTGGTGTAGGGCTGAGAGCAGGTGTCCAAATGGGGGACCCAGGAGTAGAAATGATTGGGATATTAAGGGAAACTGACCCTGATGTAGTGGGTAGTGCTCTGATACTAGGGGCACTGGAGGATTCTCCTACCTGCCCATATTTTAGTCTATCTACTTCAGACTGCAGTTCAACATTCCTCTAGTGTTTTCTACTATATTCCCCAATTATTACGTTGTATTTCTCCATCAGACTCTTCTTTTCAGCTTCCTCCCTTTCGGCTGTCTTTTGGGCCAATTTGGCCACATTCAATGTCAAGCTTGTGGCTTATGTTGTTGAGGTTTCAGAAGCTCTCTTGATGATGAGCCCTCCCCTTAGACTTGGACCAATATCAGGCACATTTGGTTTTCTACCCTGGGGTGCCAATGCCCATATGGCCATAGTTTCATATTCCTCACTAAAAGCAGAGTCTTGTAGAGCTGCCTTAACCTCTTCCTCACTGTTTTGCATAGGATGCTTGGACTGCAGGATAGCATTGAATGCTACAGCATCAACTATGTCCCATTCAGGCAGAAGTAAGACACCAACCTGAGTCACAAGTCTCCTTCCTTCCTCAGGAGTAATGCTCTTGAATTTCTCCATTAGTTCGGCCTTAACTTCATCATCATTCTCTTGTTCAGACCTATCAAGTCTTGACTCTCTCCTTCTCTTGCATTAATCCTGATATTCCTCTAATTTCATTCTCCAAATTAACTGCAAGAATATAGGAGTCTTCATGAAGGAATCATCATCCAAGAATACCTTGCAAGCCTCCATCTTAGCATCCTGTACACACTGCCCCTTTATATCCATATCAGTTAACACCAATTGTGTTGATCTAGGAGGAGAAGGGATGCCAACCTGCATGTCTTGATTAGTTATAATTATTTCATCCATCAGAGCCTCTTGTGTTTCCTCAACCCTTTGCCTCTTTAGGCTTGGCTCTTATAGTAACTCTACAGGATCATTTCTCAGTGGTGAATCTAGGTCCACAATCCTTATCCCTCCAAATTTTCTGATCCCTTGACCCGGTTGTGATGATGCTTGCATTATTTGTTTTCCCCTTTTATCTCCTACCTCCTCATCACTGCTATCATCTCTCTTCCTCTTGTATAGAGGCTTGTCCTCTGGTGGCTGATAAGTTGGCCTTGTTTCTTCAGGCCTCGCCTCTGGTCTCTGAATTCCTAATTCCACTTCCAAATTGACTTTCTTGGTTTTCAAGGTGCTCATGATATCTTTGAAGTTATTCATTAAGAAATATATTCTTTTGTGAAATGGAGTGAACTCCATCAGTGGATCATATTTTTGATCCATTTTATGCACCATAGCCAGCAGTTTCTCATAGGCAATCCATTTCTCTTTATTCAATTCCTGCCTGTTCAAATCAAACTCATTTCTGATTAGATCCTCAGGAAAATTGAAACAATATGTAAACTTGCCACCTTTAATTCGTTGCTTGAATAGGGCAAAGAATCCTTCGGGGTCATGCTGCCTCTTAGATCCACTCTTCAAATGATAATCATCAAAAAATCTTCCAAAGTGGACCCATCCTCCCTTGGAAAAGACAAAATCTGAAACAACAGTATAATCAGGGAACAAAGTCCCTTTTCCTTTCCCTGTCAAATTATCCTCATGAATGCAACCTAGTTGCCACATGACCTTAGAAAATCCCATCTTTGATGGTACATTATATGGGAGAATGTGAGGAGCTCCCTAGAAACCATAAACCCTTAGCACAGTGCTTACGGGGTATAAGATGATGTCACCCCAATTGTGGCACACTTTCAAACCAAGCTTCCTCACTTTGGATCAGAGGAAATCATGCAAATCCTCACGGACCCTTGGCACATTTACCACCAATCTAGCTCTAAGTTTGGAAGCAAAACAGTTATCAAACTGCACAAAGCTAGCACCTCCCCTATTGCAAGACAAATTTGCACTCCAAACCTGTAGTAGTAATCTTTCTTCATTCACTTCTTGCCTCAACTCCATCTTCTCTAAGAAGAAGTCGGCATTCTTGTATAGGAACATATGCATTAATAGGGAGTACCAAAAGAAAGGAGTGCCAGTGTCCCCCATATGCAACTTCAACAAACCCTTATGTATCTTTTCAGCAAGAAAAGATGCATAGTCATACACTACAGAAAAATTGGGATGTTGAATCTAAGCCCCCATAAACATATAAGCAATGGGCATCACGATATTAGGGCTGAAACCTAAAATCTGGCAAAGTGAGTAAAATGTTGCCAAGAAGTGATCAGCAAAATAGCTCAACCTGTAAGGCTCCTGATCAGTTGGGCTGATGTGAATCGTTGAACTGCCTGCCTTGGCTAAATGAGGAGGAAGCAATTTTGATCTAAAAAGAGGCTGTGACCTGGCATATTCCTTCTTCATTTCCTCAAAATCTACCCGGACTAAGAATGGCTATATTCACTCAGATCGAAAACCTGTCGAATCTCATCTGCATTTATATTCAGTAGAATCCCACCATCATTATCCCTGATAATCCTTGTAACAAGATCATGTTGTGTTGCCACTACTCTGAGTAGGTCAATATCAGGAAATACATTTGGTACAACTAGTTTCGCCATATCGTACCTCCAGCCATTACAGAAAGGATGAGGCACATTTCGCCGCCCATACCATCTCCTAAACATTTCTAGGCCCATCATTTGGACCCTAGCATCTGCATTATTATAGGTTTTACACCTTAGTTCCTCGCCTAAGGCTTTCCCATTCATTAAAACCAAACCCCTCTTCTTGTCGTTCGTTGATAGCAGGAATTGATCTAGGAAATCGTCGTATAAATTCCTTTGCAAATAATCAATCTGGTTAGAATGTTGCTTTGATGGCACCATTTCGAACAACCAAGGCTTCTCCTAAAATCAAATTCTTGAACAAACTAGGGCTACCCAAAACGAAATTACACCAGAACTTTGCAATTTCCCAAAATTCAAAAGAACCAGTAACCTTACAGTCTTATTCAACAAGACCCCTGACCAACACAATACAGGAATTGATCTAGGAAATCGTCGTATAAATTCCTTTGCAAATAATCAATCTGGTTAGAATGGTGCTTTGATGGCACCATTTTGAACAACCAAGGATTCTCCTAAAATCAAATTCTTGAACAAACTAGGGCTACCCAAAACGAAATTACACCAAAACTTTGCAATCTCCCACAATTCAAAAGAACCAGTAATCTTACAGTCTTAATCAACAAGACCCCTGACCAACACAATACAACCCTCCACAAAAAACACATTGAAACAGAAACTGTGGCATAGAAGGTAACTCACGGGATTTCGTGCCTTGCAGAAAACCAAACCTCGCTGTAATTGCTTGAAAAACTCAATCTCTGACTCTGGAGTCCTGGACCGCTTCGAAAACATTTGAATGCCTTTGTGGTGAAGATAAAATTGAATTAACTACTTAAAGCCAATGAAAAATGGCCAGTAGACATCTCATCCGCCATTAAAGTTCACTTGCATGCCGCGCCAATGGCTTCAATCGTATTTGATGCAAATTTAAATCCTTGTCGTCGATCTCTTGTTCCTGTCAAATCACCAATGATTAGACGGCCATCTTCAAAAGGCTAACAACATCTCCATGTCATTATCGAGGGCCCACCATAATACACAGCGCCAAAGGAATACATGTGGCATCCGCCCATGATATCGCAATCACTAAACACCCTTCACTTTAGGATCATGCGATGACGGGCAACCATTGATTCCCTCCATCGGTGATCATGATCATTCACAACAGTGAGCAACACCAAAACCTATCCGTCGAGCAAATTTTCATCAAGGTTAAAACATCGTCGTCGATCTCGAGCATGTGCATCTCACATCTAGTTTAGTAACCCACTCTATAACATACTAAATTTTGATACAAATATTAAGCACTTTATTTACTCCTTTTCAGCATTGGCAACCTGGGACATGTGGCGCCCGCCCGTGATATCGCAATGACCAAGCAACCAACAATGATGTCATCGCGAGATCACGGGGAACGGTCAAGATCAATCGTAGGGAGATCGACGGTCACTAAAAATAACCCCTGCAAAATAATACAATTACTTAAAATAAAAGAGGGGAAGGGGACAACGACAAATGATGGCTCAAAGTTGTTCTAAAACACAGGGCACGGTCTGACCCAAACTTGAGAAATAAAAGGTCAGGTGAAATATTTAGCATTTTTATTAAAAGGGGCCCGACCTAGACGATTCAATGGGACATAAGTTGTTTTGAAACCACCGTCAAAAAGGTAACATCAGAAAAACCCAACCCAAAGATATACATCATATGGCAGGTTACTAAAGCGGCTACGAGATGGATGTGCTCAAAATCAACGGAGGTGTTATAATCTTAATGAAAAACTTGCTCGACAGTTATGTTCAACAACGGTGATAGTTACATGAATGAACACGATTTTCGATGACGGAGATCAACAGTTGCCCGCCATCGTGTGATCGGAAGATGCAAGGTTTTTATTGATTGCGATATCATAGGCGAGCACCACGTGTATTCAATTGGCGATGCATAGTGTGGTGGGCCCTTCGTGCTGAGATGAAGATTACATCAACCTTTTTGAAGGCAGTCGTTTGATGCTCTAACGAAAGTGAACAAATGACAGTTGGGATTTGAATTCGCATCAAATGTGATTGGAAACTTGGAGCCTTTGGCGTGGCATGCAAGTGAGCTTTAATGGCGGATGAGACGTTTTCTGGCTCAATTCGATCGACATTAAGTAATTTTCCTTTGTTCTATTTTACCACAAAGTTATAACAGATTTTGGTTGTGTCTTGATGACAGTTTTGGGCCACTTTTGGCGCAAGTTTCTTCAGGTTTGGTGGTTGGCTAGTGCATCAACCATTTTCCAATGGATGGGGAAAACAAGAAGATTCTCATGGGACTCAGTTGTTGTAACAAATTTTTGAAATATCATAGGGGGGTCCAAGTGACTGGTGACATGTGTATTTCTGGCCCAATGCTTGTTTGCTCCTTCATTCTCTATAAGAAGGATTTCAAGGCCAAAAATACGGGTTAGCAAGTTGGATAATTTTAAGTCGAGTCTAAGTAAAGTTGCAGAGTGAATTGTAAAGGGCTTGTTGTTTTAGTGAAAATGTTGTTTTAGATTTTGTGTCATTTTGTAGTAGGTTTTAAACTCATTAGAGTTTGATGTTTCAGGACAGTACTAGCATCTGAATGGAAATTACTCATTTCAAACTCATGTCTCTCCATTGTATAAACATATCATTATTTTTAATAAAATGATCAAGGGTTATTTGGTTCATTTCTAAGTTATGGATGTTGAACTATTAGTCTGTTAGCTTCTGTAATGTTTTGACTAAAAATCCTGATATGATTCATGAAGTGCAATATAATATAAAATATCATGGAGACTTGGAATGCAATATAAAATATTAAATAAAATATCCTGAACTTGAAGTGCAATGATTCACAATTTATTTGAATACAATATAAAAAATCATCAACTACTATTTGGAATATGATTCATGCAGTGTTTGAGTGAAATATAAAATAAGATTATAAGATGTCATGAACTTGAAGTGCAATGATTCACAATTTTCATTTAATAGAATATAAAATATCATCAACTACAGTTTGGACTTTGGAACAATGGAAACTGATTCAAGAAGTGTAGTAAAAATACCTAAAACCTGCTAATTCTCTTCCATTTCCCAAACGGAGTCAAGGTCCTCAAACCGATGCTCATCTTCAGATAAAGTAAAAGAGTCATCTTGATTTGGAGACTAGTCTGCACTTTGTTCGGCCTGTGTCTCAAAATCAACATTCATTGTTTGATTTGTGTCAATTTCAATATCACTATCATCTTGATCTATCCCAGGCCCACTGCCACTGCCACTAGTACCACCACCAGTACTGATGACTCTTGGAATTGGAGATCTTGTGTTGCACAACCCGGCCCCTCTTCTTTCACATGTGGACCTCCAAATTGCGAGTACCCTTTCAAAAGGAAATTTTTTGACATTATATGCAATTCCTTTCATCCTCAAGCAATTTTCCAAATTCTTGTCTAGTTTGTTTCTTAACTTTGATTTCAAAAACCCCAATGTACTGAAAACTCTCTCATCCTCCACCGACCCCAATATCATTGTTCAACATAAATCAACAAGTTTGAAATATTCTGACATCGAACCACACAACATTTCACTCTGACCTGAGCTTGCCCAAACCTTTTTTATTGATCCCAGTTCAAAGGCCTTCTCCTTGCCCATGGAATCAAACTAGTCCCTCATAGCTATTGCAAAACTCCGACATTGCTTTCTAAGCTTATTTTCATTTAAAATTCCTTTTATTGCCTGCTCATTGTATGTTACCTTTTTCGAAAACTATTCGATCATGATTTTTACTTGATCATGAAAATATTTTGGGTTATCTCGGTTTACCCAAAATTGAGGATACACAATACCCATGGCTTCAAGTATTTCATGTCGAGGGAATCTTTCATGAATCTTTGAGGAAAGAGATTTTGCAATTTCCTTGAAATTATCACTAATAGATTTAACAATGTCGTTAAAATCTTCCTCGTTAACAGGTACTTCTTTTCTAGAGCGCCTGGCTATCTTACAATGGTACATTGGTATCTCATATCCACGTACACAAATACATAAGTGCCTACTTGCATTAAACTGTAAATAATTATCAGGATTATTCAAATCAGTAATTTTCTGCCACATCAAATAATTTGCGCCTTCTTGTGTTAGATCTAGATATAGATGATCGAGGGTCAAGCATGTAAGTTTACATACATTGGCATATTCATAAATATACATAGTTCTATCTTGGGATTTCTTCACAAGATTGTTCCTCTCATCCAACATGGGGAGAAGACTAGCTAAAGTCAAGAGTGTCTCTATATCACTTAACCTATGTAAGAGTTCAGGAGCTTTGTCTATTGTGCTGCGATGCTCGTACATCAACCTAATCAAGGATTGATATTCTGAAAGAACTCATTGCGCTGGTCCATGCAGGGAGATCCATCTGGTATCGACATCCTTGAGAAGCTTGTTTCTAGGTGTTATTACCTCAGCAAAATGTTGAAATTCAAGGAAACGTTTGGGACTTCGGTAGAAGTATGCGTGGATCTCACGAACTAGATTTTCAACTTTTGATACTGTTGGAAACTTGCTTACAGTTTTAAATGCTAAATTCATTATGTGGACCATGCAGTGAATGCCAAGCATGTATGGTGCACAAGTAGTTTGTAACTTTGTGCAAAGACCGCTCCTTTGACCTTGCATCACTGCAGCTCCATCAGCTCCTACACACACCAACTTTTTGGCAATTGTCAACTCATCCAAACCTGCAATTTCATTCAAAGATTTCTTGACTAGTTCAAATAGATTTTGCGATGTTGAACTGTCCTTCATTTTACGAACACAAAGAAGATGAGCTTGGTGAACATGTTGTTCTACAGTATACAAATGCATACAAACCCAAGAAGTATTGTCTACCGCAGTAACTTCATCTAAAGATAATGCAATGAAATTTGACTCTTTTAATTTCTTCTTTAAATCTTGCTTTTCCACTACAACAAGACAGTTCGCCCATTCCCATCTAGCATTTACTAACCAATGTGAGAAGGGAAAGTGGGGAACACTCAAATAAGATAATAAATCAAAATATTTTGGGTAGTCTGTCATAGGACACTCCCTGGACAAAATATGAAAAACAACACTCATCTGAACAGTTTTTGACAGATTTGTTGCTACCATGGCTTTTCCAAAATGAGCCTCAAGTGTACCTTCACATTTTTTAATATTTGACATTCTATGGTTATGCTCTCCATAATTTGCGACATACTTAACATGAAGACATTCTTCCTTTGATTTTCATCTTACGACTAATTGTTCCTTTTTATCTATGATTTATTTTCGTAAAATTTGTCGATATGCTTTTCTATAGTGTCAAGCTTTAGCTGCATCGTCTTGTCTCTTCCACATTTCCAACTACAAATCTTACATCTGACCTTTGTTGCCTTTTCAATATCATTTTTGTTTGATACCCCCACTGGTTCAAGGAATGGGTACTTTCACAACCAACCAATTTGAAAATTCCTTGTCATTTCCCACTCGCGCCCCAATTTTGCTTTGCCTTTTCTTTTCTTGCTACCAACATCATCCTCCTCCAAGTCGATTATCTCATTCTGGCTATCCAAGGTATCCCTTGGAACATCTTTTGCGGTATTGCCATCCTCATTTGATACATTTTGATTTAACACAATGACAATCTCACCTTGACCTTCCTGTGGCGGAAGAGTTGATGATGTATCTCCATCTTCAATAATATTTGGTGGAAGAGTTGATGGTGTAGCTCCACCTTGATCTGATGGATTAGAAGCTTTGCCAATTCCAAAGTAAGACTATATGGTACCTCCCCATTTTGGGCGTTTTGATGGCCTCCCAGTCTCTTCATTACCCACCTGCTCAGGAGTCTTACCCTTGTTGCTAGACATATTGATCTCACTTCAAATAAAAGCTGGAAAAAAATGTCTTCTTGTTTAAGAAGGACAGACCAACAGAGAATATAGATCCCATTCCCTACTTAAAATTATGTTTAAGACTGAAGCAAGAATGGAAAACAGATAAAGAAATCTTATTATTATAACTAATAGTCTAATAACTAATAATAGTATGAAGAAATGATTACTCACCTTTGAGTCTATGTTTTCGAGTTTCGCTGACTTCTGAATCGAGAAGTAGAATCTCATAACCGAACAAAATGTGTAAAACCGAACAAAATGTGTAAGAACAAATAATAGTTTCAATTGTATTTATATCAATCCATATTTGCCGAATTCCACGAGATTTTGAAATGGTATGTTAAATATTTGGCGAATCCCATGTGCTTATACAATGATACCTTGAAATTTTCAAGGCGAAATAAGTCCTCATAAGCAACTATTTATAAATTTTAATTGGCGAATGGATTTTCATAAGCAACTATTTGTAAATTTTAATTGGCGAAATGGGTCCTCATATAATGTTGTCGTAATAGTATTGGCGAATATGTTGGTGTTTTATGACATGCTCCCCAGGATTCCAGGAAAAAATATTGGTCGGTCCATTGGAAACGCGTAGTCTGTTATGGCAAATTTATTGCCTAAACATGTCTCGTAAAAAAAACTACTGACAAATGGACATGCATTGGACCGATAGTTCGTGAATTCCTAGTGATTTGAACACCCTGCAGATACGGTAAATTCGCCAAATTTGAATTGCCAGATTCCTAGAATTCACCAATTGGCGAAGATTTGCCACTAAATTTTTCTCTGCTCCTACAACTAAGAGAATCAACTACCTAGTTGTCTTTCTCTTTTATGAAACTTATGTCAAAGTCATAATTGGATAACAATTCTAGCCAATTCTTTTGGTGTACATTCAAGTTTAGCTACATGAAAATAGACATAAGTTCTTGATTGTCAGACTTAGGTTCAAAGTGTTTTCCCAACACATAATACCTCCAAAATTACAAGGCATGCATAATTGCTACCAATTCCAAGTCATGTGGAGCATAATTCAATTCATATTGCAAGAATTTCCCTGGTTTATAACCCCCATCCTAATTGTCAGGTACATGATCACACCACCCAATACTTCTCTTGATGCATTGATAATGACCAAAACATGGCCCTGTGAAGAGCACAAAAATATACTGAGAGGAGGAGTGAATCGGTATATTAACAAAGTTTTACCCTCTCAACTTTTATCAACTTTAAACTCTAACACAATATCAACCATGCAAAGAATATAACAATATGAACAACTTGACACCAAGATTTTACATGGAAACCCTTACGGGAGTAAACCATGGTACAAATAATGTACTTTATATATTTATGTGAATTACAATGGTTATAGGCACCAACCTCTAACTTGTTTTGTAGGCACTAACCTATAGGAAGCACCAACTCCCTCAATTTGTAGGCAAAGATGGGTAAGTGATCTAAGAGGGTGGCATTATTGATCCTTACACACAAGGAATTTGTTTAACCACTAAATGGATAATCAGAGCCTTGGAGGGAGATGCTCCTTGGAAGGAACTAGTCAGATTTCGCATCCAAACTGCCTCAGCTGGTCAATCTTGGGCTAAGGTCAGTTGGAAATACAAGATCCTTTTAGCTCAATTTTTCAAAACCCATGGATTTGTCCCCTTCAATTCTATCTGGAAAGCTTGGCAAATCACTTCTACTAAGCTGATTTGGTTCGACCAATCCCTCAATCATAGTTTAAGTTTCCCATATTCCTCTATTTGGTGGAATAGGCTGGTGCAACAAAACAACAAACCTCTAGGCACCATCAGCACACTCAAAGGCAAGTGTCTATTTAAAAAAGGTATCCAAGTTTTTCGAAACCTTTGGGACTCCACCACATTCCATTGGAAAACATGGCCCATCCTTACAATGCAATTTCACCTTTCTTCTTGCGATAAACAACCAGTCCTTGAAATCCAACAGCGTGTTACACCTGATCTTCGTGATTTGCTGTCTTGGGATTGTCATGCTAACTTTTTGAATGATTGGCGATGGCCTAATGCTCACAGCTTCCGTTTCTTTCCAGTGCGATCCATCTACAAACAGCTCTTGCCTCATATTACCATCACACTCCGTCTCAATAAGAAGTGGCATTGCTCTTTTGTTCGATCCAAGTGGAATCAGTTCAGCCACCAAATCTGGAAGTCCAAAGCGGATGCTCAGTCTCAACTCCTTGCTTGGAAACTTCTCCATGTGAAACTACCTGTTGGTAACCACCTTAAATTTGTGTACCCTCAACCCACTTGTCCATTTTGCAGTAGAATGGAATCTATAAAACATGTATTTTGGACTTGCACCCATGCCCGTAAATTATGGCACCTGCTGTTCACCTCTTTGTCTGCTTTGTTTTCCGGAACATAGATTTGGAAATCAGCTCTTCTAGGTGTTTTTCCTTCCTTTGATGCCATATCTCACACCTGTAGACAAGTGATTATCAAGCACTTTTGGAAATTTCGATGTCTTGCTATGTTCTCTAACACCATTCACCCTCTCCAGATAGAGCTGCATATGATTTGTAATAGTTTGTCCCTTCAAATGATGAACCCACAAACTGTCCACCCATCCACTGTTCTTGAGGACACCTTACACACCCTCCTCCAACAGTTGTATGCTATTACAGATAATGGAGATTCGAATGTGGCTTCTTTTTGAGCAGGTTTCACCTTTTCTATGTTCATCATGCAGTATACACAGGTTTGGGGACTGGCCTTCGAGATTACATCCGTGGCGTGGCAAAATCCAGAAGTGTACTCAAGCTTAGATGGACAGTGGACTGTTTTTGAAAGTTATTATGTTTATGCTCCACAGTTGTATTTATAGTTTGCTGATTATGCATGGCGATTTGCCTTTGTAATTCTGGTTGGACTTGTTTGTTGTGGCAATTTTTTGTTGCTACTACTGCTCCTTTGTAACAGCCTTGTAGCTGCTTGTTTGTAGCATCCTTCCTGCTGTTTGTTTTTTACTGTTGCTGTTTAGCAACAGCTGTGATGTTGATCTTCTGATGTAATTCTCTTTTAGATGTTTTTTTTCCAATAAAAAATTTGTAGGCATCAACCTACTGGAGGCACCAACCCCCACAGTTCGTAGGCACTAACCTACTGGTTCAATCTCGTATTCATTTCGAATCAAACCCCCAAATTTGTTTCTTTGTGTGGGACTAAACTATAATATTTTCTGGAATTTTGTTGGAACGCGTTAAATCTGTGTCTCGTAAGAGTCTAAATTGTAGGAGCATACGCCTCCCGCCATGATCACCCACTCTCTTAATATTTTAGAGTTTTGATTTGTATAAGACTGCAGGCTTACTTTTCTTTTTTCACCTTTTGTCTGGATTGGAGGATGATTGACACGTGGCAGATGTGAAGTTTCTGCTCGATTTCTGATTTGCGGGGCACACATCTTCATTATTTTTTTATGTTTTGCTTTTGTTTCAATTCATGATGATGTTGATGTTTTATCCCTCCAATATTAATAAACAAGTTCTTTCCAATGCAGCGATGAAGACTTTTCGTTGGCCTTGGGAGTTTGCATGTTTTGATGTTGCATGCCTTTCCTCTCATCACGTGAAGACGTAGTTACCAATCTAACTTCATTGCTAATGGGAATTGGTGGGAGGCGTAATGGGTGGAATTTGATGGTGAGTTATCAAAATCGATGAGGATATTTCTGTTTTTATATAGTTGATTATAATAATATGAGTTAGTATATAATTTGAGCTTTCACACTAGTCATTTTGTTCAAGCTTATGTGACTTTTTGGTATCTTTTATTAATTGAATATCCAGGGGTTAGTTTCCTAGAGGTAGGGGGGAAATTCGTTAAATCTTGTCAATTGTCTCCTTCAATCTTCCCTTTCTACTTGGATTATAGATCACATGATTAGTGACTCATTTTTTCATCTTCTATAATTTCACTAAGGTGTCCATTCATCATGTCTTTAGGGAGTGCAACCAACTCACATATTTTTATTATGAACAATAGAATTCAAATTAAGGGTATGCAAAATGATAATTCAATAATTAATTTTCCCAAGAGGTGGTAACTATCTCCCTTCATGACAATGCACCCCACTCATGACAACATGACACTACTTTCCCATTCTTTGATGACTTTATTCATCATGCTTTGTTATCCAGTCTAAAGCAAGCAAATTTCAAAAGACTTCCATTATCTCCTAATACTTAATGGGGTTCTTACCATCCCCACCATAGAATTTAGAGATCTCATAATTCTAATAAGAAACAAATCACAAAGAAAGTTAAGATTGTTCAACATCTAATCATGGGAGGGGACCACAATATGATGGAGATTTTTATCATGTGATATTGTCAAAAAGAATTGTAGGATTTACAAAATAAGTTATGGAGGGGGGTGTCACATTTTTTGTCCCACCTTATAAATGGAATTTGCAACCAATTGGAACTTGAGAATGACCAATCTCTATGATGTGGAGTTAAATCTTTCTAAAGAGCTCATTGTCAAGGTCACTAACCTATCAACCAAGGGGTATTACATGGTTTTTATTTCTAGTTGTGCTTGAGATTGTAACATATATTGTAGTTATGCTTACACTATGTTGTTTGACACCTAACTTCTATGATTTTTTTGTTAACTTGATTGTAAAAGTGTTGGGGTCCTTTCAAAAAATTCCTCTTTACCTTTTATCAAAAAGATATTTTATAATGAGAGCTATTTTTTTGGATTTAATTGTGTGGGTTAATTTGCATCAATGTTTTGGATCACACTCCATGATCCATGATCAAGATGAAAAGCAAGTTAAGGAGACAAATGAGATATTGAAAACCAAGACTAGATAATAAGAGTTGGAGGAAGTTGATTAGGTTGCGCGAGGTTCAAAAAAGAATTAAACATGAGGAAATTTTTTAAGATAAGAATTAATTCATATTTTCCTTTTTTGAATCTCGTGCAACCTAATCAACTTCCTCCATCTCTTTTTACCTAGTCTTGGTATGCAATCTCTCATTTCTCTCCTTTCGCTCTTGTTTTCATCTTGATGATAGATCACAAAGCGTGATCCAAAACATTCATGCAAATAAATTCACATAGTTAAATCCAGTAAAAAGCTCTCTCATCAATATGGACTATGGAAATATAATGTCTATAATACTTTATAATGTTGACATCTTGATGTCTTTATATTTAAAAAATAAATATAGAATTATATAATTATTGAATTTAATATATATTTTCATAAATTTGTGTGTGCACATGTATATTATAGAAAATCCATGTAAGTTAAATAAGAGTATAAATCAACATAAATATTTGATTAAATTAGAAATAAGTTTTAACAATTATTTTATTTATTTTTTATTTGTAATAAATATTATATACTTATATATTATTTTTTAATAATTTCATTTTGAAATATTTATTTTAAAATTTTGATGTTTTATTTTTAAAATAAAAAATATTATTAAATCTAATATATAATCTAACCTTACAATATATATATACGATATAGATTTATCTAATATAAAATCTATATAAGTTAAATAAAATGGCTATATTACATATAAATCTTTAATTATGTAATAAATACATCATATCATGATTGTTATGTATTATAGATTTAGATTATTCTTTAATTTATTAAATAAAGATATTTAATTTAGAAAATGGATTAATTTGAATCTTTATAATTGTTAATCTAGTTTATGTGTTTTAATTTTATTGTTTTAGTTTTTTTTATTTATATGTGTTAGTTATGTTTTGGTTTTTATGTGTAATGTGTTGCTACCACTATATAAGCTAATTAAACATTAATTTATAAGTAGGAGTAAGTGCAAAAAGATGGGGGACCAAAAAAATGGTCATCTTAATTTTTAGAAGATATAATGTGAGCACATTATAACACACTCACATTATGATCAACATAAAAAATACAACAAGAGGCCAAGCTTATTTGAACTCAATCTCTCACCTACAAAACAACATATTGCAACCTTGAAATAGCAAGCTTGCATTTTGAAGTCACCCAATCTTCATTGGATCACCGCCAAAATGTCACCACATCCCTAAGGTCAAGGAGATAAGTTTTGTTAGTTTATAATTGTAAAAATTCAAGTAATTAATAAGATAGAAATGATTTTGAGTCACTTTCTTTTTAAACTCCAAGAATTGAAAATCCCTCATCAATTAATGGAAGCCTTCATTCACCAATTCATGTTTTAAACCATGGTGAATAAAATTGTAATAAACCCCTCCAACAATACCTCAACATCCTCTCGAGGTGCAAGAAAACATACTAGGGAAATTTTTATTTTTTTTTAAAGAAAAAAAATGGAACAATGATTGAAAAGTTGAGAGATCCAAGTGGAACAACCTCCCATCACTCTACCTTTACCACTTCATTGGAATCTATCATCTCTCACATAGATTTTGTGAGTGGAAAAACAATACTTGTTCTGACAAGAAGGAAGGAGCAAGAGATTTTTATGCTGACAAATTATATCAACAAATAAAATAAATGAAATGAAATGTGACTTGTGCCTTGTCCACTGATCCATGAACTAATGCATCCCTGCACAACACTTATAGGAGGTTCCCTATCCATTTGTGTCACCACCAAGACAACACTTAAAAGAGGTTCCCTATCCATTTGTGTCACCACCAAGGGATAAAGAATAATTTTTGGGATGATATGTGGCAGATGGTTTTTGACCATCTTCTATGGAACAGCAATGATGTTTTGGAATAATTTTTGAGAAAAATCTATTGCAAGTTTTTTCTAAATGAGATATTTAACTACTTTGACATATGTGAGAGTTCTAGAATAAAGGTGGGGGCTCTACACATGATAGAGCGGAAGAACTATTAGTCTTTTTTACTCCTTTTAGTTAAAAATAGCCTCCAAGTTGATTATAATGTTTGCTTAGAATTTGAGGAGTGTTAGGTCATGGTTAATATAAAAGAGTAAGAGTATTTACAAAGTATGCCCCTAGACATCCAAGAGCAAGGGAAGAGATTTTAATGCATCAGTTCATGCCATTTTGGAAAAAAGCGAGTAAAATGTGTCCTTTGGAAAGTCTTGGAAAGAGTCAAGGCCACGTTACATGCTTTGGGAGGGAAACTTTCAATGAAAAGCTTCAGGTCTCTTTGACTAGTTTGAACTTTAGGTTTTCCTATTATGGTTGTTTTGCCTTCTCAGATTCTACAACCTACAATGGTGGTCAGGACATTTATGAGGCAACATGGGTTGTTTCAAGCTTGTGGAAATAGTAATAAAATGATGAGAGTCATTGTTATCCCTCAACTCAGCACCATGCTCTTGGAAGACAAGAGAATACCAGCTGAAAATTCAAGCAGAATGGTGAAATGTTAGAAGCCAGGAAGGATTAAGAGTAAGAGATATTAGATGAGTTTTCAGATTAAATATAGAGAGAAACCCAAATCGGACTTTTTCCTTGCTAAAGCCAGAGGGATGACTTGGTGATTGTTATTTCATATATGTTGCATCATTGTTATTTCATATATGTTGCATCAATGAGGAGCATTGATAGAGATTTTGATCTCAGATACTTATTTCAATAAGGAGAAGCTTTAGTTGTCACATATTCATCACTATTCTCAGGCTTTTTATACCATGGAGGCTTTGTACAAAGTGAATAGCATCAGAAGGGGGACCGCCATTATTTTTATTTACAGTCAAATCTAGGGTTCAGTCATTTCATAGTGTTAGCAGAGGGGTCTATGGTCAGAAATAGGCTTGCTCACATGTTGGATTTCATAAAATGATGAAAAGAAGCTTTGAATTCAAAAGTTGCGCGAGCTTGGAAAATCTCTGTTTGAATTCTGGAACTTGATGGATACCCCATTAGAATAAAGAGAACTAATTGAAAGTGTTGTATTCATTCTCAAAGCATCAGATAATGAGGTTACGAGCTTAGGTGCTCCATTTGATATAGTTGAACAGGAAGTCTGATGGCTGATAATCTCATGGTGGTCGGTTTGATCAAGTTTTAAGTGATGGAGCATGAAAATGTGAAAAACCTAATTTATTCACATACAGTATTCTGATACATTACAATGACCAGACAAGTGATATTATTACAATGGAGCAGATTGTCGATTCAATGGAAGAACAGACACTATCAACTTGATCGGCTTTGGTGCAACATGAGACTATTCAAAAGGCTTTATTGTTGAACTATTCATGTGCCAATCAGGATTGGAAGAACGTAGATGATGGCTCCATAAATTCAGCTATGCGTGCTCAAATTTTTCTCCCACTTCACTACTGATGTAATATCGTGTATCTCTCCAAACACGGGCTCCTGTGAACATACACTTGATGCCATGAGATATGCAATGACTTTTTTTATGGTCATCTCCTTCATTCGAGATTTTGAACTGAATGCTGTAGGCGGATCGAGCGTCAGAGGAATGTAAGAGATTTTCCCAAAGGCTAAGAACATGGATGCTGCATTAAAAATAGCCACAATATTATTCTGCATACCATGAGTCGCTGCATGCAGGAGTAGAATATCCACCACGTCTAGAGAGTTCTGCACCATTATTTATTCCGTCTCAGACACAATCAATAACTTCTTATCCAACTCAAAGCCATGTATCTTCAGGTTTTGAGGATGAGGTTGAACTTGAGGCATCAATATCAAAGAGGGTGTAAAGCAGGAAGTGATTATATATCTTGTTGGACAATGCCATTCTTGCAGGCAACGCGTCATGCAGTTGTGTTATTTTGAATGTTGTTGCTTGTGAAGGATTGGGGAGAATAGTTTCGTGCTTCATAATGGACATGCCAAAGCCCCAAATGAGAGAACCCTAAAAAATAGTGAACTTAGATTTACCCTATGGACTCGAATCTGGTGCTCGTGTTACATTTGACCTTGCAAGGGTAAAGAATTATGAGTTAGCAACCCCGTTAAGCAGGGTTTGTCCAAGCTTTCTCTGACAACTAAGCAATCAAGTTTCTTGAAAAAGAATGAAGAATAGGAGATTGCAATTTTATTTTTTTAGATCCCAGCAAAAAATATGTTAACAGTGAGCTCCAACTGATTATCTTGGAAACAAAGTGGCTGTCATCTTATGGTCAGTGGACAATGGATAGAAGAGGGCCAGAGTTGGTTTAGAATCTGACGATTGGGTTGACATGTTTTGATGTCAATTCATATATGAAGCAGGTTAAGAAAACAAATGGTGACTGTACACAATTTGGTTGAGACCACGATGAAGCACCATATTCCGATGTTGGATGGATTAGTAGGGAAGAAATTACCATAGGAAATAAAACTGACTTGGAAGGTATGACGAGGGTAACGAGTTTATGAAAATTCTGAGACAGAAGAGTAAACATTGTGTTCATTTAGTAATTGTGGTGGGCTGTCCAATGATCACAGGCTGGCATTTGAAAGATTATACCACAGACAGGAAACAGACGGCAAGGACTTGTGTCGTATCAAAACAATATTTCTATCAGCAATAACAAACTTTGGCATCTGATCAGTATAAGCCAGACTATTTTGTAGTTTCATAGAATCAACTAATATGAGGGACACATGACCTTTCACTTTATGATGCAAGGTACAACACTTCCTATCAAATGGATACTGATCCATATCAAAATCAGAAACAGTTGGAGCAAATAATGGGCATGGGGACAAAGCTTGTCAGTGTCAGCCATGATTTAATGAGAATGGTATGGTGGAGCTGGAGAAGAGTAATGTTCTTCTGATAGGTGCTACAGGTTCAAAACAGGGGAGACACTTCTTGCAAAGACTCTGGCTTGGTTTGGAAAAAATGCCTGAATATGCTTAAGAGAATTTGAATAATTCTATAGCACAAATGAAGGAGGTTCAAAGGACATTAGGGATACACACTCCATATATTACCAAGTAAAGGACAGTAATTTCAGTTAAAGGAACAACTACTGAAGCCACAGAAGAATTGAGAACGGTGATACAACTAGATCATCATCTATAAAGAGAATTGATGATAAGAAGAATGAGCAGGTTGGGCAGATAAGATACATGGCTTTACTGTTCCAGAAGATGGACCTTACCATGTTCAAACACTACATGAGCCCATTGGAGTGGCATGTCAAAT
This sequence comes from Sequoiadendron giganteum, assembly GCA_007115665.2. Taxonomy (NCBI): domain Eukaryota; kingdom Viridiplantae; phylum Streptophyta; class Pinopsida; order Cupressales; family Cupressaceae; genus Sequoiadendron; species Sequoiadendron giganteum. The sequence goes on from CM021108.1 coordinate 90,893,336, forward strand.
CATTCCATGGAATTTTTTGTTTCTTATGTTTAGTTGGAAAGTTTTTCCTGCACTAGCTACTGTGTGCACTATTGTACCAAAATCTGCTGAGCAGGCACCTTTAACTGCTCTTTATGCTGGAAAGCTTGCACGTGAAGTAATTGGTAATTGAGCTAGCAGAATAATGGATCACATTAGAGAAGGTGAAGGGCAGTAAACTGGAATCACTGTGAAAAGAGGATAGTCACTAAAATGCATCACAGTAACTCGCAAGAAATCAAGCACAATGAGCATGATTGAAGGGAGGACCTCTATTCAAATTTGGTGCTTGAAATGAGGGTGATCCACCATCCATGTTGTCTACAACAAACTGTAGAGTGAAGGTATGTTGTTTTCCATCAAGACTTCTAAAGAATGGATCTGTTGCAGCCAACTAATGGTATTGTTATGACTAATGATATCAGTATCCTCTATACTGATCAAGCTCTTCTAACCTAGTTACACTTTGCATTATGTGGGCTAGTAAGAATCAGGACAATATTTGTTTTTTGTATGAATATTTCAATACTATATGGATTACAAATATGAACCTGTATGAACATTGGCACTATCAAGCTCTGTAGGACATGGCACTAATTCATATGGTTGACAGTGAATAAATCATAAGCATTTCCAATAAAATAGGAACACAATGGTGACAGTCCAAGCAATAATCCATTATGATAGCTTTCTAAAGAATCCTGCAAAGAAAGTTTGACAAGGTAGTGGTATGAGATTGATAATAAATGATAGCCAGTACCAATGTAGCAGTTACCAAGTGAGGAGCAAAGAAGAATTGCCAAAAGGTTTGCATGATGCAAATACTGTCAATGGTGAATATAACCACTCATAACCTCATTTATCTCCAGTGTAGAAGTAAGAGAAATGTTTCATTGCTACAAGGGACAATGTCAAACACAATCTACAAGGGGCAATCAGTGCACGATTTGGGCAACATACATTCTTCATAGTGGGATGATGAATAGCAAGTTCACAACCAAAGGGCAGTGACCTTGTACAGGTCTGCTGCACAGAGTTGACATGTAGTGAATGAGAAATAATCATGACTAAGAGAATAGTGTATGGTAGAGATAAAGAAGGGAAGCAACTTTATCCTGTGGAATATGTCAGAAGTTCATCAAGATAAAACCATGAAGACCAGAAGAAAGGACAGCTTATTGTGCAGCAGAGACTGAGATCAGCATTTGAGAAGTTTTAGGACACGAACATGTGTCATTCCCTAGGAGGTTTCTGACCATTTCAAACTATTCCCACATGCCCTATCATCATGCAAGAGGCAGTTTGAATGGGTTATGAGCAGTTGCTGTTGGAAATATTTAATTTTCTGACTGAGCCTCTTTCTCACATCAACTCCCCAGCTCACCTATTGTCAGGAGCTTTCAACGGCAAGTTTATTTTTTGGGATCTTCATCTTTGTTCTACTCCTGACTGCAGAATTTATTGTGGTAGGCAACTTTGAATTTCTAGAATTTATTGTGTTAGATGAATTTGAATTCTGAGGGAATTTTTGAATGAGGACAAATAGAAGGAATGTAATAATCAGATTAAGTTTGGCAGAAGATTGGCAGAAGAATATTGCAAGTGATTTGTAAGAAAGTGAAGTTGCAGCAGCAACATAGAATGTTTTGTGCGAGGAGCAGCAGATAACTCCAGATTGCTCAAAGTTTGGAGGGAGCAGCAGATAGCTGCAGCAGCAACATAGAATGTTTTGTGCGAGGAGCAGCAGATAACTCCAGATTGCTCAAAGTTTGGAGGGAGCAGCAGATAGCTCCAGATGAATAGGAAGTAGAGAGAGCTCCCAGAAGCTCCAGTTTGTTGTAAGTTTGTGTGCAGCTTCAGATTGTTGCAAGTCAAGTAGTTTGTAGTTTCAAGTTTGAAATTTTTTTGTAAATGTTATTTTCTGATTAATAGAAGAAGCAAGTTTACATGCCCAGCTGTGTGTCTCCAATCTATTTGTTTTGGTATTCCGCATTTTGTTTTGATAATCCTAGTTGTTTGGGAAACGGAGCAGCACTCTGTGCATTTTGTTTGTGTTTGAGCATTCAGACACTTTCACAGTTGCAAGCATCTAGGAGGTTTGTTGAGTTGTGCAACTAATAGAGGGAATGTAGGAGGCATTTTTGACCCAATTTTGGAGCGGGTTACAAGCTTGTAAGAGCTATTTGTGAAGCCTTGATAGTAGAGGAGGTCAAGGGAAGACTTTTTCAGCACTCCAACACCTTTTTGGGGCAGTTTAGGGGCTGCAAAATAGGGTTTTCATTTTTGGACGCCCAAAGGAAGTTTGACCCAGCAACTCAAGCATACACTTGTCTTTCTTTCTCCAAATGTTCCTATTCTCTTGCAGCTGTTGAGCAGCATATAAAAAAGCTTTAGGAGTAGTTTTAAGTTAGTTCTTTTCTCTCTTGGCATGTATTGTAACTGTTTTTTCAAGTTCTTTCATGCTGCCGTAGCTCATTTGTAGAATTATTTACAATTGTAGCTCATTTTTAGAATTATGTACAGCTGTGTAAGCACCTTTTATATCAATAAAATCAAGTTTTTCCTTCTCAATATTTGTTTTTGTTGTGTGTGAACAAATGATTGATGTATTATCTTGTAATTTATATGCAAATCCTCTATTGTATGTCTCATATCTCAGCACCTTCAAATGGAGAAAATTCATATTTAGTGCAGGTTATAGATTGTGTTGTTAATTTAAAGTCATTACTTTTCATTCCCTCCAATACAGCGAGGAATACTTTTCGTTGGCCTTGGGAGTTTGCATGTTTGGATGTTTCATGCCTTTCCTCTCATAATCTAACTTCAATGGTAATGGGAATTGGTGGGAGGTGTAATGGGTGGAATTTGATGGTCAGTTTTGTTTTTCAATATTATTATTTTATAATGAAAACAAATCAAAATAGATGAGGATATTTTTGTTTTTATATAGTTGATTATAATAATATGAGTTAGTATACAATTTGAGATTTCACACTAGTCATTTTGTTCAAGCTTATGCGACTTTTTTGGATCTTTTATTAATTGAATATCTAGCGGTTAGTTTCTTAGAAGTGGGGCAAAATTCGTTAAATATTGTCAATTGTCTCCTTCAATCTTCCCTTTCTAGTTGGATTATAGATCACCTGATTAGTGACTCATTTTTCGTCTTCTATAATTTCACTAAGGTGTTCATTCATCATGACTTTAGGGAGTGCAACCAACTCACATATTTTATTATGAAGAATTGTAGGATTTGCCAAATACTATGGAGGGGGGTGTCACATTTTTTGTCCCACCTTATAAATGGAATTTGCAACCAATTGGAACTTGAGAATGGTCAATCTCTATGATGTGGATTTAAATCTTTCTAAAGAGCTCATTGCCAAGGTCACTAACCTATCAACCAAGGGGTATTATATGGTTTTTATTTCTAGTTGTGCTTAAGATTGCCACATATTGAAGTTATACTTACAGCATGTTGTTTGACACCTACCTTCTATGATTTTTTTGTTAACTTGATTGTAAAAGGGTTGGGGTCCTTTCAAAAAATTCCTCTTTACCTTTTATCAAAAATATATTTTATAATGAGAGCTATTTTTCTAGATTTAATTGTGTGGGTTAATTTGCATCAATGTTTCGGATCACACTCCATGATCCATGCCCAGGATGAAAAAGAGAGTTGGAGGCAAATGAGAAATTGCAGATCAAGACTAGATAATAAGAGTTGGGAAAAGTTGATTAGGTTGCACAAGATTCAAAAAAGAATTAAACATGAGGAAACTTTTAAAAATAAGAATTAATTTTTATTTTCCTTTTTTGAATCTCGTGCAACCTAATCAACTTCCCCCGTCTCTTATTATCTGAGTTGGGGGAAGTTAATTAGGTTGCACGAGGCTCAAAAAAGAATTAAACATAAGGAAACTTTTTAAGATAAGAATTAATTCTTATTTTCCTTTTTTAAATCTCATGCAACCTAATCAATTTCCCCCATCTTTTATTATCTAGTCTTGGTCTGCAATCTCTCATTTGTCTCCTTTCGCTCTTGTTTTCATCTTGATGATGGATCACGGAGTGTGATCAAAACATTGATGCAAATAAACCCACATAGTTAAATCCAAAAAATAGCTCTCAACAATATGGACTATGAAAATCTAATTTTTATAATACTTTATAATGTTGACATCTTGATGTACTTATATTTAAAAAGTAAATGTACAATTATATAATTATTGAATTTATTATATATTTTTATAAACTTGTGTGTGCACGTGTAGATTATAAAAAATCTATGTAAGTTAAATAAGAGTATAAATCAACATAAATATTTGATTACATTAAAGATAAATTTTAAAAGTTATTTTATTTATTTTTTATTTGTAATAAATATTATATGCTTATATATTAATTTTTAATAATTTTATTTTAAAATTTTGAGGCTTTTATTTTTAAAAATAAAAATATTATTATATTTAATATTAAATCTAATATATATTATAACCTTACAATCTATATACAATATAGATTTATCTAATATAAAATCTATATAAGTTAAACAAAATGGCTATATTATATATAAATCTTTAATTATGTAATAAATATAACATATCATCCTTGTTATGTAATAGATTTAATCTATCTTTAATTTATTAAGTAAAGATATTTAATTTAGAATATAGATTAACTTGAATCTTTATGAGTGTAAATCTATTTTATGTGTTTTAATTTTATTGTTTTAGTTTTTTTTAGATATGTGTTAGTTATATTTTGGTTTTTATGTGCAATGTGTTGCTACCACTATATAAGCTCATTGAACATTAATTTATAAGTAGAGGTAAGTGCAAAAAGATGGGGATCAAAAAGTGGTCATGTGTCATTTGTTGATCTCATAGAAGATATAATGTGAGCATATTAAATAACACACTCACATTATGATCAACATAAAAAATACAACAAGAGGTCAAGCTTATTTGAACTCGGTCTCTCCCCTACAAAAACCACATATTGCAACCTTGAAAGAGCAAGCTTGTATTTTGAAGTCACTCAATCTTCATTGGATCACCGCCAAAATTTTGCCACATCCTTGAGGTCGAGGAGATAACTTTTGTTAGTTTTTAATTGTCAAAATTCAAGTAATTAGTAAAAAAGAAATTATTTTGAGTCACTTTTTTTTTTTTCAAGAATTGAAAATCCCCCATCAATTAATGAAAGCCTTCATTCACCAATTAATGAAAATCATGGTGAATAAAACCACAATAAACCCCTTCACCAATACCTCAATATCCTCTTGAGATAAAGAAAACATACTAGGGAAAATTTAAAAAATTAAAAAAAATTGGAACAATAATTGAAAAGTTGAGAGATCTTAGTAGAACAACCTCCCATCACTCTACCCTTATCACTTAATTGGAATTTATCATCTCTCACATAGATTTTGTGAGTGGAAAAATAATACTTGTTCAAACAAGAGGGAAGGAGCGAGAGATTTTTATGCTAAAAAATTATCCTATCAACAAATAAAATAAAAAAACCAAAATGTGACGTGTGTGCCTAGTTCACTGATCCATGAACTAATGCACCCCTACACAACACTTATAGGAGGTTCCCTATCCATTTGTGCCACCACCAAGGGATAAAGAATATTTTTTGCGATATGTGGCAAATGGTTTTCACCATCCTCTATGCAACAAAAATGATGTTTTGGAGTACTTTTTGAGGAAAATTTATTGCAAGTTTTTCCTAAATGAGATACCTAACTACTTTGACATGTGGGAGTTCTAGGGTAAAGGTGGGGGCTCTACACAAGATAGAGTGGAGGAACAACATACACCAAACTAGGCATGCAAACCCCTTGCTATCTATCAAACATTGTGCATGTCATGATCCCTTCCATTGTGAAGGAGAGTGTTGAGTTTGAGACCCTATTATCCATCAACTCGCTCACTTAAACCCTTTTACAACACACTAGGCCTTTAACATAGGGTGATGATGATGAGTCTTCCAAGTCTCGACATTCACCTCACATATGTCAAAATTGCACATCTCTTTGTGAGTATATTGGATCAAATGGTCTTCAGAGTTGAGATGCTAGATGAGATATTTGTAATTGATAGAAAAATATATTTGAACAAGGTCAAATTCAATTTATTATATTTCATTTTCAAATTTAAGATTAAATAAATTACTAAAGTGATTGCAATAAAATTTCAGGGTTATTACCACAATTCTTTGTCCCTATACAAAAAATTGTTCGCTTACTAAAATTTTGACTAAGTTCGAAAGTTTCTAGTGGTTTTTATGTCTTTCGATCCTCACCTAGGTTGTCATAACCTCACTCCCATCTAACATATCATAATTTTTCCTCTAAAGTCAGTCTTTATTACATTCAAAGGGCTTGTCGGTGTCCAAAGATGTTTTCCTAACTTTTATAAGTTCCACCCAAGTTGAAGTTAAGTCATTTCAACATTTTTAAATGGTTTAGAAACCTCTATCAGTAACCGACAAGGTTATCAAAACTTCCTTTCTTCTCGCTCGATGGTGACAAAGGCTTTGTTTTAAGAAGAGAGGCAAAGAATACACTAAGGAAAAAGTGTTTTGATATTTTATCAAGGTTATGAAACCTCTATCGATCACCAACGAGCTTATAAGAACATCTCTTTTTGTCAATAAAGTGTTTTTTAAGCTAATATCATTCAAATATTTAAAAAATGGTTGAAATGAAAGACTACACGTGCCAACCCTAGCAAGGGAGAATTAACTACTTATCCACTCAAGCATTAATTGTGGATGGCTTTAAAGTGATTTAAGCTATTGAAGGGAGTACATTTCGGCTGGGATATTGGAAAAATAAGAATTAAGTGAAGGAGTGAATTCATGCTACTGTTGATTCTTGGGAAATGTTTAACAGGTACCACTCTCTCTATTTGGTTGAATAATAAGCTATTGAGAATTTCATTCTAAGTAAATAATTATACTGGCATAAGCTTCCTCCTACGAATTGCACACCTACTTTGGGGTTTTTCTAGTCATCATGAAATATAAATATCAAGGTTATGAGTATATTTTTGGCTTAACCATCACAATGCCAAAAATAGGAGATACTAATCTAGGGCATGTAAGCTTAGATGAATTATTAGAAAGAATTAGTAAGCCAAACTCTCCACCCATTACACAGAAAGTAATTGAAAGTGGATTACTTCAAGCAATAACCTTTCTTGTTGCAATCCAATGTCTAGAGTTAGTTACAAAATGTATAAAGCATTATGAATCTGAAAAGCATGAAATTAGAACCTCTGACAATAGGCTGGTAGTAAAAATCAAAGAGCTACTTTCACCTCTTGTCTAAAAATACCAAAAAGAGAGATATTCAGACTTTGATTTCACCTCCTTATAGATTGTGTTCTCAGAAAAGAAAGGACATTATCCAAACATTGTCGCCAAGAATCGGCTTACTGCACCAAGGAAGGGTAAATTCCAACTACCCAGGGGTCTACATAGGAATCATTTTATTGATGAAATTTCAAAAATAATTGTACTATTGCATTGGTTCAAGGGGAACAAGAGGGCTCATGATTTTGAAGAGTGGATGTATTTCTTTGTCCAAATTATACTTGGAGGGAGGAATTTCTTAGATTGGGATCAACTTATTAGTGACCAGATGCATCACATGTTTGTTCATTTTGCACTTAACAAGTTTTTCTACATGTAATCTTACCTTATCTATGTCATTACTAGTACTAGGCCTTGGCCAGGATGTAGACCAAGCCTAAATCCTCAAGATGAAGTTCTAATCTTTGACTATCATGATAAATTGCAATTGGGTAAAAGTTACCATTATCATAGGAGAATTACTGATACTTTTAGGTACATGAGGGTGACCTAGGAAATACAAGGGAGAATTGATTTAAGGCTCACTCATGAAGCCATGGAGTTGGTTGATACTTATGTGACCCACTTTATACAGTTTCAAAGGTTTTTCATATAAATTAGAATTGATGGTTTCAATGGTCCTCCATTAAAGCTCCCTAGGTATGTAGAGGATAAATTTGTGTTGATAGAAGTTTGCAGACAACTAGCTGATATAAATAAAATATGTCAAGAAAGGCAGAAGATAGGTGTGCAGTTTCCCATCAGATTTGGCTATTTCTCATGTAATTTTATGCCAGATGCCCTCAACATTGAAAGAGATCTGGTCAAGTATACTTTGTAATTCTATGATGACTGTTTCCTTTTGATAGTAATAATTATCTGAAGATCAATTTACAAATGGGCCCAAGTTTTTATCATATCCTTGATTTAGAGGATTATTGGGTTGATTGTGCTGATGAACATGAGGTGAGGAGAAGAAGCTAGATTAGGCAGTCTATGAGAAAAATAAGGATATTCAACCTAAATTGGGATATCCAAGGTATTGAAGATGATGAATCAGACTTGGTTGACCCCAATTTTACTGGACATGTCTCTACTCAACCCATTGTTACTATGGATTAGAGTATTAAAGAATTTGAAACTATTGAGGCAAGGACTATAGTTGTTTTAAAAATAACAAAGGAGTGGGTTGCTAAGAAAAGGATAGAGAACCAATGTCATCACACTAGATCACAAGGCACTCAACCTCAAGGAGAAAGTAGTTAGCCTCCTATGACCTCAAGGGCATCATCTTAAACTTAACATCAAGCACCATTAGGAAGTCGGGGTGGTGGAGATGATGAGCCTCCTAAAATAAATTTGCTAGAAAAGACATGTGGTGAAGATGCCCCTAGCCTACCTAAACTAAATAAGGACAAAGAAATAGCTAAAGGAGAGGAGGAAACAGCTAATGTCTCTACTTCTTCATCTAATTTTGTTACTTCTTCTTCCCCTTCTTCTCGCAGGTCCTCTCCTACTAAGGAGGTGCATGAGCTTCCAAAAACTGGTCCTACTCCACCTTCTTCCCCAGAACATGGGTGTTCCACTACTCCTCCTTTGAGAAGGACTTTGTTTGGTTCCTCTAGTTCCAAGTCAGTTGCTGCCCCTTCCACTTCATCTTGGTTAGAATAGACATTGTCAAGGAAAATAAAGTTATTATAGATTAATCTTCCTGGGAATGATCTAGTGAGCCAACCGATTCAGAGGACTCCCATGCCTAAGAAGTTGAAGACTACATCCAGGTTATTAAAGGATGATAACACATGGAATATTTATGTGGAAGTATCTCATCCATCTATGAAAAAGAAGTAAATCAAAAAAATGATAGTGACTTTAATGTCACTAGAGTAAACTTGGGGCCACCCATAAGGGACAAAGATGTACAAAATTTCCAGATAACCATAGCTAGGTTGGTGGTAAATTTCCAGATAACAATAACTAGGTTGGCTGAGTGAATTGCTAGAGATAAGTGGGGAAAAGATGAATTGAAAAGAAAAGTTAGAGTCGTGACTGAATGCCTAAAATTAGTCTTTGATATTGCCCCCCAACCTATTACTCAAGCCGAAGATGCCTTTGATCCAACATCAATAATTGAGAAAGAGGTGGTGAGTAAGATACAAAGTTATATGATGTTTTGAAAAGCTATAGGTGAATGGACCAAAGAAGTGATGGATAGAGGAAATCGATTTATTTTACAAATGCAAATAGTACATCAAGATGCACATATTTTGAAGATAGAGGTAGAAAAAGACATTGCCTCGGCTAGAAATGAAGAAACGGTATGGATCAATGCCTTAAGTGAGTTTAATGGAGTGTTAAATGTGGGACCTACGAAACTAGCCAGCGAACAAATCATTCCAAACATTGTTGATAGTTGTTGTGTGGTTTGGAAGAAGAGTGTCAAGTGAAAGTTGCAGGTGGTCAAGCAAAGTTTACATGAGTTTAACAAAGTGTTGACAGAGTACAATACAATCAAAGAAGTTCGTAAGAGCCTTTCTGAGCTTGGTCTATAGTTCATGGGAGAAGAAAGCAATAGTAATGAAGACGCTAGAGTTTTGAAGGAAAACTTCAAAAAGATGATCGATGATATCATTAACACTGAGCCTTTCAATGTTAAAAGGCTAAGAAGATTCAGTGGGATCAATGTGGTCTTGTTTCAGATAACCAAAATTGCAAACTCGTATGAAAGGAGGCTCGAAGCACGACGTGATGACAAGGTAGTTTGGAAAATTGTGAGTAGGTAATGTAACCATTCCTCAACACAAGGAGATGCCAATTCTCATAAAGGCTTTCCAAGATTTCCGAAAAATAATTGGCACATCGACAAGCCAAGAAACCGAAGAACCTGTCAATGAAGTTCCACCATCGTGACTTTTCAGTTGCTTTCCCTATTTTGTGGTTATTTGATGATACTTTTATTTATTTTTGGGTAGTTATATTTTAATAGAAGCAGTTACTCATCCACTTATATATATTTGTAATTTAAAACAAGAATCTCTCTCTCAGCTTCTAAAAACTTAATACGTAAATTCAATTTGAATAAAGTAGACTACATTGAAACCTCTATTCGTCTGTGTATGTATGGTTTTATAGAGATAGTTTAAGTTGTTCTTTTGCAGTTATATTATTCTTATGTGAATGTGTGGCTATTTTATCTCTATAACTGGTTTCTTTTCTCATGTTATATTGAATTGAAATCTACTTATCTACATGTTACATGGTACATGCTAGTCTTTGTGTTAGTGTTTGTGATATCTTAGTTTTCATTGCATATGGTATCAAAAAGTTTTTTGATATTGGGTTTATCTGCCTTTATTGCTTTTGGATTAAAATCTTACATATGATTTAATTTTAAGTTTTCTTGAGATTTCATCAAAGATCATATGAGGGAGATGTACCTCTAAAAATTTAGACAGTGTTTCCCATAAGGAACAATTCTCCAGAGCTATTGGATACAATTGCACCTTTTTGGGTAAAGAGTCAGGATTATACTAATAAAACCTCAAGGTGCCAATATGTTAGCCAATACATTTTTGGTGACTCTGTTGGGGACCTTGATAGAATCTAATCTTGAGTTGCCCTATCCAAGTTTCATCGAATAGTACAAAATTCATCTTGGATTCTTGAAGATTTACTAGAGGGAGTAAAAATAAAGGTATTATCGATCATGTCTTTGAATATTTACAAAAGGATAACTTTCCTTATCTTGCTCTTCCTAAAAGAAAGGTTAAAGCCAAGAGTACACCCCCTTCTCCAACCAGACCACCCCCAGATTTTTCCACCTATCAAGAACTTATATTGCACGATACTGTTATTCCTTTGGTTGTTAGTTTTCCACAAAGTATGGTCCATCAACCACCAGCCCCATGGGGGGCGACTATTGGCCCCTTGTCTCTAGGCACCAATTTGAATAATTTATCCAAGGTTTCTTGTAAGAATTTTCCCAAGTTTAGAGGTGATGGGGAAGTTTCTCCTAAAGAACACATAAATACCTTTTTTTTCTACTTATGTTGTTCTTGGTGTGCAACACGAGGACGTGGCAGTTAGATTGTTTGTGGAGTCTCTTGTGGATGCTAATGAAAAATGTTTTTACCACTTACCAAATGCTTCTATTAATAATTGGGATACTATGAAAACAAAGTTTGAAAATAGGTTTAAAAGGGAAAATGATGATCTCACTCTAATAGCATAGTTAACCCAAATAAAGAAAGAGGCAAATGAACCTATGAGGGAATTCATGGATAAGTTTAACAGGTTGGCAAATAGAATTGATGTTGCTAAAAGACCCTCAAAGGAGATGAAAAAGTGTTTCTTTATTAAAGTGCAACATCCAAATATTAGCCTACTTTCGAAGAGAGTACAAGCAGCCAACTTAGAAGTTGCACGAACATTATTCATCGAGTTAGAAGAAAAATTTATTACAATGGGAAAATAGAAGAGAGAAATACATTCAAAAAAATCATAGGCCTCTACTTGGACTTAGACCCCATGATTCAAAGATTGGCCAATGATATAATTTCTCTAAAGAGGGAAATGTTGAAGAGTTCTCAACCTTACCAAGACATAACAAGAAAGGGTAGTTTTCAACCTGGTAACAAAACTCTTCCTCTCCCCCTACTAAGCAAAGATTAGCAATAGAAGCACCTCCTAGAGGAAATAAGAAGAATATGTGTGTCTTCCATCTTACTTCGGACCAGGATGGGTCAAAATGCCCCAAAATGAATAGATTTATGCAAATGATCACTATGAAGGAGGTTATCAAAGAAGTTACTGAGGAAGGTGATCCCTCTAATCAGTATGGCGACTCTACAATTAGATATCTTGAGTTCGAACCTAAAGATGATAAAGGAGGAGATGTCTGCATCACTCTAAATGAGACTACCTATGCTACTATGACTCAAAGTCAGTAGAACACACATCTAAAAAGTACTCAAAGTTCTAAAATCTTTCTTAGTAAAGCTAATGCGAATTCTAAAAATGAAAATACACCCCTGACACATAAGAGACTGACAAAAGATCCTACCAAGCCCACAAATTTTTCATCTATAGAGAAGCCTATAGGGTCATTTGATATAATTGAATTTTGCAAGAATTTGAAGGTGTGAATTTCATAGGCAGAATACTCAAGAATGAATCCTAAGGAATTGGAAAGATTAGTCAAATATGTAAAGTCTGGATATTCTAAATCTCATGCCTCTTTATATGGACAAATGGTTAATGTTGAAGATCCATCATCTAGCTTAGCCTCAAACAGTAAGATTCTTGCATCAATTCCTATGGAAGAAAAACATAACCCATTATATGTTTCCTTGTTCATTAACGGGTTTAGATTGAGTAATTGTATTATAGATTTGGGCGCCTCAGATAACGTTATGCCAACATAGATTGCTCGAGCTTTAGGACTAAATTTGATATAAAAATTTGGAAAATGTTATTCCATGGGAATCTAAATAGGTCCCTTTAGTTGGGTAGATCAAAGATGCTCAAGTTTCACTTACAACTCACCCTAACAAGAGGCTCAAACTCATAATCTTGGTGGTGGATATCCTGCTAGTTATGGTATGCTTCTAAGCAGAAGTTTTTGTAAATATTTGGGAGGTGAGATTCAGCTAGATTGGTCATATGCTACTATTCCTATAGGAAACAAAAAGATACACCTAGACCCTAAACCTAAGGCCAAGATTTCAGTACTAAAAGAATATCATAGATCATAAATTCTCTATGAGGAATCTGAATTTGGGAATTATATGCTCTTTTCTTATCATGATGAAAACATCAAGGTTATTGGTCTGGATATATCTACTGAATTATGGACAATGGATTTTGATGGAAGTTGTTCCAACTTTGGGTCAGGAGTAGGTGTGGTTATGATTGCTCCTACAAGTGAAGTGTTTCCTTTTTCTTACAAGTTGGAGTTTGCAAATACTAAGAATACTAAATAGTATGAAAACCTATTATTAGGGTTGTTTGAAGCAAGGGATAAGGAAATTAAAATGCTCAAAGTCTTGGGATATGTCAAACCGATAGTCAAATGGGTACATAATATTTTCACTGTAAAGAATGAAAGGTTGAAACACTATCAAAATAAAGTGTGGGATTCCATTGAACATTTTTATGCTTCCTCTATAGAAGCCATACCCAAGGAGTTAAATTCAAGAGCTGATTCTCTAGCAGTATTTGCTTTCTTATTGCTTCTCCATCCTGATTTCCAAAAAGAGTCTTACATGATCGAGATAATTTATAGACCTTGTGTCCCTAATAATTTCAACTATTAGCATGAATTTGAAAATGACAAGAAAATTCAGGTCTTTTTAGAAAACGCTAAATTTTTTGCTCATTTTTTTAGGGTAGCACTAATGATTACAAGGAATTTTGTCTAGATGATCCATAAGACTTGGAGGATGGAATTGTTCAACTAAAGGGTAATAGGATTCCTAATGGTTTGGTATCTTTAGAAGATTTGTTTGATTGACATGACCGGGTGATAAAGAAGAAAATGAGTGAATCCATGAGCAATGCAGGGGAATATGAGGCTATGAATATTAAATATGTTGAGTCTCCAAAGTTAGTATACATAGGGAAATATTGTACTCCTGAAGAAAAGAAAAGGTTGGTGGCTTTCCTAATTGAATATAAATAATTCTTCACCTGGTGTTACGTTGATTTAAAAAACTTTATGGGCAGGAGATTCCAGCATCATATATCATTGAAGGAAGAAATAGTTACTTTCAGACAAAAAAAAAAGAAATTACAACCCCAAGGTTATTGATTCTATCTTTAGGTAAATTGATAATATGTTAAAAGCTAGGATCATATACCCAATCCATCATTCAATTTGGGTGGCCAACATTGTCCTTGTTCGAAAGAAAATGGGGAAATAAGGATTTGTGTGGACTTTAGGAATCTCAATCAAGAGTCCTTAAAAGATAATTATCCACTCCCAATAATGGATCATATTCTCCAAATAGTGATTGGGTCAATAATGATGTCCATGCTTGAAAAATTTTTAGGATATAATCAAATTAGTGTTGCAGGGGAAGATCAACATAAAACAACATTCACTACATCATGGGGAACTTTGACCTACAACTGAATGTTGTTTTGACTCATTAATGTCAGAGCCACCTTCTAGAGAGCTATGGATCTGTCATTTGGTGATCTCTAGAATAAAATTATTTTTATCTATCTAGATGACCTAGCAATATTCTCTAAAAGAAGGAAATACCATTTGAAAGATTTGGAGAGAATCCTTTAGATGTGCAAAGAACACAACATATCCTTGAATCCTAAGAAGATAGTCTTTGGAGTCACTGAAGGTAAGTTACTATGGCATATAGTATCAAAGGAGAGAATTAGAATAGATCCAAAAAGAGTTAAATCTATTTTGTAGTTGAGATTACCTTCCAATAGGACTGAAGTTAAATCCTTCTTTGGACAAGTCAATTTTCTAAGAAAGTTTGTGTTTGACTTCACTGAAATTACCAAACACATAGTGGACATGATGAAAGAAAATAATTTTTTTAAATGGAATGCAGCTGGCAAACAAGCTTTCAAATAAATTAAGGAAGAAATCGCTCATGCTCTGGTGTTAGTTAATCCAGATTTCAACATAGACTTCATTATTTAATGTTATGCTTCTAAACATACAATGTTTGTCATCTTACTACAAGATTATGACCAGAAAATTCAAGCACCAATCTCTTTTATGAGTGTAACTTTAAAGAAACGTGATCTTAAATACTCTAAGATCGAGGAAAATGCATTTTTTATAGTTAAAATAGTCAAACAATTTTGTTTCTATATTGTATTCTCATTCAATTATCTATTTATTGGATCTTGCTATTAAAAGTGTACTTACTCAATAGGATATTGGTACCAATAGAAGAGGAGGATGCATAGTCAAGGTTTGGGAGTATGATATAGACATTAATCCCGCCAAACAGGTAAGAGGAAGGGGATTATGTAAATTGATGGTTGAGAATCAATCCCAGGAAAAGGATGAATATTTTCCCATGGCGTTATTTGTTAGCCTTTAGGATGAATTGTTTTCGAATGTTGCATATTACTTTACATATGGAGAATACCCAAATAATTTATCCCCTAGGAAAAAGAGGAATCTCAAGTTGAAAGTAGCTAAGTATGTTAGTTGGGAAGATACTTTGTACAAAAGAGGGTTGGATGGCACATTTCTGAAATGTGTTGATAAAATCAATAGAAGAGATTACTATAGATGTTTCATAATGATCTTACAGGGGAAACTCATCTTTTGCTATGATTTCTTTCAAAAATTTAATTCATTGTTACTATTGGCTTGGGATGTTTAAAGATGCATATTATTGGGTGGAAAATTATGAAAAGTGCAAACAATCCATAATAAGACTTCAGTTAGCAGCACTTTCATTAAGACCAATGGTGATTGAAGAGCCATTTTAGAAATAGGGGTTGGACTTTATAGGACACATTAGTCCTCAATCTAGTGTTGGTCATACACACATTCTCACTACCACATATTATTTCACCAAGTGGGTGGAGACCATTCTCGTTAAGAGAACAACTTTAGATGTAGTCTACAACTTTATCAAAGAAAATATTTTAGTTAGATTTGGAGTTCCTTACAAATTGGTTACTAATAATGCTACTATATTTTCTTCCAGTGAGATATCCCTCTATTTTTATGATCATGGAATCTCTCTATCTCATTCTACATATTATCATCCCCAAGGAAATGGGCATGCCGAATCCACTAACAAAAATCTTGTTGAAGAAGGTAAAGATGATAATGGAGATAAATAGATTAAATGCATAAAGGAAATAAACACAAAGATATTATACCTTCATATTCTCCTCCTCTTCATGGATTGAGCTCACAAGATGCACCCATGTCTTGTAGATTTTCTCCAATGTTCATAGTGGATTTGGTTTCTCAATATTTTAGTAGCATGATGTTAGGATAGAGATGGATTTGATGGAGATTTGGACAGCATAAGGATATGGAGAATGTAGATGTCAAAAATGAGAGCCAAGGCCTCATTATATAGAATTTTGGTGAGATGAACCAAGGGCTAGGATTGATAAGTTGATGGAGGGCTGAGATTAAAAGAGAGATAGGGTTTGGATCAAGGAATGAAGAAGGATTAGCCTTGTGACAAATGTCATGAGAGGGAGGACGTGTGATGGGGAGGTGTGCTCCGTGTGCTCATACATGTGTGAGCGCACCTTGGGAAGAGAGTGTGAAAGAAGTAGGGTGGCTCATAGGGTGTCTTGTGTAAGAGGTTAGTGGGGGTGGGTGAGATGTAGGAATTTAAAATTAGGAAATAATGATAATGAGGATTAGGGATAAGGGTTAGATCAATTAATGAAAGATTAATTGATTTAATGAGGATGGGATGAGTTAATAAACCAAAGGTTTATTAACTTGGGTGGAGTTAAATGTTGGAGGATGGGATAATGATGATTAGCAAAGGGATAAAGTTAATTAATCAATGATTAATTAACTTAAGCAAGGTTAGGGAATTTTAGAGGAATATGGGAAAATGTTAGCTTTAATTAAATAAACATAGATTTAATTAAAGGTGGTGGATAAAGGTAATGGGAAAATTACTTAAATAAATAATGAATATTTATTTAATTAATTATTAGGATAATGGAAGGGGATAAATTAAATAAATAACAAGTGTTTATTTAATTAAATATTATTTTAGGTGTCTGCACTTGTTAACATCATTAATAAACTAGTAGATGAGAATCAAAAGAATTGGCATAAGAAGCTTTATGAGGTGTTATGGGCATACATGTTAACCCCAAGGTGATCCCACAATGCTGGTTTACAATTTCTGGGAGATTCTATTTTTTGCTAAAATCACATATTTTTAGAAAATATAATGATTTAAGCCTTAAAAAGTTTCATTTGAAGGATTCCAATTGAAGAGGGTTTGATCAAACCACCTTAGATCAAACCCCCTTGGATAGAACCTCGCTAGTTTAAACCATACCTATAACGGAGTCTCCTTTACACCTATCAAAATGTTGATAAAAAACCACTTTTGATTTACCTTTTGGGGGATCAAATGAATTCATTTTATTTTATTTTCGTAAGTATGTAGTCCTTATTATAAAATTCCCAAAAAGTATAATTTTAAATATATATATATTTTTTTTTAATTTCTTGTGAATTAGGTTTTTCATTGAAAATCAAGCTCCCTGTTATGCACATGTGCAAAAATAGAAGATTATAAAAAGAAATTAAAACAAATATAAGTGCACTAGATATTGAAGTCATTGATCCAAAGTAAATAAATAAATTGAATTTCGATACATACAAAAAAGGTTATGTGTTATACGATCCGCCTATGTCTTAATTGTAATTGGTTTTACTTTGAAACTTGATTAAGGAAAAAATATTCAATAAAACAATATGAAACCAATTGTAAGCACTATATATCTTAGTTACAAATCTAAACTCGAAAAAAAATAGAATTTTATCTTTCATGGAAAATAAGTTATGTGTTATATGGTGAGCGTCACTCCTTAAAAATGGTGTTTACTAAAAAAACTAGTTTTTAAAGGAGATGGAAAAAGAAGTGCGATCTGATTCCAAAAAATTTGAAAAAAATATATTTAGAATCTACAGACAAAATGCCACAAATAACTAGTTTGCATCATCTTCAAATTCCTCATGGTTTAGCCGCTATAGGTGTCCAAAAGTGAATATTTAGTTAGAAAAAATCAGTTCAGTGTCCAGTTTGGCCAAAAATTTAAAACCAGTATTGTGGGATCACCCCCAAAAAAATCTATTGGCATGTCCCCATTTGAGTTGGTTTATGGCATAGAAAGTGTTTTGCCTCTTCCACTGGAATTATCTACTAACATTTTACAAGCTCCAATAGAGGATCATGAATTTTGAGATGCTTTGGAGAAGAGGATTATGTATCTCTCTAAGATTGAGGAGCAAAGGAGTGAGATGGTAGACATGATTACAATACACCAAGAGAAAGTTAAGAATATTTTTTACAAGAAGGCTAGGCCTAGAAAATTCATGATCGGGGATTTGGTATTACTATGGAATAAAAAGAGAGATTCAAAAGGTGCACACATGAAGTTTGATTCTCTCTAGAAAGGTACATTTAAGATTATGAATGAATGTGGCCAAAATACTTTCAAGTTTTCATACTTGGATGATACCCTACTACCCATTCCTTATAATGGGCATGATCTCAAGTTGTACCAGATGTAAGCACTTATGTGGGGTCTCCCTTGTACATAGTTATTCTAGGATTTTTGTCATAATTTTGGTGTATTTTCCTTTCCTTGTTTGCTTGAGATTTCTTGGTTTGTTTTTTTTTCATGAGTGCCAAATCTTCTTCCCAATTGATAAGGCACTAGTCTGCTTCACTAGTTTCTACGATCCTTGCTTCATCCCGAGTAGTCCTTCTCCCCAGTCAAAGCCAATTGTTACCACAATTTTTTTTCCCTATACAACAACTTATTCACTTACTAAAATTTTGACTGTCTAAAAGTTGTCAGTCTCCGCCTAGGTTGTCATAACCTCACTCACATCTGACATACCATAATTTGTCCTCTAAAGTAAGTCTTTATTACATTCAAAGGGTATGTCGATGTCCAAATATATTGTCCTAACTTTTATAAATTTCTCCCAAGTTGAAGTTAAGTCATGTCGATATTTTTCATGGTTTAGAAACCTCTATCAGTCATTGACGAGGTTATCAAAACATTTTTTCTTGCTCGATGGCGATAAAGGCATTGTTTTAAGAAGAGAGGAAAATAATATACTAACTGACAAAGTTTTTTGGTATTTAATCAAGGTTATGAAACCTCTATTGGTCACCTATACCTATTTACCTCTCCCTCCCTCCCCTCTCTCTCTCCCACCCTCCATCCTCTCTCTAAGTTGTCTCTTTTTTTGTCTCTCTCTCTCTCACTTTCTCTGATGTGCACCAATATGTGATACAAAAAGGGGGGAAGGTGGGGAGATTGAGAGAGAGGGAGGGAGAGGTAGAGATGGAGAGAGAGAGAGAGAGGGAAGAGAGTGAGACAAAAAGAAGGGAGAGAGTGAGAGAGAAAGAGGTGGGGGAGAGAGGGAGAGAGAGAAGTGAGATAGAGAGAGAGAGAGAGAGAGAGAGTGGAGAGGTAAGGAGAGAGAGTGTGAGGGAGGGAGGGAGAAGTGAGAGAGAGAGAGAGAGGTGATAGAGAGAGTAGAGAGAGAAGGAGGAATGTGGAGATATTGAGAGAGGGAAGGATAGATTAGTGAAGAAGTGGGGATGGAGAGAGAGAGAGAGAGAGGTGAGAGAGAGAAACAAAGAGAGAGAGAGGTGAGAGAGAGAAACAAAGAGAGGGTAGACAGGGAAGGAGAGTGTGAGAAAGAGAATTGCAAGATAAAGAGAAGTAGAGAGGGAAGGAGAGAGTGAGAGAAAGAGGGGAGAAAGAGGGAGAGGGAAAGAGGGGGATGGAGAGAGCGAGAGAGGAGAGAGAGGGAGAGAGAAAGAGGGGGATATAGAGAGAGAGAGAAGAGAGAGAGATGCAAGATAGAGAGAGAGAGTAGAGAGGGAAGGAGATAGAGGGAGGAAGGGATAAGTGGGAAAGAGAGGTGATAGAGAGATGTGATAGAGAGAGTAGAGAGGGGAGAGGGAAGGAGGGAAGGAGGGAGATAGAAAGAGGTATAGAGGGATAGGTAGGTAGAGAGTAGAGAGGGAAGGTTGGTGGAAGGAAGAGAGAGAGAGGGAGGGAGAGGGAGAGATAGAGAAAATTGGAGAGGGAAGGAGGGATGGAGGGAGAGAGAGAGAGAGGTGATATAGAGAGAAGTAGAGAGAGAGATAGAGAGAATGATAAGATAGAGAAAAGTAGAGAGGGAATGAGAGAGAGAGGGAAGGTGAGCGAGTAAGAGTGAGAGAGATGGATAGGTAGAGAGGTAGTTTGTGAGCTCAAGGGAGAGAGTCGGATAAAGGGATGGATATTGTGTGTGAGAGAGGTCTAGAGTGTAAGAGATAAATATTGAATGAGATACAGAGGGAAAGATGATACAACTTGATGATTACTAAAATTTGAAATGTTTATTATTGAAGTTTTGATTGTTTGAAAAATTATAAGATCTTCCAAAAACTAATATTTGCATTATAACTCTAAGAGATCCAAAACCACTCTCAAACATCCTGAATCTATATATATGAAATATAAATTAAAATATAAGAAAGTAAATTTCCATATGTAAATATAATAAATATTAATTTCATCTATATAGTTTCATTGGTAGAGAAAGAGAAAGAGAAAGAGAAAGAAAAAAGAAAGAGTTCAACAAAATGCACTCTAAAAAGTTATGATTCACATTTGGCGTGCACCAAATGATGCACTTTCATTTGGTGAGAGCCAAATTTGACGCTCGCTAAATGATTTGCATTATGAAATACCAAGCCTTAGGCTTGATCATCCAAGCCATTTGATGCTCACCAAATGATCATTTCGAGTAAAAAACAAAAGTGGCATCTTTTTGCATTTACCCAAATGAAAAATTTGGCCACAAACTCAAAGTAAATTTTTGATATGGAATGGGATCAATATTATCACACCAATAGAAATTACAAAAATAATTATGCACTTTCAAAAAAAATCGCACACAAAAATGTTATCATAGGAGTGAGAACAAAGCCTTGAAAGTTCCAAAAATGAAAATAACTCAAAAACACCTATGAAAATATGTAATTTATGGAAAAACCAAGAAGAAAAATAAAAATTACACTAGTATGAAGAGCACAACCCAAAATTTAAAAACAAATCTTGAAAAAAGTGTTAAAAATGAAGGTAAAATTGTAGCTTAAAACTTGTAAAACTATGAGACTGTAGATCTAATTAAGTGTTCTTTGTCACAATTCTTTGTGTGTGATTAATCTATTTAGATCAATTTTATCAATTGTAGAAAGAGATAGAAGATTGTAGAAGAATGAGACAAGAAAATAGAAGTGACACATCATATACGTGGAGAAACTCTTTCGGGAAAAAAATCATGCATCAAAATCAATAATGCTTGTATTATTTAACCTTAGAACAAGATTACAATAATACTGTATCAATCCTTGATTGATATGCTTCCTTGCCTTCAACAATCCTTCTTCACAACCTAAAATAAACTCTCATAGAACTCTTATGCACTTGCTGCAATAAATAGACAATTATGAGCATGTAAACTCACAAGATTTTTACAAATACAAGAGCATAAAGCTTCTCACAAAAATCTACGCCTAGATCGGGCAAGTAGAGTTCCACAATGTAATCTGAAGTCAAACCAAATTCTTCCTCAATTTTTCCACCCCAAACTAAACACTTAACTAAACTTTGGTCAAGAAGATATCTTGTAAACTCCACCTCAAATTTGGTGCCCAATAATGGGCCCACTTGACTGAGCCTTGTAAATATCTTCTCATGCAAAAGGTGTTAACTAAAAGATGCCAACTTGGGTGCCCAAGGTGGACCCAAGTCAATCTTAGTTAACTGAAACATATCTCTCCATCAATTTATGCAAACAATATTCATGATTGATCATCCCCACTTAACTGAAAGTATCCACCTGTTATTTGTCATGCAACTTAAGTCATTAGTCAAGTCAACTAGTATACAACTCAAAATAACTACATGCAACTGAAGATAATTGAACCATAACTGAACTAAACTAAACTAATATTAAACAGATATTGAACTGATAGTACCACTCCACTCATGTAAATATCAATCTATATTTTGTAGGATCCTAAACATGCATTACTGAAGTGTTATCAATCCTCCAAATAGTTAACTGAAGCAAGGTGGGATCCACCTTCCATGTGGGTGCCCCATGTGCTCCTATTATTTAGGAACCCTTCTTGGACATCCCCACATGTTCCTATTATTTAGGAATAATTACAAATGTCAATTTACATGTTCATTTAATTCGAATTTAATCTCTTTCTAATCCTAGTGTTGGGGAACACTTTCCAAGGACTTAGGAGATACATGAAATATGTTTAGGATTACAATTAAATGGCATCCTATTCCCAACATTCTCCCACTTGACATTATACATTGTAATTATTCTAAACAAGGAATCATTATTATAAATCAAGTACAAGACTCAAGGCCAATGGCCTTCTTGCACCAATAGAACTTATCTATAGGAACTGGTTTTGTAAGATAATCTACAACATTGATCAAAGTGTCAAATTTCTCAATCAATACCTTCCCACTCTCAACCATTTATTGCACAAAGTGATACTTAACATCAACATGCTTAGTACGAGCATGATACATAGGATTTTTGGCTAAACAAATAGCACTTTGACTATCACATTCAAGTCTAATTTGCTTGCAATTAAAACCAATACCTTTCCCAAGTCTCTGTAACCAAACTACCTCTTTAGAGGCATGCGTAGCAACCATGTACTCTACTTCTATTGTGGACAAAGCAATTGTGGTCTGCCTCTTACTCATCCAACTAACTTTAGATCCATACAAAGTAAACACATAGCCACTTGTCGACCTCCAACTGTCTAGGTCTCTTGTCCAATCTGAATCAACAAAACCTTGTATGTCCAATGATCTGTGCATAATATCAATATCATTAGCACCATGATAAACCAAACAGTGATCAGAAGTACCTTGTAAATATCTAAACACCCTCTTAACATAATTCCAATGTTCTTTACCAGGGTTAGACATAAACCTACTTAAAACTCCCACTGCTTAGGCTATATTCGGTCTTGTACAGACCATTGCATACATCAAAATACCAACTGCACTAGCATATAGAATTTAAGACATTCCCTCATGATCAAAATCAGATTTAGGACTCATGCCAACTAGTAAAGGAATAATAATTGGTTTACTATCTTGCATGTTAAACCATTTCAAAATAGTATCAACATAGTTTCTTTGACTTAAGAAAAGCTTTATGTTACCTCTATCTCTGGTGATCTCCATACCAAGGATATATTTTACAGCCCGTAGATCTTTCATCTCAAATGTGCTAGAGATTTGTGCTTTGAATTCTTTGACCATTACCTTGATGTTACCAATAAACAACATGTCATCAACATAAAAGATAATAATTAAAAGTTTATCATAAATACATTTTATGTAAACACAATGATCTTCCTCATTCCTAACATAACCAAATTTTAATGCAAAAGCATGAAACTTCTGGTACCACATTCTAGGTGACTATTTCAATCCATATAAACATCTCTTTAACCTGCAAACCAATCATTTTTTCCTTTTACAACAAAACCATTAGGCTGCCTCATATAAATCTCCTCATCAAGATCCCCATGTAAGAAAGTAGTTTTCACATCCATTTGCTCTATCTCAAAATCATGAGCAACAACAATTTATATAAAAATAATCTAATAGAAGTTAATTTAGCAACAGGAGAGGAGATTTTATTAAATTCAACTCCCTCTCTCTAGGAGTAGCCCTTGGCTACTAATCTAGCCTTATACCTTTCGAGATTACCATCTACTCCAATTTTCTTTTTAAAAATCCATTTACAACCAATGGCCTTTCTTCCTTTAAGAAAACTCTCAAGATCCCATGTGTCACAACCATCCAAGGAAACCATTTCTTCATGCATAACTTGTGACCAAAGATTGTTCTCATATGAAGACAAAGATTCCTTGTAAGATCTAGGTTCATCATTAGTACTCGTCAAAGAAAATATACAACAGAAATCAAGTGGGCTATACCTCTCAACTGGATTTCGTTGTCTTGTGGATCTTCTCAAAGAAGGGTCTTCTTGTTCCTCAATATGCTCATCATGAGCATCTATCTCAAAACTATGTGAACTCTCCTCATCCAATCCATCCAATTGTTCTTCAACATGTGCATCTTCATGCTTCTCAGTTTTTATCTCAAAATGCATTGTTTTAGAAGTATCCTTCTCCTTTGGTTGTTCTTCTGTAGTATAAGATCTAAATTCCCTGAAAATCATATCTCTAGATAAAGTAATATTTTGAGTTAGAGGATTCCAAAGCTTGTGACCTTTTACATTTTCACCATAACCTATGAATATGCATTTTTGTGCTTTTGGATCTAACTTAGACCACTTTTCTTTAGGCGCATGAACAAAAGCCTCACAACCAAATATCCTTAAATATGCAACACTAGGTTTCCTACCTAACCAAATTTCATAAGGAGTTTTATCTTTAATAGATGAACTAGGAGATCTATTGATTAAATAATAAGAAGTACTTACAACCTTGGCCCAAAGGCACCGATCTAGCTTAGCACTACTTAACCTACTCCTAGCTCTTTCCATTAAGGTTCAGTTCATCCTTTATGCTACTCCATTTTGTTGAGGTGTGTATGGAGTAGTTTTTTGTCTCACAATTCCCATAGGCTTACAATAATCATCAAATTCCTTAGAACAATATTCACCACCATTATCTGATCTCAACACTTTTATCTTATGATATGATTGTTTCTCAACTAGAGCCTTAAATTCTTTAAACTTATTGAACATCATATTTGTTATACATAAAAAATAGATCCAAGTGTATCTTGAGACATCATCAATAATGTGACATAATATCTAGATTTTTTTATAGAGTCAATGTTCACAGGAGCCATAACATCTGAATGAATAATCTCTAATAATGTTTTTGCTTTGTTTGTTCCAATAGGAAATGAAGATCTATATTGCTTTCCAAACACACAATGCTCACAAAAATCATTTTTGCCAATTTTATAGTCAGGAATACCGTCAACCAATTTCTTATTAAGAATGGTCCTAAGACCTTTTTCACCAATGTGACCCAATCTATGGTGCCACAACATACATGTATTTTCAGCTTCAGTTACATTGGTTGATTTATTCAAATTTGAGGTATTAATCTTAAACAAAGTCCCAATCCAAAATCCTTTAGCAACCACCATATTCCCTTTCACCAATCTACAACCACCTTTGTCAAATGTCACATGCATTCCAGAATCATTAAACTTAGATACATAAAGTATATTTCTAGCAAGTCTTAAAATATGTAAAACATCATTAAGCGTCTTAACCCTACCATCACTGAAACACAACTTTACCTCTCCTTTTCCCACAATCTTTATTTTGCTATTATCTCCAAAGAATACATTCCCTCCATCATATGCAATATACTTAGTGAACCACTCCTTGTTAGGAGTCATATGATATGAGCAACCTAAATCAATAAGCCAAGATTCATCACTAATAGTTTTACATGAAATCATCAATGCATCATTACCGTCATCCAAGGATTTCTCTGTAGAAGCATCAAAACTCTTTTTGTTGTTCTTACAATCCATCTTTACATGTCCCGATTTCCCATAGTTCCAACACTTTACCTTACTCTTACCATGGGTTTTAGACCGTCCTTTGGACTTACCCTTTCCTTTCTTGTCTCCCTTAGGTTCCTTTTCCTTAGGCCTACCTCTTACAAACAAGGAATCTTGAGATCCCATTTTAGACTTGCTCCTCATCTCCTCTGATAGGAGAGTATGAATTATATTGTCCATCTTAGGATCTACATCACTACCACTGATAGCAACAATTAGATTTTCCCAAGACTCTAGTAAAGAATGAATTAACAAAATGCATTTATCTTCATCTTCTAGCTTTATATATACATATGCTAACTGACTTAGAATCAAATTGAAAGCATTTAAATGATGTGCAACAAAATCACCATCTTTCATCTTTAAAGAATACAACTATCTTTTCAGATACAACTTATTAGTAAGACTTTTGGTTTGATAGGTATCACCTATCCTCTTCCACAATTTATATGCAATAGCTTCATCCAAAACATTCAAGAGAATAGCATCAACAAGACATAACCTTATGGTCCCTCTTTCCTTCTTATCAAGCTTAGCCCAATCCTCAGCTGACATCATTGTAGGTGAATTTGTCTCATTACAAACAACTAACCACTAATCTCTCTCTTCAAAGAGATCCTCCATTTTTAGTTTCCACATCTCATAAATAGATCAATTGAATTTTTCAATATCTAGACGAGAAGTAGAACTCATTGTAACACACTTCTTTTACAAATCTGCAATAACACAATAGTAAAATCTCCCACTACAGCCAAAAAAACCTTCAAAATTTTAAGAGAAAGGTGTCCCAAACTCCAACCAACCATTAGCTCTAATACAAAATGTTGAAAATGAAGGTAAAATTGTAGCTTAAAACTTGTAAAACTATGAGACTGAAGATCTAATTAAGTGTTCTTTATCACAATTCTTTGTGTATGATTAATCTGTTTAGATCAATTTTATCAATTGTAGAAAGAGAAAGAAGATTGTAGAAGAATGAGACAAGAAAATAGAAGTGACACATCATATACGTGGAGAAACCCTTTCGGGAAAAAACTCCTAAACCATAATCAATAGTGCTTGTATTATTTAACCTTAGAACGAGATTACAATAATAATGTATCAATCCTTGATTGATATGCTTCCTTTCCTTCAACAATCCTTCTTCACAACCTACAATAAACTCTCATAGAACTCGTATGCACACTTGCTACAATATTTATAGACAATTATGAGCATGTAAACTCACAAGAGTTGTATAATACAAGAGCATAAATATTCTCACAAAAATCTACGCCTAGATTGGGCAAGTAGAGTTCCACAATGTAATCTGAAGTCAAACCAAAGTCTTCCTCAATTTTGGTGCCCCAAACTGAACACTTAACTGAACTTTGGTCAAGAAGATATCTTGTAAACTCCATCTCAAAGTTAGCGCCCAAGAATGGGCCCACTTTACCGAGCCTTGTAAATATCTTCTCATGCAAAAGGTGTTAACTAAAAGATTCCAAATTGGGCACCCAAGGTGGACCCAAGTCAATCTTAGTTAACTGAAACATATCTCTCCATCAATTTATGCAAATAATATGCATGATTGATCATCCCCACTTAGCTGAAAGTATCCACCTATTATCTATCATGCCACTAAATTCATTAGTCAAGTCAACTAGTATACAACTCAAAATAACTACATGCAACTGAAGATAACTGAACCATAACTGAACTAAACTGAACTAAACTGATACTGAACTGATACTAAATTGATAGTACCACTCCACTCATGTAAATATCAATCCCTATTTTGTAGGATCCTAAACATGCATTACTAAAGTGTTATCAATCCTCCAAACTAGTTAATTGAAGCAAGGTGGGATCCACCTTCCATGTGGGTGCCCCATGTGCTCCTATTATTTAGGAACCCTTCTTGGATATCCCCGCATGTTCCTATTATTTAGGAATAATTACAAATGTCAATTTACATGTTCATTTCATTCGAATTTAATCTCTTTCTAATCCTAGTGCTATGGAAAAATTTCCAAGGACTTAGGAGATACATAAAATGTGTTTAGGATTGCAATTGAATGGCATCATACTCCCAACAAAAAGGAGGTCAGATAATGGATTTATGAGCTTGCGAAGTTGTGCCTCAAAAATAAAAAATTACATTAGAGAGGGGTCAAAAAAATTAGGCACCTACTAATGGAGTATTGACATCACCAAGTAAATAGTATTTTCTTGCTAGAATATTCTATCACCATAATATTCGCTAGAATTTGTTGCATTGGTAAAATCTTTGAGATACCTAGATATTCTTTGATGGGTAATTTGTGGCAAAATCTACGGGAAGGTGGTCCAAAATAATCATTTTTTATAGTTTTGTTGTTGGTGGTGAGGTCACTGCTGGGTAGTTGGGTTGTGTGGTCCACTTTGAAGGCACCACATGGCCGCTAAAGGTCCCACATGTACCTCTAGGTACCTACAATGATAGGTTTGTAGTACCTACATAAGCAGGTACACAAAGAACTTTCCTTTTTTAATGTTTTCTATTTTTAAATTTCAAAAATTTAAAAAACACCTTTGTGACTACAATTATGATGGTTATACAACCATATGAACAATGAAGGAATGAATTTTTTTTCCTCAAGCTCTAGGTGAAGTGATCGGATTTTGGTGATTTGACAACTTCGATATTAAGGTTCTTGGCCCTCTTGGATGTGATGGAAAGGTCTATTTTGACCCAAAATGCTCCAAAATTATAACTAGCTCCTAGATCTAGCAACCACTTCTCAACTTCAAACCCTCATAGATCTAGCCTTAGATGTCTAATTTGAATAAAAAAGGAAAATTTGACTTTCTCAAGCTCTTTGAATTCAATGGTGAGCTCACATATACACCAAAAAGCTATGATTTTGACCTGCAATACAAAGACACAAATAGGAAACTCCTAAATTTGGTATTTATTTTAAGTTTTCTTGATTCTTCAGGGACCATCATTTAATTTAAGAGAAGAGCATACTCAAAAATCAAGATCCACCAAGATTTGCAACATATATATCTCAATAATACTATCAAAAGAAATCCCACAAGCTCTAATACCATGTAAGAGTTGGTATAGAATACTATAAAATATACAATATTTGGCTAAAGATTGTAGCCAACCAAGATCTAGGAACTTTGAATAAAAGAATAAGAGAGATAGACTATGAGAGAATGATGTTATTCTATCGAAGAATTCAAATTAAAGAGTTTAATTATTATGATTGTTGTTTTACACATGATACCCCTTGGTTAGATAGCCAAGGTGATACATGGGATTGGACACAATCATGACACACATTTTAATCTTAGTTCATGAGACAACTAATATTAAATGACTTGGGACACAAGCATTAAATGTCAAAAGATATGATAATATCTATGACAACTAACAACCTTCTAGAAATATTTCCTAAAACCTGAGTAAAATTAACATGTGAATCAGACCTACTAGTGAACTAGTTAAGTAAAATACATTATTTACACCAAAAGTATAATTTCGAGAGACTATAATATATAAAAGATTATTTCATAAAAGATAAATCATTAAGATTGCAACTCAAAGAATGTGGGATTGAAAAGAAGAATGATCAACGCATTCACCATCACCTGCTACTACATGAGATTCTATAGATGCTTCATAGAAAGCATCCAAAGATTCTTTCTAGCAAGACATCACCCAAAGCATTTGATCAAGAATTCAAAGAGATCGTCCTCTTCAAGAAAGGTCTTCTAGTTCTCTTCTCATCTCTCTCTTGGCGGGAAGTTCTTCCCATTGTGTTTCCTATTTTTTCTTTAATTTATGAGAGATTGAGTTGTACATGGGTACCTAACATGGCTAGTAGTCGGGATCCATCATCATCATAGACTATATTACTCCATAATTTTCACTTAAGGGGGTGTTAGTGTAAATAAGGCCTTTATATATAGTTATTTGTCATCACATTCAAGATATATAAAGACCTTATTTACACTAACAAAAATCTATTTCTTAAGATATGAAACATGAAAAATATTATACAAATGGGCAAGAACAAGTAATAAATAAATTTTTTATACAACTAAGTTGAGAACTTCTAGGACCTCAAACAAGCCCACATATCTAGGAGTGCAAGATTGGTTTACTTCCCAAACTTTGTTGAACTCTTATGGGGTTTGACTCTCAAAAGAACTTTGTCTCTAACAACAAATATTTTTGGAGTTCGTTTTGCATCAACATAACCCTTATGTCTATCGTTGGCCTCCACCAACCTTTATTCAATCAGCTTAACTTGTTATTCCACTTCCATCAACATATTTGGTCCTATGTGTAGACACTTAAAATTGTCCTGGTTGATATTTCACATTTGAACCTGATTACTAACACCATTTTGTCATAAATTCACCTCTTTTTCAACTATTTAATTGAATAATCCTAGTTGTTTAATTAGGAGCATCATTTTCTCGTATTAATCAAATGATCAATATTATTTGGCTAATTCATCCCCTTTCACACTAATTTTCATCTTATTTAATTAGGTAATGTGAATTATTTAATTAAATTTCTTATGTCCTCTCATTTAATTATAATCTCAATTATTCAATTAAATGTCATTTAACCCTCTTTCATTAAATAAGTTAATTATTTAATTGAAATCCTAATTTCCCTCCATCTTGCACAATTAAGTAATTTCTTAAATTACTTAATTGGCTAATTTTCCTCACCCTCCCACTTGCAAGGGAATATTCCCCTCAAATATTCCTCCATTTGAATGGGAATATCTTGCAACAAACTTCCTAATTTTTAGGAAGTGTTCTTTTTTGAATCAATGAGAGCCATTGATTAAATCCTTGATCCTTGTCAACTTGCATTCTCATCCATTGATGAGAATCCTTGATCCATGTCATCTCCTTTTGTGGCATCTCATCCAATGATTGATCAAATCAATCTTGACCATTGATTCACCATTTTCTCCTATAGATACTCCTCATTTATCTTAGAAAGGGATCCACATCCATTTTAGAAAAGTTATGATGCACATTTGCATACTCACTTTCATCCATTTGCATCCATCTTTAGCATTTAGAATAATTTTCGTTTAGTTACATCTATTTTCATAAACTTTTATCAATATAATCCATTTGAAAGCTTGTTTCATCCAAGGGATTGGGAAAGGGATGAAATTACAGATCATATGCAACACCAATCCCCTAATGGTATGAGGTTTGAGGCATTAGAATAGGTTTCCATTATGTATTTCTTATTTTTTTATGTTTTAATGGATTCTTTGTTCATTGTTTTCAAGAATTTCATTGGGAGTATAGATTAATTAGTTAGATACTAACTAAAATATATTGGATCTAGTATTTTTAGATTAGGCTATGATTATTCTCTCACTATGTACACTCTATCATCTAGTATGTCCAACTATAGGTGTTTTGCATCTCCAAAAATATAATTCCTTGAAGGTTCATCCATTTAAATAATAGATTGGTAAGAATTGTTATAGGAAGTTTCTATAACAACCCTGGTGTTCTACTCAGTAAAATTTACAATATATTCACCTCAAGTGAATAACCATGATGTCGAAACATAGCAATAAAACTTTTCTTTACATAATATAAATTACGTGCACATTTGAAACAAACACTTTTCCAAACTTCCATTGCATTAACCATAATATAGATGTCATAATACATGATTACATCCTTCCATATGAATGGGTACATGATACAAACATAGCTCCTATGAGCTTCATAGCAATAGATATAGATGGTCCAGGATCCTCCTTTCAAAACCTTGGTCTTTTGTCATTTGCTAAGGAGGAGAAGCATCACACAAGTGCTTTTCTTCCAACCACAGACTCATATGTGGTACCTCACACATCTATGATAAGATAGATGGACCTTCCCTTTGATGAAGAGATTGGTTGAGTAACCCTGTACAACAAACCAAACTGAGCTTAGTGTTGTGCCCTACATGACTAGAACTTGTAACTCTACAATTTGCAACTAGCATGTACTACATGGACACAATGAACTGATAGTGGAGCCAAAGGCAATCACACTAGTTTGGCCAAAGTGTTCTCACTCAATACTTTGAGTGATGGTCATTTATTCACTTACACTTATTAAGCTCATTTTTACTTAAGGCCATTATAATCTATGCATAGGTGATCCCGTCCATGGGTAATCTTACATACTCAAGGGTATTTCTACTCTTAAAGTATATATAAAAGTTCCCTCCCTTCATTGGACTAACAATCCTAGGAGTAACCCACTAGCTATCTATTATAATCAAATAATTTAGCTATGAGTAACCCTTATGCTACCCTTGTTTAATTATATAAATAGTATATTAATACTTATGACAAACAATACCTCCTACTATGGAGTATTTACAAGCACTTCACAAAACAACATAACATCTTCTATTTTCCTTTCAAAGAAAATACTATTTTTCTCTAATGCAAGTAATCTCAATAAACTAAATAAAGCATTCAAGAAACAATCTTTTATAAACTAAGACAATTAAAGGAAGAAGTATCCCATGATTGTAACTCGCTTATCCAATTGACCGAATGATGCACAACTTCCCAATTTCAGCCACTAGCTTTACTTTGACTTCACAAGCAATGTCTCTATAAATCCTTCCCTCAAGTTGATAATATAATTCACTCTAAATACTCAAAGATCTCTCACAATACTCAAAATAAACTTATAGAATAAGGTAATTTGGTAAATCATAACTGTGGAATAGAATGCAAAATAATGCATATAAAATGTAGATCAAAAGTTGTCTCATTTTAGAGAGATTGCTTCTCTATTTATAAAACAACAAGGAGACTCCCTAGCATACAAAAAAGGCATATGAATTGATAGTAGCATCCATGCAAATCAAATCACTCAATGCAGCTAAAAGGTGGTGCATAAGCAAAGAGTATACTCATCATAGAATGCCACATATCGACCTCATTAGTTGTCAACAACATATGACTATTTCAAATAGAACATGATCAAAAGGTGACGTTCAAATTGCTCTCAAAATGAACTTCTACAGCAATCAA